>CM057819.1:8908273-9508273 GCA_030067965.1 Latrodectus elegans | reverse complement strand
TTTTTCTTTCTTCGATTATAGAAAGGAACAATTCTTTCACAAAATCCTCTTCATAGTTAGGACTCTTAATAATAGCTTGTTTAATAGATATACTAGATAAGTTTGAGTCAACATCTACCTGGAGCTCCGAAGCTAAAACTAACAAGTCCTGCTTTTTACCTTTTCCCAAGAATGACATAGTTAATGGTTAATCTAAGCCTAATTTAATACGTTTCTAACAAAACCCAAATAATTAACTAACAATATTGATTATTTCAACTTCACATGAAATTATAATATTTCATAAATTAATTTTTGTTATCAGTTGGAAAACAAAAGTAATCTACCATTATTATGCACACAAAATATATAAATATTTCAAAAACAATATCTAACTTCTTTTATGTTATATTCAAACTTAGATCAAATTTCAATACTTAATATAATAATTTCGTTTCACTTTTGGAAACAGAATTGGCTTAAAAAGATATCATATACCTTAAAAATCAATTTTTTTCTCTTAGCAGAAATTAATTCTATTAAAATTCGTACAAACCTGTACTGTAGTCTACGATACACTTAGAACATGACCTAGACTAAAAAATTTGCATACAAGAATAATAACAATTTAAATATACGAATTTTAAGAAATAAAGAAATTCGGTATCAAAATTTAACAATAATAGTATGCATATATACGATATATATATCAACTATTATTTTTACTCAAACTTATATGTCAATAAAACGAAAATACTAGAGAGACTTTCATTTATAACATCACAAATCAAAACTAAACAGGATAGGATACCCAATAAAAAAATAATTCTAATGAAATATTTCTGCAAATGTGCAAGAAATTTTAACTAACAATATATAAAATTAATGAAATTATATATCATATACACAATTTTATTATACAAAACACTAATATAAATATAAGAATGTTTTCACTAATCATTCAAAACGAAACTTCTTAACTGAGTTTAGAAAATAACAAACACAATTTATCGGTGTTTTTAAACCCAAAAATAATTCCTATCAAATTACATCAACATTTCAAGTGAAATAATTATATATATATATATATATATATATATATATATATATATATATATATATATATATATATATATATATATATATATATATATATATATACTTATTTTCGATTTTGAATTCGATTTTGAACTCTCACTTTCACACGAAATTTCACTTTCTTTTTTCACTTTTTTCGAGATTTCACCGAAAAAAAACACACGCACACAACACTTCTTGATTATCACACTTTTCTTGATTCCAGGAACAGGAATTTTCAATACACAATTCCGAAACTGTATACTTGGCCAGGATGGATTCGAAAATCAGAAGTAGCGCAAAATTTCTTAGATTCTCATCACAAAATTTCGGATGGAATTAAATCACAAACAGAAAGCTATTTTCTTTTTGTTCCAAGGGCTGGAATCAAAACAGCATATTTCTATTCCACTGGATGGAATTAAGCATAACAGGAAACACATCAAAATAGCAGGGTGCTATGGAAGCCCAACAAAAGCAGGATTTTGTAGTTACATGAGGTGTACTCACTTAGTCTATTAATGTCGTTTTATTGTTGGTTTGTCTTTAAAATTACTTTTCTTTTATTTATTTTAGTGCAACATTATTTAAAAACTTACTAAATTTCAGAAATGCCCTCATTATTATAATTTTTGTATTGTTTCACGAGAAAACATATTTTTTTTCTAATAAAGGTAGAATAAATATTTTAGCAGTTTAGAGTTTTAAGATGTAAAAGAAAAACTAAATTAAAAAATATATCGTTGTTTTTTCATTTCTAAACATTACTAAGTACGTAGTGTGTGTGTGTGTGTGTATATATAGATATATATACATATCTATTGAGCACTTGTTTATCTAGTTTAATGAACACCTGTTGCGATCATCTAAGTTGATATAAAATTGCTGATGTTGAAATTTTAAATTCTATTTTAAGCGAAAAACTACATGCTGGAAACACAAGTAGTTACAACTCTCTTTCCACCAAAACATATAGTTTATAAAAATTTAAATAATAAGTCCAATACTATAAATATATATATAAAAAATGTTAAAAATAAAAAATTTTCATGTGAAAAAATAGTTAAAAAATTTGGTTAGCAAATGCAATTATAGCAAAGTTTTCTGAAATAATTTTTTTAAATTTTAACAGATGTATATATATATATATATATATATATATATGTGTGTGTGTGTGTGTGTGTGTGACAATAGAAAATCTTTCTTAATGATTCAAGAATAATAACTAAAAAAATAATGTATTTTTAAGGAAAAGAAAGATATTTAAGTAAACCATTATTTTAATTCATTAACGAACAACATCCTTAATGAATAGCAAATAATGAAGACTCGTCAGCTTCTCAATTTATAAAGATGGATTTACCTTTCAAATTCACCAATTAGTTCATTATGGGTCGCCTTCATTAAGGGATGTAAATCCAAATTAAATGCCAATGAAGAGTAGCAGTGATAATAGGGATAGAGTATTCTTTTGCCAAACAATAGAATCATCATCGCTAGACAAAAACATTCATTAAAAAGTTGATTTCTTCTTACATTCTGAAAAATACGGCTGGCGTTCTTAAAAATATTTTTTTACGAATAAGTCAAAATTATTCGAGTTGCTTCCAACGTGTTGGTTTTTCTTATTTTTATATTTTAAACTTCCTGCTTCATTAGCTAATTATGATTATTGTTTCGAAAAGAGATTTAATGAATCATAATATTTTTTTTTTTAGGAATAAAAGGAATTTTTTAGAAATAGAGGTTTTTAACTTAGTCTCTGTTTGACTTTGAGAGAAATGGGCTGATAAAAATTGCGAAATATGGAAAACAAATTTAATAACAACAACATTTAAATAACAACAACAATAATAGGGTTCCTTGGAGCTTTCTCCTATCCCTATCATAGGGATAGGAGCCAATATATTTTCATAGAAAGGCTCTTCGAAACGAAATGCTCCAAGTTTCATCCCACTTAGTAGAAGCATCTGGGTGAGAGTTTTCGTCATTTAGAAGCAGGACTAAGTGGAACACTCCTCTGTTTGACCTTCCAATCCAGAAGTATCATTTCACTTGGAGGACATTTCGACCACTGTCTATTTAACGTGCTTCAAATGCCTTTAGCGAACATGATGTACCTTTTGTTAACCCAAGAATCGAACTTATTGCATTCCGATGATGAAAACAACACACTAGTTAACTAGCAAACGGCCCAGTACAGTTTTCAGAATTTCTTATTTAATAAAAAATTACTTTAAAACAACAACTGTCGATATTTAACAAACTACAAACCTTATGGTTAGATCACGAATTATGAGTGAAGGGTTCTGGGTTCAATACCGACTTGAATAACCAATTATAGGAGTAAATTTGCTGCCTATACATTTGACTTCTGTGTCCCTTGGAGTATCCAGGTTTTCTCTTTTAGGATAATATTTTGTTAAGCAGTTTAACAGTGCTTACATTTGCATTAACAAATTTATTACTACGGTATCCTGAATAAGCTTCATACTTCAATCACTAAATAAAAAAAAATTTTTACAAAATTTCTTGGCATGACTTAAAAATAAGATTACGCTATTCGAAATGAATGGGAATAAGATTGCAATTAAAGCAAGTATTGTTACTGCACCAGCATGCTTCCCTGTACCTAGATCAGAGTTGGGCTCCACCATTTAGATAGAAGCATTGGTGATTTTGAAGCAGGGGTCAAGCAGAAGAACCTCATACTTTTCCTTCCACCTACAGAGGTACCACTTCACTTGGAGGACATTGCGACCACACCCAATTTTAACGTGCCGCAGCCACTCAAATCCCAATGCAGCCATCCGTGATCAGTTACTGAGCTTCTATTTTCTACATGTCCATCTCGGACAGATACTTTCCTGGTATCTTCCCTTTTACACCTAAATATAATCCATTCTCTAATAAATCCTTCTGAAAACCAAACTGCGGACGTCATAAAAGTTGCTCAACAGATTTTTGTAACGTATCCAATGTCAAGAAATGCTCTGCAGCTACTGTTGAAGTCGTCTATTTGAATCGCTTTCAGAAAAATAAAGACTGAAGAAGAGGAAAGGAAACGAGAAAAAAAGCTCAAGAAAAAGTAAGATGTGACGTCCCTTGAGAAATTCAGAAATATTCTTTTGAAGATTCTTGGATCTTCAGAAGTGAGTGCTTAATATATGGGGATTAAGATGAGTTGGATTTCAAATTACAAATGACGGTAAACTAATTAAAAGTGTCGATGAAGAAGATGGCATCATTCATGTCCAAGTTAAAGCAGACACGGGACCATCAGCCAGTGAAGCATTCGTCAACTTGGAAACTGCTTTGATGGGGGTGGAGCATCAGCCCGAGTGTCACCACAAGCAGAGTCTCACTGTCCAGCGGATGCGCGGACTTAGGCTGCCCGAAAACTGAAAAGGATAACAGCTTTCTTTCTGACCGAAATGTTCATCAAGCAATGACTACTTTCCTGTACAGCGATGTATATACATATTCCAATAATGTACGGCAGTTGTAGATACCTGAACATGTAAATATATTGCCTTTTCATTTAATTGATTCTTTTTTACAAAAAATATGTAGTTTTGTTCTTACATTTCCAATATACAATAATTAATTAAAATAGACTCTTTTTCGATAAAATCTAGCTCATCGAATATTTAATTATTAGAATGGAGTCCGGTCCCAATTGATTCGGATAAATTGGATTCTAATGTATTTATGTAATTTTATTTTTGCGGTAATTTTTGATAAATCAATAGCTTGTTATTCAACTACCATTCATTCAGCTCAGTTTTGTAGAGGAATGCTAAAGGGAAAACTTTAATTCAATAAGAACATAGTTTAATCAATATATATTATAAAAGAAGGTGTGCCATGTGCGCGCCGTTAAAACGCAGAAACGAGTCCCGGTACGAACAAGGATTTATATAGTGTAGTAACCCTCTGTCTCCTGTTTATGAAAAAAGTTCTCGTTTTTACATGAAGAGCATGTTTTTGAAGATATAGAAGCTGAAAATTTCGCCCTTCAGAAATTTTTAGAACAATCCGGAACATTCGAAAGCAATTCAGGAGGAATAATGATAGGGAATAGTCTGGAATATCTCAAATTATTGTGGAATGTTCCACAGGACACTCGAATGTTGGGGAAGATTCAGAACATTGTCTACTATTCCGAGCGCCCTTTTTTTGAATGTGTGGGGTGGCCTAGGTAGGGAGGGGTATATTAACCATGATCCATCGTGGGCGGTTTGAGCATCCGTTTTTCACCAGTGAAATGTAGCGAATGAATATTAACAAATTGTGAAATGTTGGTGATACAAAAGGATACGGGTATTCAATATAAAAGAGAGCTAAATATAAAGTGTAGAAAGTACTTAAAGTGTTAACTACTATACAATCTCATATGATTATATAGTAGTTAACACTTTAAGCACTTGCAAAGCCTTGAGCGAAGCCGGGTACTCCAATTGATATATAACTATAAAAACAAAGGAGTTTGGGGAATCCAGTGAAGCCTGTAATGTTGGTTTCTCCTGAGAATGCATGCGAGAGTATAAAGGAATCTTCCTTATCGAAAGAAGTGTTAACGCTGTCGACGCGCTCCACATCAGATAAGGCTGACGTGCAAAACTTTCTCAAGCAGTCTTTCAAAAAGGCTCTGTTTTTACGGAACACGGGCTCATAAAACACGTTCGCCTGACACTTCTACGTGTTGACAGATCATGGTATTTATCTGGCAGCTTTTGCTGACAACGTGCTCGGGAGAAAAGGGCGCGTCATTTCCATATTGAGGTGAAGAAGCTTTTATTTCCTCTACGGATCGAAGAATATCTCTGCAAACAAGTCACGTTAAATTTACATAGGATGTGAATTATTTTCCTTTTGTCTAAAATTTTGTATTAGAAAATTGATTTCATGAACTAATTATTTCATTTACATACTTAAAATTATAATTAAATCAAATAATAAAAATTTTCTTTGTTTATCTTTTTAACGAATCATCTAAATCTCTATTCCAAAAATGGGTAAAATCACAGTCAAGTAATGGATTATTAATAATTTCATCATTATATTGTTTTTGCAGGTAATCTAACAGAGAGAAACAACTTCTATGAATTGGAAAATATCTAAAAAATATGAAAGTCCATAAAAACCTCGTTTTTGCTAAATTTAGGCAAACAAAATTATGAGCAGGGTAAGCCATGTCAGCTGTGCATCAATGGCATTTCGGGCGTATTTTTTTTACACTGCTTAAAAATGAGAGATCGATTGTGATCTGTCATGGAATGCGAAAAAGCAGTTTGGCGGGATCTCGGACTAAGTTCCAAGGATATTTTGCAGTGTGGCTATAAGAGATTTTGAAACTTATTCAATCTTTTGATTTTACTTTATGGATTTTAAATTATCAATTATAAACCTCTAACGATCCCCACAGCCATTGTCACCAGAAAATTAAAAAAATGGTCTATAGTATTTCAGAAATCTAGATCGGTGATTGCTTTTGTGTTTTATTTAATTATCTGGACATAATTATTATATACCCTAATCCATTTCAAAAATAATGTTAGGGAGTGATAAGCACATGCACCTTGTATTTCCTTTCTCGAAAGACTTTTTCATTAAAAGTGAGTTTCTTCTAGCAAAAGGAATGAAGGAAGCCTGGAAAATTCTCAAATACCCACACATCTGTGTGATGTGAACAGAAAATCAGATAGAATGTCTGATGTGTTTAATGGATCTTACATTCATTAGAGAGCATATGCAAAATATTAAAATGGAAATTACTGGAAAAACCTCTGGTAGGCAATCATTAGCTTCCTTTATTTCTCATCACATATATTACAATTTTAGAAGATGTTTCACTATATTGAGTCTCTCTTTTGATTTTCATACTTTATAATGTCAAAAGGTTCTTATATATATTATATATTATTATATCTCTTTATATAGATACATGTGTGTGTGTGTGTGCGTGTAAATACTTTATATAATAGAGCAAACGTTTCCTAGCAGATTTTCTTCTTTCATGAAATTCATTTCAAATTCCTAATTCCACGGGCAGTAATTAGCAGGGTGACCACAGTCTCCCTCACTGGTTTTGTTGGAGTTCGTGGATTGGTAAAGTGTCTTTGTTTACCTTTAAAATCAAACGTCGTTCCGCTTTCGTGGCGTAAATAGGGAGAGGAGAATGCCAGTTCAGATGTGACTTCATTTTCTGACATGTGGTTCAAATATACGGAGTGCTGTTTAGAGGCAAACATTCCAAACCTTAAGACACAGACTGGGACTCGCCTGTACCGATACATGTATTCATACTAGCATTTCATTAGCAATGGATTTTTATTTCATTACCTTCATAACTTATAATTTTTATTATATATATAATAAAAAATTATCTAAAATTGCTCACACACAAACACACAGATATATACATATATATATATATATATATATATATATATATATATATATATATATATATATATATATATATATATATATATATATATATATATATATATATATATATATACACACACACAAGACTGGAGAACAAACTTTCCCTACAGATTTAGACTTGATTCTGTTACAAGAATTCATTTCATATTTTCAATGGAAGTAAGATAATAGAAGCGTTGTTTACTTGACAAACTCATAATCTTGTACCAAAAGGACTGGCAAACAATGCTTGTAAACGAGGTAAATATGGCAGGCATTATTAATCTTCCTGAGTGACATGTCCATAATTCAAGACAACTTTTCTGGACGGCCCAGTTAAGTGCCGCCTATTTTCCATCCACTTATTGCACACATAATAGACCTCTTATCAACCGGTAGCGACCCAAATTGAAAAGGATAATCCAATGCTTAACCGTTCCCAAAATAAGAATTAGCCAGTGAAGTTAAGGCGCTAGCATCTCATTATGAGTTAATTATGAAAATTCTTTCCTGAAGAAATGTTCAGTAATATCGAGAATAACCATTAAGATTAATTTTTTTTTTAAAAAGGCTTAATTGTTTTTATGAAATATAGTCTAAATATGAATTATTGAGGCGTGGCATGTAGAAACGAGGAAGTTTACTCGATTCCCCCGAGAAAAGTCATCCTGAGTCGTCAAATGTTTATTGGAGTTCACTGCTACAATGCAGATGGTCGGTGAAAAGAATTCCAAATCAGATTTTGAACGTGGTTCCAAGTCCATGATGGTTCGATCCTAGGTTACATGATCATAGTTTAAAAAATTGAGGTTTTTTTTTTTTTTTTTAACTGCATTGCGCTTTTTAAAAGACAAATAATTTGTTGTAAGGTAATGTAAAATAACCATTCAAGTTACAAAGTTATAATAGTTTGTAATTTTCTAAGAGATATTCGAAATAATCAAGTATAATCTTGCTTATTTGGTTCTATAAAAAATATCGGAAACAAAGTTAATTAAGATTTTTTAGGATTTAAAGGGGCCGTGGTTGCCTAGTGGCTAGGTTATCGGACTTCCATCCGGAAGGGTGGGGTTCGATTCCCAATGCCGTCAAGGACCCACCAAGTACATGTGATATACGGGCTCGTTACATCTGTGGAATCGATAGTCCTGCTGTCGATCGTTGAACAGTTACCATGGGTGCAATGGTCTGGAGAAATTTACTTCCCCTTCAGATCAATGCAAAAAATAAAGGAGTAGATCCTCTGATGCTGCCATCTATCGGAGGAATTGAAGAGCAAAAGTCGTACTTTCACCCTCATGATGCTCTGATTAAATGAAAGACGCTCCCAATTGACTTCAATTCTTTAAAAATAAAGTGGAACACTCATACAAGTAGACAGCAATGTTTTGTCTTAACGTGAAAGCAGCTCTATTCTAGCGAATATATTTAGTTCAAAGAACCATGAAGTTTGCAGCTATTCGGAATCCACTTTAAACTATAAACCCGGTCTAATGAGCCTTCGTGTGCAAAAAATGACCGTTGAGCGACAAACAATCATCGTCAATTACTGTGATCAGTTAATTTGAAATGTAAATTTCGGTTTACATCACACGCAGACAAGAATGTATCGCAATGATTTTAAAACCTCCACATTTAATTTTTGCGCATCATCCATAAATTCCTTAAAAAATGAACAGATCGCCTTCCATAAAGACAGAATATGAAATTTACATAAAAAGTAATTATTCCTTTCTTAGAAATTTTTCATTCATTAAAACGAAAAATAAAAAAAAATAGTTACTTAGAATAGATATATGAGATAAAGAAAAAGTTTAACTGATAATCCCATCTTTATATCTGATATTTCATAATTGTTGCATGAAGCGTCCAGAACAAACTTCAAAATGTTGAGGGCTTGTAACGAAAACCTCTTAATTTTTTTTTTTTTGGCTCTTTATTAGGTGAAATGAAATGAAATGCTTGTTACCAGAAACAAAGATTCCCGTGTTTTATCTCACAAGTAACTCTTTTCTTATCTCTTTTAAGCTGAGTATCTTTAGATTATAAATTCTAAACTCTTTTCCGCTTTCCACAGTTGAATTTAATTCATGAGGTTTGCTTCAGTGTGACTCTTTCTTCCTAAAAAAAAACTAAATAAAGAAACCATTTCATTATTTTGAAACACTCTCAAACAATGAGGTTACCTTTGATCCAGAACCATTCTATTTCCAACACAATTTCTAATTAGCATCAGAATAATTAATTCTTTGGTCTTCAATTCAGAAGATCATTGGTTCACATTCCATCTCTGCGTGTTGGCCTGAATTCTAAATCCATTTAAGAATGCATGTTCCATGCTCGATATAGCCTAAACTGTTTTGCTCCTGGACTTTTATTTCAACAATTCTTGGGTTCAATTCCTACACCGGATAAGGTTGCTTGTAAAGGTTATGAATGAACTTTAAAAAGAATAGGCTCCTGGTTGCATTAGCCCACATGTGCAGAAAAATTACATTTGACAAACGTCAGGACCAACTAATACTCACTATATTATATGATTTACATTTTATAGATATATATTTGTGAATATTGTCCATATAATAACTTTCATTGGCTCTAAACTGGACTAGCTATCTTCGATCCTCTAACTCAACGTTACTCACTGACAGGGAACCATATTCTCTTTCTATTATAAAAATCTATTTAAGATTTTAGAGCTGTAATAGACCAGTTGAAGAAAAGTGAGTCTCGTGATCGGGTGGTTGTGTGTTCGATATCTGCACTAGCTAAAAAAAGTTATGCTTAGCGGGAATATAATACAGTTCCGTAGACAGTAGCATCCCTCCGTCGTGTTACGTAGCACGGAGAGGAGAATGAAACTCATCCATCGATCTCGCTTGTCTGAATCATTTCAAAATAATGAGGACTGGTTGTAATGAGCAATTATTTTCTGTTAGAGCTCACCTTGGTTAAGTCAGAAGTGCAGATACACATAAGTTATGACTTTTTGGAACATAAACTAATGGGTTCTATCCCAGCCACTGTTGAATGATGGAAGATAGATTTTGCGTTTTTGCATTTACGTCTATTGGTAAGGGTGCTTGGGAGTTTTTCAGGTTTCCTCCCTTGCGATACATGAATACTACACTAACGGATGTCAAAAAGCTCATTCAGCAGAAATAGGCAAATTTAAACTTATTGCAAAAAAATATCTCTTTAAAGATTACGTGCAAAAATTTTAGTAATAGTTATACAGATGTTTCTATTGAAATGAAACTTTTGCATAAAAATATAACAAAATTTGGATTCAAACACACAATTTTTTAAATTTAAGATACAAATTTTGCTTGCAGAATATTTATTAATGCATTTAATAATAAATTAGTCTTAACTACTATACATGAATAATTTATTTCAAAAATTTGCCAGATTTGTATTCCCTGAAGCCTTTTCAATTCTACAGAAAAGAGTTTCATTCCTATTGATATGCGGAGATAAATCATGAATCGCGATGACAATCAGTCTTCAATTATAGTTTAGAACATAGAAGCTGTTGTCTCGCTGAATTATCAGAGACTTCTGCAATTAAAAGTTGTTTCTTGTATTGGAATTGTGTAATTGAGATTTCTACAGATGAAATTTCCTATATTTAGTTGAATCTTCTTCGATAAAAGTTGTAAGATTTGAAAGAGACTGTTTTATCGACGATTCTCAAAAATCACAAACCCCGAAGTGCGGTTCAATATTTTACATTCATTATACTTTTCAAATTATTTTTAATAAAATGTTTTAATGAAAGCATGGTACATTTTTCTCTTTGCTATCATTATTATATGAAATATTCCATAGACCTTGAAAAATTTTCATCAGATTTATTTCCTTTTATTAAAAAACATCAGTTATTTCAGTTTCATAAGATTGATGTAAAGAGAGATATACTTGAATAAAAAAAATTCTATAAAATAAACTAACTTCAACGTGTGAAAAATATACGCTTCCAGAGCTGGAAACAAGAAATAAAGTAATTTTTCCAACAACTCCGCTTTGAAAACTATTTTCACTCAAGATTAGGAATTTTTCAAACATCCAAATGATGCAGATAATTTTTTTTTGTCGTCTTCTAACATCTATTGTCGCCCAAAGGGATTCAGACACTTTCAAAACCAAAACTCCCGGTTAAAAATATGCAGTTTCCCATTTATGCTAGAGTGAATCTTTTGCCGGATTCAGTGCGGAAGAAACACAAATTGCTTTGTGCGCAGGCAGCGACACTTTTATTTCGTTATTTTCCACAGGAAAAAAAAAAAAAAGATTTTAATATAAACTGAAGAATTCTAGACTTGGCGCCTTCTCTCTATTTGAATTTTTTAATTTTAAAATATTACATTTTAACATTTTGTATTTATTCCATAATGTTTTCTTATTATCTAGTTATATAGTGATACTTATATATATATATATCAGGAATAAATTATATGCGTAAAAATTAAATAAAACAAATTATTGAAGGGAAAAATGCATGCAAAAGTAAGAGCTTATAAATAATTTATATCTGTTATTCAGCTCAACTGTCCACGCGTTCGATTCTTTTTACCGACTTGGTGGTTTGATATTCATTTTTAAATGTAGGTTACCATCCATTGAGCTCTCGTGAATGTAAATGAACAAAGAGTGATAAACTGACTAATTAAATATAGTTTTATCAATTGCTAATCAAACATAACTCTCTCTCTCTCTCTTTACAATTACACCCTCTAATATATTATCATGAATTGAATATAGGATTTAAAATAATTAGACTCTATTCACCGCAGTACTTCCTTTTTTTAGATTTTGAAACGTTGACTCGATAAGTGACCAGTTAGCACTCTGACCTCCAGGTTAAATGTGAAATGGGTTTGATTCCAAACACGGTTGTAAATAATAGTATGAGTCTACTTTAATTTAACGGTTATAATGTGGCACTTACCTGGTTTATATTAGGAACAAAGAAATAAGTTCCTTAAGTAGCTTAAAATAATTTATTACAATTTAGGGTACAACTTGAGCACAGCACAAATACATATACTACAAATAAAACAAAATTGCAACTAAACATATAAAGTTAAAGGGATAGAGTAAACATGAGAGTCATATGGATATACGTCTCATTCCTACGGTTGCTAGAAGGGACTCACTTCCTTGTTGATGATGTCATGCGTGGTGTTGTAGATAGGGAGCGCTATAGACTCCCCCTCTGGCTCCGCCGACGTCCCGGCAAGGAGACAGGATTAAGATTAGGAAGCTTTTGAGGTTGTCGACGTGGTCTTCCTCTACTTTTCAAAGGGTATACTGGCCCTTTATCTCTTGATTGTTGATAGGACTTCAACAAACTAGTATGGTAAGTACCGAGTACTTGATTAGGGGCAGCAGGATCTGCAACATCATATGTATTTGGTGATCTATTCGTTAATATGATATAAGGTCCTTCACGCTTGGGCATGAATTTTTTACTTGTTTTGTTTTTGGACTTGCTCACGGGATGTAAAGTGATCCAAACTTTATCGCCTGGTTGATAATAAACGGGTCTCTTGTCAAAGTACTCCTTTCTAGCATCTTATTTTTGCTCTACACTCTCTCTCATTAGGGGCGTAAGGCGTTCAAATTCTCTCAAGTAAGGTGTTATCTCTGCGACGAAGTTATCATTATCAATGACAGCTCTAATACCATGACTGACATCATCTGTGGTTCGAAACTCTCATCCGAACTGAAGGTAAGCTGCCTTATGACCAGTAGAATCAAATTTTGCGGTGTTTAAACATATCATGGGTAGTTTGTCCTCCCAAGTATCATGCGAATCACCAACTAGAATTGCTAATTTGGGTTTTAGGTCTCGATTCTTTCGTTCAGCAGGATTTGCTTGAGGACAGTATAAAGGTATAAGATCTTGCTTAATACCCAGGATTTTACAAGTTTGTTGCATCACAGCACTGACGAATTGTACACCGTTGTCGCTGTTAAGTCTTCTAGGTAAGCCATAGCGTAAGAAGACTTCTTGTATCAATATTTTAGAGCAATTGATAGCTGTGGCATCTTTTAGGGCAAAAAGTTCGACCCATCTTGTACTGGTATCTCCAACAAGAAATATCCATTTTTTCCCAGTTGGGGTCTCTGGAAGAGGACCTAACAAGTCTATTGCCAAAGTCTCAAATCTTTGTGAATAAATAGGCGTTCTGAGTAATCCAGCAGGTTTCTGGTTGTTAGATTTGTACCGGTTACATTCAGCACAATCTTTCACGTATTCGGCGATAAACTTTCTCATGCCAAGAAATACCTAGAAGCAATTTTATGATACGTATTCACAGCTTCACAATGTCCTGCAGTGGGAAAATCATGATATTGCTGTAGGATACGTTCTCGCTCGTGAAAAGGCAAAACTAGCTGTGCTTCTTCTGATTCTGTTTCTGCCGAATATCGATACAGTTTTCCCTGATTCATCAGATAACCTCTACTAGTCCAATTTACATACGTTTCATCTTTCCGTCCGCTTTGAAAGCTGTTTATGCTCTTTCTTACACCATCGTCCTTCAATTGTTCTTCGCGAATGTCTTTAGATTTCCGGGATGGTAAATCTATGGAAATAGTGTTCAAGTTACGAACAAATTTGTCCTCTGTATCAAATGGTCTGGACAGAAGATCTGAAATTACATTAGATCTTCCTAGAGTGTAAAGAATTTTTGGGTGATACGACAGGATTTGAAGAGCCCATCGAGCTAAGCGTCCAGATGGCGATTTAACACTCATAAGCCACTTCAAAGGTAGGTGATCTGATGCAATAATGATTTCTTGATTTTCCACATAGCCACGGAACTTCTCAAGTGCCCATACCACCGCTAGTGCTTCTCTTTCGGTAGTTGAATAATTTCTTTCTGCCGAACTGAGCAGTCGACTGGCATACTCAATCACATATTCTTCCGGTCTTTCTCCTTGGAAAAGGACTGCTCCTAGAGCGTAATTACTCGCATCAGTTCTTATGAGGAATGGTTTAGATCCATCTGGCTGAGACAACACAGGTGGTGAGATCAGCCGTCTTTTTAACTCTTCAAATGCTTTCTGCTCTGTATCACCCCATGTCCATTGTTTATTCTTCTCAGTTAAGTCACTAAGAAGCCTAGCAACTTCAGAAAAAATGGGAAACATATCTCCGGAACCAGGAACAAGTCTGTAGGAAGGACTGAACTTCTTTAGCACATTTTGGAGTAGGAATTTTTTGAATAGCAGATACTTTGTCAGCATCCACTTCTAGACCCTTTTCAGTTATCCAGTGACCTAAATACTTCACTCTGTCACAAAAAAATTGCATTTGCTTCTATTAGAATTCAGTTTAAATATAGAAAGTCTTTCATACACTTTTCGTAAATCTGATAAATGTTCATCAAAAATTTCTGATAAGATAATGATATCGTCAAGGTAAGACAATGCAAACACATCTTTGAGACCAGATCTAAATTTATCAATGAGACGTTGAAAAGTTGCGAGTGCGTTGCGCAACCCAACAAAAAAATTTAAAAGATAAAACATACATAAAAATTTAAAAGTTCCAAATGGACAGATGAAGGCACTCTTCTCTTGGTCTGATTCATGAACTTTGACCTGATGATAACGAGATCTTAAGTCTATCGTAGACATGTATTTCGTCAACCTGGCTTCAGTCAATAAATCATCCATTCTAGGTAGTGGATAGTTATCCGGAATAGTCGTTGAGTTTAACTTGCGGTAATCAACACACAATCTGATGGTACCGTTTGGTTTAGGTAATAATGCCACAGGACTTGCATAAAGAGATTCACATTCCTCAATTATTCCTTCTGTTAGTAAGGAATCTAGCTCTTTCTTCAACAACTCTTTCTTTGCAGGTGTCATTCTATATGGAGGTTCAGCAAAAGGTAACCTATTTCTAGTCTGGATTCTATGTTCAATAAAAGGAGTAGGTTTTCCCCTTGGCTTGAAGTTACTTTTAAATTCTTCCAGCAATGAATTTAATTTGTGTCGTTGTTCTCTTGTCAAGTGTTTTCCTTCATCATTCCTCAATTTCACGGAAATTTCAGAAATTTCAGCAGATATATCAGAAGAAGTTAATTTCTGCGACACTATTACTTTTGAAGTACTTACGGTTTCGGATGGTTCACGATAAAATGGATAATGTCTGTGTGGATATTCACTAAAATGCCAAATGCCATTCTGGATATTAAGCACAATACCAGCAGCCTGGAGAAAGTCAGTGCCAAGCAATGTTCTATTGCATTTAGCGTTTGGTAATGCAATAAATTTCATGCGAACTTTCTTTCCCTCTACATTAAGATTTGCGTCTGTGGTCAAATTCTCTAGCAATTAATTGATTTATTTTGGCTGGCAATGAGCCTATCAAGTACGGCATCCAATTCACTTCAGGTATATTCACTAATTTTAATTGATGTTCAAATACTGTCAGATAGAATCGTATTTCATCTTTATTGGGATTAAATTTTGGGAGAATTCGATTCAGATCCCAATTTGTTTTCTCTGTTTCACTGGAAAGAGCTGTGGCAGTGGAGGAAAGTACCTTCTGAGCTTCCGCTTGAAGTTTTAAGCATTGCAATTCATACGTTCTCTCTTTTTCAATGCGTAGTTGTTCCTCTTCCTTTTCTTTTGCTAGTTTTTCTTCCTTGGCAGCTTCCTGCTGGGCAATTCTTTCGAATTCAGCTTGTTTTTCTTTTTCAAGCCGTTCCTCTATTACATTAGATAGCACATTTTTCACGAATTCTTTATCATAATTTTTTGATTTGGTTATAATATCTTTCAGTTGAATTACTTTCAGATCATCTGCTACCCCTAGCCCCATTTCTGTAGCGAGGTTTCTCAAATCCTCTTTTTTTCCTTTCCCAAGGAACGACATTTTTTCATGTGTTTTATTTTTAATAGTTCTGAAGTTATTTTCAACTGATTTTAAAATGCTGATTTTTTTATATGTGGTTCTTTATTTTAGTTAAAACGAAATTGAAACACCATCAGTCTTAAGTACGACATTTATGTTAAAATATATAAACCTTTTAACTTTAAATATAAGTGAAGTGTAACCTATTTTTATTTATTGAAATATTAATTGCAAATAAAATAAACTCTTTAATTATTGTAAATATTTTGAAATATTCATATGATATTCACCATCATAAAATAATGAAATCAATTTTGTTATATTAATCTTACTAAATTTATATCTATAAGAATTTACTTTTATTATATACTTCAAATCAAACAAAGCATTTCAAAATTCTAAGATGAAGCTTTTATTTACGTTTCATTTATAACTCTTCACTTTCGCTTTACAATTACCAATAATCACTAAATGTACCTTTATTTATATTTTATATTTTATCAATACTTTGATTCCATGTTCTATAGATAAAAATAAATTAATTAAGATAACTTAAGCATTCAAAGAATATTTTATATATAAATAACAAAATGTTTTATTGACTTTTTATTTCTTTAACTTTAAAGCTCTTCAATTTTCTAAAATATCAATTCTGATGCCTTTTACCAAAATATTGATAATTATTTTGTTATCTTAATAAATAACCTTACATATGCATGGAAAAACAATATATTTTCATTCTTTATTCAATGAAAGCACTTACTAAAAGAATAAAACACAAAGATTCTAAACTGAAAGTGAATGACGAAAAGATTAAAATAAAAATAAGCATTAATATATACTGAACTGGTAGCATTCATAGATATTGAAAAGCCAGACAGAGAGGCGTTTATGAATGCAATAACAACGGTCGTTTGCGGCGCCATGTTTCGTGTTTTAAATCAAAACAAAAGTAATGAAAATGCATCAGACAATTAAATTCTGTTAGATACTCGATTTTAAAACACTATCACACTGTAAAAAAGATATTTTCAAATATTCAGAATTAAGAAATATAATATATAAGAAATATAATATCCAAAAGTAACAGATACTTTATTTATTGTTCATAATGTTCTTTACATATAATTCACGCACACACATACTATAATACTTCAAATATAATAATAAAATTAATGTTGTTTTTTTTTAAATTCACAATACTCTAATACAAAATATTATGTCTTTAATAAGTTTTGAAACATATCTACCAAATCAAACAAATAACTATACTCACAAGTAATAATACTGTTCTGAATTCAAGAACATAAAATAAAAACACTTTGATCGAAACACAACAACTTATTAAGAAACTTTTTATTCTGTTATATATTCATAAGTGCTTAAACATTAACACTCATTAATTACTTCCTTCATTGTAATTCTTCACAATTAATTAGGAGATATTAGAAATATAATACAGTTACAGACACTTATCTGGAATTATCAAATCGAAAACGGGACACTCCAATTAAACCACAATTCTCGGATGAGATTATATTTGTCATGAATCCATAAAACACAGCACATCAGGAGGTAACCTGTAAAGTTTTTGAGTTCCCTTCCAACAACAAAATTTAATTCTGGGTAGAATTTTTTAACAGCGAAAAGAAACTCGAACTCGAGTCCACGTAGGGCAGCCAATATTTTATAATGTAGCACTTATCTGGTTTATATTAGGAACAAAGAAATAAGTTCCTTAAGTAGCTCAAAATAATTTATTACAATTTAGAGTACAACTTGAGCACAGCACAGATACATATACTACAAATAAAACAAAATTGCAACTAAACATATAAAGTTAAAGGAATAGGGTAAACATGAGAGTCATTTGGATATACGTCTCATTCCTATGGTTGCTGGAGAGGGACTCATTTCCTCAAAGTTTTGGTCTTCAGTTCCTCAGCTTTTTGGTTCGATTCAGGGACAAATATTTTAAACTGCAGATAATAATCGATAAATCCTCTATTTGTAAAAACTAATCGTACAACAATATATTCGTGTGTTAAAATGAATTTATTATTTATTTATTGTCTTTTGTTAAGCCTACATAACACTTCCATCTATCGTACTGCTTATCTACGCAGTATTTTATCAGTTTTCAGAACTTTTGATTATTCCCCACTTATCCAAATCCAGTTGTTATTATTTTATAACAGCAAATATGAGATATCAATGAAAAGGAATTTTTTTATTGAAGCTTGAATGATTATGTACAAAATAAATTGTTTGCTTGATAAATAATACAAGTTAATTTAAAATATTATCTTATTTGCAAAAAATAGCTTATTTTAACGATGATAGATGGCGCCATTTTATATAATTCTATTTAATTTATTTTTAAGTATCACAAAAGGTAAACGAAAATCCATTCGTCATAGATAGCAAACTTTTAAATGTTGTTTGTAAATATAGTTCCTAGTGATGTTATTATTTATTACAGTATACACTACACACTTTTTTGAATTACTTATGAATTTAAGTCTGATTTACACGAGAATATTTACTAATCATTAATTCTCACATTTCAATGCACTTTAGTCTCAAATCTTCATGTAAATTGAGAGATTTCAAAAAATATAAAATTTTTAAAATTATTGACAGTTATCATTTTCCCTTAAAGTTATAAATTATTGCTTCTCACATTGTATCATGTCGTGAAATGAATCGAATCGCCAGAAATAAATATGTCTGTTAAAATCTTACACTAAGTTTCATTATTTCGAATAAATATACTTCGATATATTTTTGCTATATATATTTTTTTCTATCTTAAATAATCTATATTATAAATTTCATATTCTTGTATTAAAAAAACATAATTCAACAATGAATATCAAGATAAAATGATGCAGATTATATGTATACGCATTTTTCTCTGTATTTTAATATTATAAATTTATTTATTTGTTTCATTGCATTATAATAATTAATTATTGTGTGTGAGTTCTATTATAATAATTAAAAGATTTTATTCCTATCTTCCATTAGAAATCTATTCATCAATAAAATAAATTATGATGCAAAATTAAATTCCAGAAAAAAATAGCATAGGTTAATATGTGTATAACTATTGTCATTAAATTTTGTTGTTGAATCTTTGATGTTCTATTTTTTGAATCTATTATAAATAATTTTTATTATTAACAAAAAAAATTCTACCATATTAAAATATAAAGAAAACTAATATACATCAATATATATTTTTCTGAACTTAATGTTTATATTCTCTTTGTTATATTATCGTCGAATATTCATATAAAACTATTTATAAGTGTTCTTTTACAAATATAGCATTATACAACAATAAAATCTAGAGAAAAGGCTTTAATGCATAAAATTATTTTTCTATGAATTTATTGTTGTATAAGATTCTATTTAATTTATTCTATTATTATAGAACAGGCATACAAAATATAACATCCTATAATAAATATATGCTTTTATAAATGTAGCATTATGTAGTAATGAGAAATAAAGCGAAAGCTCTTATACATTAACATTTACAACTACTCTCTCTAGTTTGCGCCGAGCTAGCTGCCGAATGGTTAGCGCTTTTGACTTCGGTTCAACTCTTCGCGGGTTCGAATCCGATCTTGGGCATGGATGCATGTAGTGATTCGGAATCAACTTTAAACCGTAGGTCCCGGTCTAATTAGCCCTTGAGTTCAAAAACATGACCGTTGAGCAACAAACTAACAAATAAATTTATTTTA
Source organism: Latrodectus elegans (assembly GCA_030067965.1). NCBI lineage: Eukaryota > Metazoa > Arthropoda > Arachnida > Araneae > Theridiidae > Latrodectus > Latrodectus elegans. Next base: position 9,488,155 of record CM057819.1, on the reverse strand, counting down.
TTATTGTATAATATTCTATATATTCTGTTATTGTAAAATATATATATAAAAGAACTTTGTTCTAAATTATAAGCATATTCTCTATTTCAAATATATATATATTATTGTACGGCAACCAAACTTAAAGAAAATTCGTATACATTAAAATGTATAATTGTTCTCAGAAAAGTTGTCATTTTCACAATGTTCTATTTATTCTGTTATTGTGGAATATACTTATAAAAGAGCATTGTTCTATATTATAAATATATTCTCAATTACACATATAGTATTGTACTACAATAAAACTTAAAGAAGATTTGTATATACAACTGTTATTCTCAGAATTTGTTGTTGCATATAATGCCATATTTATTTGAACTGTGATTGTAGAAGAATACAGATGTTGGGTACATTTGTTTGTTCTGCCATAAACAGCTGATAAGTTAATAAAAATCAGAGGAAAGTAGTCTGCATCAACATCCACAACTATTCTTCTTTCAATTTTGTTATTTTATTAATTGCTTTACTGTTATCTATTTATTGAAGAATTTACATATAATACTTATTTATTCTGTGTCGTAAATATATGTTCCGTTATAAATAGAGTATTACACAACGTTGAGAAGAATAGTATCAACATGCATCGGTATTCTTCCCTGAGTTTTAATGTTCTGCTCCTCCCTGGTCTTTTCCATTTCAAGGTTTATAAGATGAAACATGGCAACCGCATCTAGATGTAGTCGTCGCTGGTGCTTACTTTGCGGGTGACAGTTGTTCCGAAAATCCTTTTTCCCGAGTCCATAAAAGAAGATGACAATTGGTGGGGTAGGATTTCATATCGCCTGATGAAAGGGAGAAATATAAAAGAGCTTTTTCTGGAAATTCAGAATAATCCCACCAAGGGGGGGGGAAATTGCTCTATCTTTTTCTTTATGAATTATGCATAAGAATTCGAATAACATTTCATCATAGAAAAAGAAAAACTTTTATATAAAAAAAACTATAAGTTTTTGAAGATTTCAACCGTTTAAATATACTAGAAAGTTTCTTCAACAAAATTAGCATCCTAGTCAATTCTCTAATCCAGATTAGATTTTGTTTAATCCGGATCGTTAAACCTGGGATAGAGTAAAATATGTTTTAAAGTGATTGGTTTTCAAAAATCGATGTTTTTCACCTTAAATTTTACTATTTATCAATCTCTTCAACCGAAGCCAGCAGTGCTTATGATTTCTGCATGTATGCATACTATATTCGTAGTGTTTATTGGAGTTTTATGAGTTTTTTCCATGATAACACATAAAAACGACCCATTATCTTATAAAAGCGGTCGTGTAAGGCAAAAATACAATGTGTATATCACAAAGCATTATAATACTTTATCATTTTGTTTGGCATCGGCTTATTTTCTTCGACTAACAGCTGTTGTTGTTGTCGTGTACCAGCTAGGCTGACATTATGGGGTGCACTGCTCCACTTTTCCAACTGAACCGTATTTGGTGTGGAGTCCGACTTCCTCAGTACACACATGCCATAGGGATCCGTTTATAGGGTTGACAACCATTCACAACACATTTATACAAAGAAAGGACAAAAACAGAATAAATAGAGAGAGAAAGAACACCCATGCCCAAACCGGGATTCGAACACAGGACCTTTCTACCCGCAGTTAGACACGCTGACCACTAGGCAAGTTGGGCGTCTTTGACTAATACAGTAGATTTCTCTATTTAAAAAAATAATAGAATGATCAGTTTTTTTTTTACATTTATTATTTATTTAAAGAGTTTTCGATCCATTTTAATCTGACTTATTATTACAAACTAGATAAAAGCTATTGTTGATTTTTACACTGTCCTACAAGTACACAACTAGTATTAGAAAAGAAATGATTTTTCTAGAAATGTAAAAATTTATCTGAGATTCACAAGCTATTTACATGTATCATTTTGAAAAACAAATGAAATAAAATTTACACTTTCAGTCCATATGATAGATCTATGTATAACAAGCTGACCCCCAGAAACATTTCATCAAATTTTAATCTTGTATTGATATTGTTTTAAAATTGTGTTTAGCACTACCTCTAAATGAAAGACTGATCAGACATTTTGACTTCGCACTGTTGACTGCCTGACCGTCAAAGGCTGTTGTAAGGCATTTTTCTGATATCCGTGGCTTCCGAGAAAACATTTCATAGATAGTTGATCATATTCCTATGTAGCAAGGGAGGAAACCCCGAAAGCTACCAAAGTACCTACCCGACAAACATGAGTGCTTACGACAACACCCGTTTCCCATTGTTCAACAGTGGATGGGATTAAACTCGGGACTTTCCTCTCTGAACAATGAAGCGCTAATATCAGATGATAGTGAGCCCTTGATTAGATATTTTGCATTTTACAAGAAATTCCATTATTTTGTCATGTGACAAAGTAATTTTATTACAAATCTAATACATATCTTAATCGCTATATTACGTGTTGAATTATAAATACGAAGTTTAATCATAATGTAGTTTTGTAAAAAAATCAATTATATCTAATGTTTACTTCATATCAAAAAGTAATCCCTAGTTCATTGTTACGGCCACGGGGGCTTGGTTAGATAGAGCGTCTATCTGATTTTCAGGAGGCAGTGAGTTCGAATCTCGACTTAACCGAAAATCCAGCGTGTTAATTAAAGACTTCGAGATCGAATTCAATAGGTTATTGCCACATTGCCTTCCACTGTGAAAGGATACTTCTGGGAGAAGCAGGTTTTCGACAGAGGGGGATTACTTGATTCCTGCTGCTAAATGATGAAGATTGCCACCCGGCTAATTTTACCTTACCGGTAGAGTTGGGTACTGGGGTATATACTGCTGCTGACAATCATTATTTTTAAGGCGAGTTTTGATTTTTAATTTTTTCTAAAAATAATATACATAACTTTAAATATCAACATAAACCATTTAATTTAAAACAGTGACTTTTCTTTTCTCTAATTAATTTATTTTTTCTTATTATTTGCCGAAATGTAGACATTCAAAAAACAGTGTGAAAAGATAAGTGTTACAAAACATAAATCATATTATTAATATTCTTATAAATATGTAAAAGGTAAAAAGAATTTCATAACTTGAAATGTGTTTGTAATTATAAAACACAGTAAAGTTTTAACACAAATATTTCATTGCAGTTTTTTTTTCTTATTTTGGTCATAATTTGTCAAAAAGAACGCTATTATATATATTTTTATCAGAATGTTTAAATTTAAGGACGAATTTTGTTTTCAAGTTCCTTTTATCGTCTCTCTTGACATACTTTTAATATTTTTGCCACAGAAAGTAAAATTCTTTCAGAAGAAATATTTTGGCTGAAATCCAAATTGTCTACAAAAGAATTTTTTATTATTTTACAACCCATGGGAATTTTTATTTTTTAAAAAATGAGAAATAGAAAACAGTTCAATGCAAATAAATGAAAATTGATTCGCAAAACATTCTAAAATAAATTAAGGAATGAAGAATATCGTGTTTTTATCTAAATTAATTTTGTGTGAATTGATTATAAACTAAATTAATTTTGATTATATCCTTAAAATCCTTGAATTTGATTACATCTTAAGAAACATTTATAAAAAATTGATTAACATGAATAGGATCCATGGTTAACTGTGAGTGAAAAGGGAAACTCCACTTGAAAAGGCAAAAAATTCAATACCCGAGACAACCAAATAGTGTTGTCTTGAAGCGGCTTAAGCACGTTGCGTTTCCCTAGTATAAGGTCATTGGAGAAGTGAGGACCTTTAGAGAAAATGGTGTCAACGTTACGCTTCTCTAATGTAATGTCTTTCCATTGGCAAAGTGAGGACCTTTAGAGAAAAGAGTGCAAGCTCAGGTGTCGACCTGATTTAACCGTTGTTCAAAATGCCAGTGAGTTTCGCAATACTCAGTAATTTTGGGATTCAAAAAATGCAGCTCAAAATCAACGTAATATAAATATGTTGGCAAAGACAATGACACAAACCAATGCATTGAAAATCGATAGATTAATATTACTGATAAATAATTCTTATAAATTAAAAATAATATAAAAAATCATAAATGTGAATTTTTATTGTTAAATATTATGAAAAAAATTAAAAATACATTTTACTACGACACTTCTGTCCGTAATTTAGAAAGGTTGAAATTCAGTTATATTAACCATTTGGATATAATTTATTAGATAAAAAGAGAGTAAATTTGCATTCTTCATGCAAAACTATTTTAAAAATATGGAAATCAGTGGTTTGTTTAAAGGCATTTATATAAAAGCATTCTTATGTTATATCATCAATTTAGATCGTAACTTAAAAAGAGATTTGATGTTATATTGCTGTACAAGCAACTTCGGCTCTCAAATTGTCCAATGTACCGTATCATAGGGATTTAACAGACCCAATATTAGAAATATAATGCTCAGAGTGGAAGATTTCGGGTTTGATCCCACATACTGTTGAATAATAGAAGATGTGTTTCCTACATGTTCATCTATTGTACTTTGTGTTTTTTGACTTCCCTTCGAATTTTGTACATGATTACGGTGTAGTTACCGTCTCTGAGAGATGCCTCTTCGTAAAATAAAAGAAACACAAAATAACTTTAGTACTTAAATTTTGTATCGTCATATTGTTGTCAAAAAATATTGAATACCATTAATTGATAAACAATTATAGAGTTCGCAAACGCACTATTGAGCGCGGTGAGTACTTGGGAGGGTGACCACCTTGAAACATCAAGTGCCTTTCTTGTATGGCATCCTTTTGCCAACCGATGGCTGAGTGGTTAGCGTTCCTAACTCCTAAGCTATGGGTCCCGCTTCAAATCCCAGTTCGGCTATGGATGTTTCTTTCTCTCTGTTTCTTTGTTCTTTCTTCTGGGATGACGTAGGGATGTAGCCCACCCTGAACTGGCTTGTGGTGGTATAGCGTGGGTAATGCTACTCGCCTCCGTGACATGGTTCACAGGTGCCCACTGGGTAACGACAAGTGAGTAGCAGTTTCCTTCGTTGTTGGGGAGAAGAGTTAGTCACCCCAGAGCTCGCCGTTCTTAAAAAAAGTTTGCAAACACACGTAATTCGTATTTTTATTTACTTAGTTCGTATTCATATGTTATACGAACAAATAGATAAAGCTTTTTTGATTTATTTAAAGATAGTCCTTTTATTTAATTTATTCGTGTGATATATGAATACGATTTAAGCAGGTGTGAATAAAAAATAAAGCTTTTTATTTATTTATTCATATAATCTATTTAACAGATAAATAAATAAACAAAAAGTTGAACTTCAAAGGGAAATAAAAAATCAATATTTTGTACCAGTTAATTTGAAATGTGCTTTCAAAAATATTTTCTTATATGTTACATTAAAGTAAATTCAATAATAAACAGACGATATTTAATAAATAAACATAATTTGTCATTATTTCCCGAAGATAAATAATTGCTCATTATTTTAAAAGCATGCATTAAGTTTTCGGTAGGAAAATTCTATTCCAATTTTTCTGCATTTCCTGAAAACATTTCAAAATAATTTTAAATGAAATAAAAAAGGGAAAAGAGCAAATAATTAGTTTATATGACGCTGTGTTTTGTGTTTCTCTCGTGATATACCATTCTATTATTTTATTTTATATATTGTTTATTATACTTTTCATTGTTCTATTTAGTATTGTTTATTCTATTTTTTGCACTTTTTGAAGATACTCAGTTCTTTTCTAAAATGCATTTTTTCAAATACCTTTAACAACAAACAAATATGTTTCTTAATTTGAAAGTGTTTTGTTTTTTAATTTAAACTTTGGAAAATATTTGTCAGTTTCGGGAAGGAGTACGTTTGCAAATTAAATTGTATAAATTTTATTTGATTAATTAAATAAGTTAAAATTTTAGCAAAGCATAAAATTTATTAGGCTAAATTAATTATTTTCCTTAAGCTCAGTTATTTAAATTGAAAAAATTCTAATTAAAGAAAATGTATCAAAGAAAGTTAGTTTTAACACAAACAAAATAAGATTTTTTTATTTGATCATGTTCTGGATTTATGAATTTGAAATGAAAACATTTAACGTTAATTTGATTTTAGAAGATATAGGTAAGAGATGGGCAAAATACGGCCCGTGGGCCACCTCCTATATGCGTCCTGCGGACAGAATTTCAATTTGTCGGTCCGACGGAAATTAAAAGAAAATATGATATATATATATCCTTTTCTATTTTGCTTAAATATTATTTATATACAATTTCTTTTCATTTTTAAAAGGATTGATGGCCTTTTTACTTTTCTATTTTTGTTCTACAAAACATAAATCGCCGGAAATAGCAAGTTGTAATAGCTGTAGACTGTTACCAAAAAGTGATACCTCTTCTTTGGGGAGCAGACACATGGGAATCCAATATAGGTGAATTACATGTGGCAGACTGCGCATTTTAAGCTCCAGTTAGCCCAGAAAATTAGCGCTATGCTTGTTTCATCAGATGCATATGAACAAGTGTTTTGAACTATGAACCTTAGAAAAAATGATTTCAGAAGTAGACTGACTGATAAGCAATTGCCTTCGATCCTTAGAATCAGTACATCTCACTTCGAACCTCAATATAAGAAACTTTTACAAGAGAAATTACAATTTCACTCATCCCATAAAAATATTTAAATTGTAAAACTTGTATATTGTTTTTAAAATTATAGAAAAATTTATCTTGACCCGCCATTTTTCTTCTATTTTTGGCTTGCGATCAAAAAAGTTTGCCCAAGCCTGATATAGGACATTATTCGTGTAAAAGAACAGACCGAGCAGCTTCATTTTTCGTTTCGATTATTTACCACTAAGGTTCCCATTCGGATCAATGTCAAAATTCATGGAGTGAATCCTCTGGTGGTGTCATCTATTGGAGGAGTTTAGTCATACTTCCACCTTCGTGGTGCTATGGTTAAACGAAAGACGCACCCTATTGACTTAAATTTGTATAGCCAATGATGTAGCGAGCTTGATTTGTACAAGTTTCATAAGTGACAACAACAACAACACATATAAAGTTACTAACAATTGCAGTCTCACGGTCAAGTGCAGAACGGTCTCCGGTGAGATCGCGAACCAAACTATCAAGCTTCTGAACATAATAATAACCCCTTTCTGGGCTTGATAGTCTAATTTGGAAAAGCATTGCTCTCCTGATCAGAAGGTTGTGAGTTCGATTCCCGAATCATTCAAGTCTTCTAGAGCACGTTAAATAGTTTGTGCTCGTAATGTTCGAAAAATGAAATATTACCTACAGATGTAGACCTTCTGATTGTTCTTTGCTTCTAAATTAGGAAGATCAAACCACCTTTCAATATTACCACTGAGTCCGTAAATATTTTTTTTTAATAATATGAGCAAAATATTTATATCTCCTCAAAACAAATATTATATTACACAAAATAAGATTATATTACTCTGCGGACCCATCAACATATCACACGAACTTGCTGGTCTCTCAAATTTAATTTCTTTCGCACGAAAACAGATTAGACTGGGACCTACCGTTTAAAATGCACTCCGAACCACTACAACCATCCAAGCCTAGGTGGGATTCCAACCCACGAAAAGTCGAACCGAAAGCCAGAGCGCCAACCATTCAACTGCCAATTCGGAATTTGAAAACCCGACGTGTTTTCCTTATAGTCCTTTTAAAGTCATTGCAATGAATAAAAATTCCTAGCTTAGTTTTAATTATATTATATAATTCCCAGAGAAATGCGATTTAAATTCATGAATAGATATGTTAAAATCAATCAATTTTTTCACTTAAACATTTATATTTCTCATTGCTTTGAATAATTATATTTCTCATTGCAAAAAAAATTACTATAAATGTATTCAAATTCATCAAAAAATCAAACTGTTTAAAAAAAAAGCGTTCGATATTTTATTTTTGCAATTTGAGACATTTGGCTGACTGAACCCCACGAGCTTTCGAGAACCATGGTTTTCAGAGGAAAGAGTTTTAAGGGGGTGTATTGAGATTTAGAAAAATAATATTTTATGTTTTTAACATAATTTATTTAGCTTTTCATCACTATTTTACATCACGTAGTGAAGGAGAATTCAGCATCAGCTGAAAAAATCAAACGGGGTGTAGAAATCTAAAGAGTTTAGTTACGAAACTATTATATACTAATAGTTTCGTAACTATTAGTACTAAAATTTTTATTTCGCTATCCTAGCAGCCGAAGGCTGTTGCTTGCCACTTAAATTATCCAACGCGTAAATTGGCTTCTGATACGACTTTTCTTATGCAGTGGACCGTATTCACGTGTCGCAAAGGAAGAAACCAGGAAAACTCCATTGCATCGACCCTGATAGACGGGCTGGCAAAAATCCGAAAGGCAATATCCATCTTCTGTTGTTCATAGCGGCTGGGGTTGAGCCCAGAACATTATCCTTCTAAGAACCCTGGCCATGATGAGCCCATATTATTGCATATTGAAGTCGAAGTTCTTTATTTCCGCATTTCATTGTATCTTCTGTAGGTGTAATAGTGGAAAAAACGTAAACACATACGTTATAGCAGAAAGCAAGGCTTTTATTAAACTCTAAAAGTAGTAAATGGTTATTTTTGGAAACATGCACTGTAAGCTGTAAAAAGAAGTATTATCCATACCGTGCATATTTTGCTCAGTTGCCAGTTTCAAGCCACAATCTAATCACAGTCTAAAAAAGTCTAATAATAATCTAAAATATTCTAATAATAATCTAAAAAACCACAGTCTAATAATAATCTAAAAAATAATTCGCAGCTTTATTTCGGGAACCGAGAAGAGATTCCGGAACAAGGTTATCTCGTTTATAAATTAATTAAATCTCAACACAGATAAAGTTACATAATGCTCCAATCTGGGTTAATCAATATTTAAATAATTAATTTAATTCATTTAAACATCAAGTAAATAAATAATTTAAATAACGCTATTAATTGTTAATAACTGTTGCAAAATTCTGAAATGAAATGTAGCCTGTTTTAAGGTAGAGAGAAACATTTTGATATAAATTTCATATTACCATTGTAAATTGAAGCCCAAGCTGAAATTCGGTGAATAAACAGAACGGGAAAATAGACAATAATGCTTTAAAAAAATAATTGTTTACTTTTCAAATTAAATCAAATAACTATTTCTTTGTTAATTTGTATTTTAATCATTAAAATATTTTTTATGATAAGTAGAAACACACTAATTAAATAATTAAACTTTTAAAACATATATATAGGTATTATTAAAGAAATTTTATTAAATGCAGAATGAACCCTTTATGAATAGAAAAGTCATTAGAATATTAATTTATCACCTGCTTAGTCTAAATCTCACGATATTATTTTAAAAAGGATTTATTATCTCCCAGCAACACTCGCTAAATTGGTTTTAAATTTCGGAAAATGTTAGTTTCTCAGCAGACGATTTAAATATTTCTTCTCAAAGGAATGGCATCAGCGCGACATTAAAAGAGCGCTATAAGTAACACTTTCGCTTGATTGCGCTCTCCGTGAAATATTTCCTCGGTGAACGTGTTTTCAATCAGGAAAGAGGAGCTGCGTCCTCCACTACCCTCACCAATAGCATACTCGTGAAGAGCCCTCGAAAGCGGACTCTTTGATTGGTAGGCAGGAGAAGACGGAAATCAATATTTAGTTAAGTTCCCTAAAATCAATCAGCGAGTTCTGTTTTTCCCCTACGGCTTGAGGGAAAAATCAGATAATCGTCAAAGAGTTAGGGAGGATGCTCATGGAATGTAGAAGTTTCGTTAAATATTCATAGGAATTAAACGATGTCATTCTCTATTCTGGAAACTCTGTATTTGTAATGCACGAAGGCGATAAAATGGTTTCCAGAGTACTCACATACTCTGAAAAGTTTTGTAAAAGTAAAAAAAACTCTAACCCTTAAGAAAATAATTACGACTAACGCAGCACGTAAAGTGAGACTTATAGTATATTTCGGCTTTCATATTTTTACCATCAAGCCACAAACCATTATATAAACCGACCAGGGAGTCAAATGATGAGCGCTCTGGCCTTTAATTCAGCAGTTTGTGGGTTCAATACACATATCGGACTTGGATGTTTTTTCGGAATTCACTTTTAGTTTTAGGTTCAGTTGTAATTAGCTATTATGAGCAAAAAGTGACCAAACCAAACTTAACAAACGAACCGGAGTAAAAAGAATAACACAAACTTATTTTAGTAGAACTCAAGTAATGAGGTCAACACCTGAGCTAGCACACTTCGCTCGACATCAACAAAGGGTATAAAAATCCTACCAAACATTTAATGTGCACATAACTCAGAACAACGATATTCGGTCGGTTCAAGAATCGAACCTGCTCTCCTTCAATCACAAGGACGGCTCCTTTAACTTTCAAATTAATTCCATTCCCTTCAGCAAGTTAAGTATTCTATAAATTTTTAATATTACGTTTGCTTAGGCTATTGTATTACACTTCTGAACTACCCATTCCCGCCTACATACCAGCACCACTGCGGCTTTATATTTATTAAGAGGTATACATATATTTGTTGGGTAATCACTTTGTGCATTTTTTCTCAATCAAAAATAACCTCGGTAACGCAGTAAGCAGCGCGTCAGTCTCATAATCATAATCAGTCAAATATAAATCTTTGATGTTTGTTTTCTCCCCTATTAATTACTTAGCTTCTTTTATGCATAGAAGTATTCAAATCCTCATTTTCACATATTTTTTTGATAACTGAATTCGAATATTTCTAATAGAAAAAGTAAAAATATAGTCTTCGATCCTTTGCTTATTTTTGAGTGACATTTTAAAGCAAAGAACATTTTTAATGTTGCAGACGATAATTAGGCTTCATTACATTTTGATGATACGAGTATACAGTCATAATATAATTTTTAAATTAGTGTTAAACATATCATCGAAAAAAATCAAATTCGTACATAAAATGTGTGACGAACCCTAACTCTGAATATGTTTATTTCTCTTCAGATGAAGCAAAAATATAATCTTAGATTTATTGCTTATTTTTCAGCGACATTTTAACGCAAAGAATTATTTTTAATGCTGCAGACGATAATAAAGCTACACCACATTTTGATGATAATCATTTTTAAATTAATGTTTAATATCGCATTATAATAAATATAATATATATAAAAAAATATACATATATATATATATATATATATATATATATATATATATATATATGTAATATAATATATATATATATATAATATAATATATATATATATATATATATATATATATATATATATATATATATATATATATATATATATATATATATATATATATATATATATATATATATATATATATATATATATATATATATATATATATATTGTGGTGAAGTACTTAATAGACAACGTCACTATTTCAAGTGCCCACTAAGGAAGGGGCTCCAGAAGCGCAACAACCTCTCCAGAGAGAGGAAGAAAATCGAAAGACGGGAACGCGTTACGACGTTGCGTTTGATAGCAGCAAGACGACTGCTCCTTTCCCCCATAAATTCATTTCATTTTATAACATATTTAACTTCTATTTACAAATACAACTATGTACACGTTTGGGATATTTACAATTAAGACGATTAATTGTAAATATCCCAAACTTGTATTTGTAAATATGTGTTAATTAAACATTAGGCTGTATAAGAATTGTTTAGTTAATTAAATTATGCCTTTGCCACTCTCCGGCCCCTCCCCCATATTTGTATATATATATATATATATGTGTGTGTGTGTGTGTACTTACGCACACACACACACACACACATATATATATATACCAAAAGAATGTAAGAATAGCTGTGTTTTCATATGTGTATACACACACACACACACACATATATATATATATACATATAATTTTCAAGAATTCTTTATTACAGTTTATTTGTAGTTGGTTTAAATAGAAAACATTGGAATACTAATAATGTTGGTAGCAAGACAGAAATTCTCTTTCAGGAAATTAAATAAAGTTAATAATTTGTCTCTTTACTTATTCATTCGGTTCACCTTTATTTTATTTCTATGAAAACACGGCTATTCTTACATTCTTTTGGTAGTTACATTTCATGTTTTCCACTTTGACGAAGCAGTCGTATTTGTTTTGCTCCAAACGTTATATTACTTTCGAAACAACTATTTCACGGTTAACAAGCAATACAGTTCCAAAACTTAAATCACTCAATAATGTTCCAGAACAATTTTGCCATTCACTTCGCAAGACGCAGCTTAATGGACCTCGGCAGTGTTTTCTGGGGATTACAAATAAGACGCCGTGTGTCTTAAAATAGTCTCTTTCCGTCTCCAGGCCATTTATTTGGCGGCATAAATCAATTTTACTTCTCAGGAAGATAAGAATGTCCACCAGCCATAAACTGTCCCGTTCACTTGTCAGCGTGTTCCGAGTGCTGTGTAAACTGTGAGACAAAGCCTCCTCTCCCTCCCCCATGAAAATAAGGCTGATGTTTGATGGATGAGGGTGTTTGTGCCCTTCTGGGAAGCTTAGATTTCGGGAACGTGTTATGTGCTGTTATCCGTGTGTCGTCATTCAACGAGTTAAATTTCACAGAAAGTGCTGCCTGTCCCGAATAAATAATTTTTGAAGAAGTGTTCGTTCTATGTACAGGTTGCGGATTTCTATTTTCGTATTGCAATAACACAAAAAGTATTAGAGATATTTTTTAACTTATTTTTGCGTACAAACGTTTACATAATTTTAAATATCAGAAGCAACTGGCTAGAGTCATTGTCGATAATCTGGCTGAACCGAATTATGTTGTTAATCATCATCCTCTCCAAAACTTTGACAGTTATATAGGCCGTTTTTTTTTATTTATTTTTTATTTCTTTTCAGATTTTTCAAAGTTTGTGAGTGGTCAGTGTAGACACGTGACTTTAGATACCAGCACAAAAACCAACTATACAGGGCGAAATTTGGAGAGAGCGCTGGCCGCTCCAAATCGCTTCTCATCGAAATGAGGCACACGCTGAAGTGATTTTACAGCAGTCACCGATGCTTTGAAGTTCTGCTGAAGCCATTCTTCCTCTAACTGCATTTCATCATGTTATAGCAAAAAAAAAAAAAAAAGTTATCCAGTGTGTTGACATAACGGTTTGAAGAAGTGACCGCAACATTTTATTCATTATTTTCCTTGAAAAACCATAAGCATACAATTCCACCTGATGAGATTGCGTGTCATACGGGGGACACGTGGGGAATGCAAGGACCTCTGACGGAGTTCTTGGGAGTTGTCGACCGCTCATGGAACAATAATTTGCTTATTGACAGATAAAGTCAAATGGAAATAAGTCTTATCACTGAAGAAGAGAAGCGTGTCTTCCGGGACATTATCAAGAAGTGCTTCACATACATTTCTTCGAGTATTAAAATCACGTTCGGAAAGCTCCTGCACAATAACCAGCTTTTATGGATGAAGAGGAAGTTCATCGCTCAAAATTTGCATCCTTACGGAGCTATTTGAAACTCCAAGAGCAGGCGCATGTTTGCGCGTCGAACGTCTCCGTGATCGCCAAAAATGACACTTACGGCTTCGACGTTCCCAAGTGATCTGATGGGACATATGTCTCTGCCTCTTCTTTTCTGTTCGGAATCAATTTCCCTTGAACACTGTCATCCACAAAAGAATAGATTTCCGGTCCGGGGTAGGTCTAAAAGGTGCGAAACTGAACTGATTCCAGAAAGTGGGTTGGGTTGAAATACCCGAACTACAGTATGAAAAATAGGCCGACACTCAAATGCGCGATGCCGAATGAACCTCAATGCTACTCAACATCATGATCTCCTTTTTCCAATGAATCCACGTCCAAATCATTATCCTTTCTTCTTTCTGTGCTATTGCAATTCGAAATAAGGAAGTCAGCTTGCTGTGGATTAACTTTCATTGTTGTTTAAAGAGACTTCTATTTTGATAACTCTGTAGAACAAATGAGACAAGATTCAATAAGCGACAACTATTTCTGAGAAAATCTCAGGTTCGGACAACCTTTTTTTGATTGCTTATGCATTTCAGCAACTTGTTTGGGGAGTAATGCTTATTCAATGCTCTGGTATACTAATTTTGATAGATTCGTCAAAGTTCGAGGGTCCTTCCATTACTTAACTTTGAGAAGCCGAGGTGACTTGGTTACAAAGTTGCACCTATTGCCGAAAGGTAGTGAGTCCGAATTTCGCTAAATGCGGTGCCATGAACCTTCAATAGGTTGTGATCGCAATGTCCTCCAAGTAAAAGGATAACTCTGTGTGTTGCAGGGGTCAAGTTTTGGGTTCTTCCACTTGGTACTTGCATGAAATTATAAAATGGAAATTATGAGGCATTTTCTTTCTTAGATGACAGAAACAGAAGGCCGGAAAAGTAATCTAACTCTGACACAGCGTTATACACAGTCTAACCACCCAAGGTGTTTATAAGGAATTTTATTGTGTATCCGTAGTTGCTTTCCCAAAATATTTTTTGTAGATAGTGGACTCTATTTACTTGTCACAAGGAAGAAAATCTCCCAAGCTCCCACTCAGATACACATGCATGCAGAAACAAAGCATCCGACTCCAGTTATTCAACAAGGATTGAGATCGAACCTAAGACCTTTCGTTCTGAAGAACTCAAACCTAGAATTTGGTTACTGTGAGCCCAGTAACAGTGTAACTTAACAGAAACTCCAGAAGCCGCTTACTATGTCTAAATTACCTCTAAAATATGAAGAAAGCCTATATAATTTTAAACTACAATATTATTATCATAACAGATTATTGCCACTAAATAGATTAAAATCTGGAAAAGGGAAAGAATGTTTGACATGATCAAAAATAAATATTTTTGATCGTAAATAATATCATTTTTTGCATCCATCTTTTAAATTAATGACAAGGACAATTTTAAACAAAAAACTTAAAATAAAAATATGCCTCAAAAATAAGTAAATTTCAACATTACAAAACGTCATTTCGCTTAAAAAGCTTTTCAATATTAAGTAATAGATTTCATTTTCCTTTTTCTAACAAAGTTTTTTTTTTAACTTCTTTTCTTTTAAGTTTCCTTTTTGTTTGAAAAGTGTATCTTTGCATTTTTTATGAGCTTTTAGCCTTTTAACGACAAAAAAAAAAAAAAAAAAAAAAAAAAAAATTATTTTTAAATTTATAGTTTAATAGTAAAACTTTTCGATTGTGCTTACAAAATATTTCTCCACACAAATTACTTTTTTTTTTTTTTTTTTTGAATAGCGAAACATCGATAATTTTATATATTTGCGTGAGAAACTTTTCCATCAAAGCATTTTCATTTTCCATAAAAAATGTTCAACTTTTCTAAAGTTATTGCTGTTTTTCATAATAAATGTTTTAGATCGTAGAGTTTTAAATTGCAATTTTTTATCAATTTTTTCTCTCTGTGTGGGTATATTATTTTTATTTTACTTTATAATATAAATATCTTCATCCTTGCTGTATTTTTCTTCTTCGCAGTTTAACATGCTCTATTCTTAAGGCATTCGCTTTCTTTTTAACTGTTCCATTTCACATAAAAAAGATAAAAATCTTTTTCTTTTCTTTCTCACTCTATAAAAGAAACTATTTTATACACCATAAAATATTTTCTTTTCTTTTAAAATAAGCATTTTCTTTTACGTTTTCCTTTGCTTCGTCACAGCTTCTTTAAAAAAATTATTTTAGGAAGAACAGATCATAATAACTTAGAATATTCACGCTCCAATTCTGTAAAATGTCTCATATTTTTCAACTCTTTCATATAAGAATATCAAAACTAAATTTGTAATCATTAGCCAATTCATTTGAAGGCAAGAGAATAATGTTTATTTTGTTTAAATTTAATTAAAAGTTTTAAGAATACCAAAGCAAAATTTGTATTCATTAACATATTAATTTAAAGGAAACTGAATATTTATTTCAATTAACTTTTAATAAAAAATTTTAAGAATATCACAAAATTAAAAATTCTTAATCATTAAATCATTCCTTTAAAGAAAACTGTATTTATTTTGTTAAACTTTAAATAGAATTTTGAAAAGGAGTGTTCCACCTAGCCTGTCAAAAGTTCAGCATAACTGACTGCCCATCGGTAGGTGCTGGGTTTGAACCTTGATTTGGGCATAAATATACTTTCTTTCTCCTGTCTTTATTCTTTCCTTCTATGAATGACTGTGAATGTTTGCCTACCCTATAAAAGGGTACCAAGGGCATGTATGTAGTGGGGAAGTCGGATTCCACACCAAATTACAGTTCAGTTGGGAAAGTGGAGCAGCGCACCCAATTTTCCTTGCCTAGCAGCCACAAGACAGCAACGAAAAGACTACAGCTAAGCCTATTTTATATGTAAAGATTTATTTTTAATTTTTAGCTTTCAATGTGCTTGTTTTTATAAAAAAAAGTGTGGAACAGAAATAAGTGTATTGAAAATAACTACTAAAAAAAAATTAAAAATCGAAAAATCTTATTTTCTCTAAATGTTTTCCGTCAAAAAATTTTGTTATCATTAAAATGAGTTAAAACATTGATTTCTCTGGTTAATATTTCTTAGAATTAAACAAAAAATCTTTCTCTATTCGAATAATTTCACAAGTTGTTCTTAAATATATCTATAGTTCACACAAACATAAGCAAAGTTTCGGATATACAGAAAGTGTCTCATGACATTCAACTTCAAATGTTGGGAACTTATCCTACTATGTTCATTTGTATTTATTCCTATCAAAATTGATATCATTATCTAAAAATGACTCTGAAAAGATTAATTATGTTTATCATGGATCAGAAATTTTATGAATAAACTGGGAAATTGCTAGGAATAAACTAATAATAATAATCTTTCGTGTAATGGATTGTTTGGCCAAAACACATATATGAAGCGAAGTGAAGTAAAAGTTCTAAACAGAAAACTGATGTCTGTTTTTTCTTCTAGTGAAAAGTCAATGTTTTGGAGTGACGAGAAGAATAAAAGTACTTATATATATATATATATATATATATATATATATATATATATATATATATATATATATATATATATATATATATATATAATTGTTATAAATATTGATTTTTTCACATCACATTCGTTATAAAGTATTGCTGAGAGAGAAAGAGAAAAATTCTTTTCTCAACACTAATTGTTCATTAAAGGGAAATGGTATTATTTTCCTGGATAACTTTTTATTGCCTTTAATAGTAGCAGAAAAAGTTATGAAATAAATGGATGTTTTATTTATTTTAAAAACTGTGTGCTTGATAAAAATTTCCAAATCATCTGAAAAATTTCTAAATTCCTGAGAACTTCCAAAATTCTTTTGTAGTTTAACAATCTCGAGAGAACAAATCAAATTTATTCCCTTAAATATAATTAAATTTGATAGTCTTAAAATAGGTTTTTAAATAAACAGTTTTAAAACACTGTCATTTCTGTTCCTAAAAAACGGTTAAATTACTTTTCATCCAGAATCAGAGTGATTACTTTCAATGAAATGAGCAGCGAAACTTACGACTCACTGAGATGAATTTTATTTATTCATTCATTTGTTTCTTCATCCATATCACATTCCTAATCGAAAAGACCATTTAGCGCACAAGTCTTTGAAAAACGAGATCTAAAGTCTTTTTAACTATGTATTCGCCTCTATCAAGAATCTGAAATTCAAATTCTTTTTAAACTTCCGCACTTAGTTGCAAAAATAAATCCCTCATATCGTTATAAATGATCCACACTTTGAGAATTATGGAAGCGCCCTGACTCCTTGATTAAGTTAAATGATCAAATTTATCTTCTTCATGCGAAGATTGCGCTGGATTTTGCGTTAGGTTCATTTAAATAATCGCATAAAGAGATAAATAATCTTGTTAGTGAAATTTGATAAGTAGTTCTCTTTCTCCGTAATTTGAATAATCTTTGAGTTAACCTAGTGAAGACAGAAATAGGCAATATTATATATATATATATATATATATATATATATATATATATATATATATATATGGATGGATGGATGTAGATCATCGTGAATGCTAGACGAGTAGAGTCAGTGACACGAGTGTGTGTTTCTTTGTAATACGATAGAAAGCTACTCTTTTCACTGCGGACGCGCGCAAACATTCCGCCGGTCATCATCAAGTCTTAACAGGATGGTATTTATTAGTGAGAGAAGGCATTACACTGAAACAACTTCATCTTTTTAAAAGTTTGTTTTGTAATAAAAGTGTATCCGTTTTAAAACTGTGTATTGTTTATGAATCATTGACACGTGATTCTGTGAAGTAAACTTTCTACATAATTAAAATCAAGTTATCTCGTACTTTGTAACTTTTAATACCTTTATGATAAAATTTCTTTTCAAAATGATGTTCGATTCTACCACTGCGAACCAAAGGGGAGAGTATGCTGTAATTTTACTATAGTGAGGTAAGTTAACAAGTGGTTTCCTAGGTAACTATGAGAGCAACGCGTGTAAACCGTTCATCATCTTTCAAAAGTCAGTCAAGAAAAATTATATGCAAAAATTTCAAAGAAAGTCTCATGGCAAGAGAAGATGAAATACCTCATCAGTTTTACCGTTTTAAGACGCCATGGAAGAATGTTGTTGTTACTTTTCCCTTGGTGTAGGAAAGTTTACACCAGGTCCAAAAGGCCCCTTATGTGCCAGATTCCTATTGATAATGTCCTTCTTATCTCATACTACCTCCAGGTGGCGCCAAGACAATTAAGAAAGTGAACAGAACTGGCAGAGGGAACAAAAATAGGAAGAGAAAATCCTGTCCCCATTCAAGAACATTGAACATTTTAGGTGGCCACTTCTAAATACGAAATGCGATATGTCCATCTGGTTCTGGGTAGCTTGCAGCTTCTTTTTGGAGAGGCACCACTAAGGCAGAAGACTGACTTGACCTCTGGATTCACTTTCAGTCGTTAGCTAAATAGAATGGAACTAACATCATGCTATGGTAAACTCTACCAGTTGAATACTCTCTTGCCGTATTTTGCTATTTTGAGGCAGACGCGAAAGAACGTTGTGATTTATAAAATAAACGAAAGCAATTTTCTACCTGCGATTTTCCCACTTAGCCTCTTGCCAATCATTTTGGACTAAAAGGCGCAATCGAGCCTATGGGGCTTGGTGCCATTCCTCTGGAATAGGTAGTTTTGTGCCATCTCAGATATGTGTCTCAGCATTTAAAACTAACATGCAGTTCAACATGGCAGGACAATCAACCATGTTTAGTTTCTTCAAACGGCAAAAATGGAAAGGAATTTAAGAACTTTCTAGTGCTTGGTTATTTTTAGAACTTTTGTAGTTTTTGACACTATAAGAATTTAGAGTTGCCGGCTGCTTGAGCAATAGATCATTTATTGGTAAATCATCGCGAATTCGAAAGTGAGCATGTTCTCATAATTTACAAGCGGAGATCAAGTAAAAATCTTCAAAACCTGGCTTTCCATCGTAGAGGTATTTCATTTGAAGGACACTGTGATCATAATCTATTTCACGCATCTCAGTCATCGTTAGCAAAGGGTATTGTGCTTCACACTCCAGTTGTGAGAATGGCGACATTAATAATTAAGCTCTATAAAGTTATATAATTACAAACACATTCAAAACAAAAATATCATACATTATTTATTAACCCGGTTGTTTTCATCCTTTCAATAGATTACTTATTAGCAAAACGCTTTTGTAAAGTATTCCACGAGTAAAGTTCATAGATACTGAACAGTATACTCAAATATGGCAAGGGAGAAGACTTGGAAACATTCCTAGCAGGTATCCCAGTACATGGGCATGCAAATGCAAAATAAGGCATCCATTGCCCATTATTCAATCAGGACTTGAATCGAACCTGAAATCTCCTATTCTGAAGAAGAAGTTCTTAAGATATATTCACGTAAATCTAATAAACATATTTGCAATTTTCTGATGCTATATAAACGTTCAAAACTACTTAATCGTTGTTTTGTGTAACGTCAATTGGCATGAATTAATCTGTTACCAGTCTCCCATTGTGAAATTCTAGTGTAATATAAATATAAACTGAAATACCATACCTCAGCAATCCTTTTTAAAATCTTGAAAAATTTTATATTCTTAACCATAAATACTCTTATTAATATTTGATGATTTTAAAATGATAATATTGGAAAACAGAGATATTGACTTCGGTCCTTTTTATATGTCCGTTTAGGGTCCAGTAAGTTAGGGAAGAAAATATTGAATATACGTCCTCAAAGCAGAAAGTTCAATTCTTAACACAAACAAAACTTTATGTGTTGAGAAAACTTAATCATATAACTCTTCATAATATCTTAAGTACTTTTGTTGGAGTATTGAGGAAACTTCGAGAGAAGAATGTCTAAGCTACTTCAGGAGTCAATAATGTCACATGAGCTTTTTGGTTTTCGATTCTGTAGTTCATGGGCTTGATTCTCCCTTCCTGCTTGAATGTTTGTAGTATTTCGGAATCTATTTTAAACTGTAAGTCCCAGTGCAGTTAGCTCTCGAGTACAAAAAATTGTCGTAGAGCTACAAATAAACCAGATTAATCAGGGACTTCAATAAATATGGAAAACTTTATAAATAGGAAACCAAAAACGTATCGTAATAACTTGTGTCAAAATAAGAAATGCCATCCAAATTCTTTTTAATTTAACAATTATTTCTCAGAATTATAAAGGATTATGTTTACAATAACTTAAATAGCTCATGTTATTATTAAAAAATATGACAAAATTCGTAATTCTTGAATTTTAAGACCGAATTTCGCATATCACTGCAACTTTAACTGTCTAGATATTCGAGGATTATACATTTTCGCGTGTTTGCTTACTTTTATATCCTAATGCATTGAAATATTAAATATATGCGGTGATATGAAGAAACCTTTTTCTAACAATTTTTTACCTTTTCTGCGAATGTCTTGGACTTCTGTCAATATTGAATGCAGATTAAATGGAATTCAAAAGATAAGAAGACTTTTAAATCTGATCACACAGCAAACAGTAAACGCAATGAAGAGCGGAGTCTAAGCAAACATGCCGCACAGCGAAATATTTATTTATGTAAGGAAAACGCAAAGTTAGTTTTATATTTCCAATCAAACTCTTCATGAGAAAGGGAGGCGCAATATTTTTTCAGAAAACATTGCGATATTTCCGCTGTAACGCTTTATTTTATTAAGTTCGTTGAAATAAATGTTTTAAAATTCGTTACAACAGGAAGATAAAAGGTTTTCAAAAGGAATTCTGTTGGTCTAGTAATTTTAAACTTGAAAATAATTACGAATTTTATGCGCATTCTTTTTTTGTACAATCAATAATATGTGTGATATCATTGATTGTCCAAATATATATGTGTGATTGTGTGTAAATATAAATGTGTGATTGTGTGGGTACGTGTGTGTGTAGCATAAATGGGCTTATAATTCAGTACCCGAAATTCTGAATTTTATTTTATTTATTTATTTTATTTTTATTATTTATTTATTTATTTTTTTTGGTGATGAAGAAATGTTACTAAAGGATGTATTGTGACGTGCGCGCTGACGTAAATACTAGGGTGGCCAAAATAGAATTTTCTGCAAAATTCCTATAGACGTTCATATCTATGCCGTAATAAAAATCAGGTTGCCAGATAAATAAGAAAATCTGTCAAAAATATCCCCTAAGTCAGAATTTGGCATCCTAGATTATATGGCATCTGTTCATATATATATATATATATATATATATATATATATATATATATATATATATATATATATATATATATATATATATATATATATATATATATATATATATATATATATATATATATATATATATATGTATGTATGTATGTATGTATGTATGTATGTATGTAAGTATGTATACACAGAGTGATTCTTTTTTTTTCTTTTTTTTTTTTACAAACTAAGAGGGGTGACAGTATCCAGCCAGACCAGCAATAATTACACTGGAACATAGAGTCGCAACATTGCACTCTGAGAGGCAGAAAAGAGGAATTTTCACTTGACAGCGCTTATTCAATACTTACTACGGTGTTGGTTAAGTGAATGAATAATACTAAAAGTTTAATAATCAAATTTACAGTTTAGTGAAAACCTCACAGTAAATGTTCAAAATGCCTCCCATGTGTTTCGTTGCACAGTTGACACAGGCGGAGGAATGATTGGTGCACTGTTTTGCAGATTCCTGGAGTCGTGTTAATTTTGTCCACGGCAACAACGATTTGAGCCACGATATCTTCAGTTGAGTCCAAAGGCGTCGCGTTCGTGAAATTTATCATATGACCACAGAAGAAAAAAATCATGTGGATTGAGACCCAGTGAGCGAGGAGGTGGAGCCACACGTTCGATCCACCGTGCGGGATATGTGGCATTCATAAAGTTACTGAAGATGATGGGAAAGTGTGATGTGCCACCATTGTACATAAACCACATGTCTCTATGGATGGGGGGGGGGTGGAACAGCCTGCAAAAAATTGGGAAGCACTTGTTCCAAGAGGATACGGTATGTTTCACCCGTCAAACGGTCTGGCACGATGTAAGAACTTGACAGATAATCACCCAGGATACTTGCCCAGATGTTCACAGAAAAGTTTTGTTGGAGTCTATGCGTAGGGATTGTGTTGTCAGATCAAACTTGTTGATTGCATTTTAAAGGAGAACGTCTACTCTGATTGTGGATTTCTCCGCTAAACTATAAGAGCAAAATGCTGCTTCTTCTCTCAGGAAATCTGCACACGGTACATTCGTCTTAGATTCTTGGTGCGCTTCTATTTTCCTCTTTACTACCTCTCAAAATGATATGCAGACCTGTGTTCTTGTGTAATTATTGCTTGTCTGGATGGGTACTATCACCCTTCTTAATTTGTAAAAAATATTTAGATTCACTCTATACTCTCTCTCTCTCTCTCTCTCTCTCTCTATATATATATATATATATATATATATATATATATATATATATATATATATATATATATATATATATATATATATATATATATATATATATATATATATATATATATATATATATATATATATATATATATATATAACTACTATTTATAAGTTATACGGCAATGGGAACTAAAGTAGGCCTAATATATATTTGGTGACTATATGGGGTGAACTCGTCATTAAAAATGAAATTTTAAATATAATCAGAATTAGTACAATATTGAATAAAAATAAATGTTTTTTCATTATGCTGCTTGCCTATACCCAGGTTTATGACTGTCTAGTGGCAGAGCTGCGCTTTTCAAACTGGAAAATCTTGAACTCGGTACCTAGTTTCAACAATAAAGGATGGATATATTTACGACTATATTTTACTGTATTCACGTCCTTTGGACTGGATATGCTTGAGTTTTTTTTCAAACTGTTAGTCGTCCAATTTAAACTGTAAATTCCGGTCTAATTAATTTTCGTGTACAAAAAATTGATTATTGAGCTACAAACAAACCAAACCAAGCAGCAAAATTCAAGTAACGTCAATAATAGTTACGAAAACCCGATTAATATCTTACAGTATAAGCTTCAAATACTTGAAATCTGTCTGTTTTTATATCATTATCGATATACACTTTTAAATGAATGTGGATATGAAATTGATTCCTAAACGAGTCATGGAACTTTGTTTTTTAAACTACTGATTATATAAATTCATTTTTAAAATGCTTTGAAAAAAATCAACTGAACAATTTCGTCCAATTTCTAACAATTTGATATACAAATATTTATAATTTTATTCTACTTTTAGCATTGATGTAAGAGTAATAATCTTTGACAAGCCATTCATGTAAATACATCACACATCAATAAAAATTATAATGAGAACAAAATCGTGTTGTCCAGAGCTTATCGAATTAAAATGTTCAAGCCAAATGAATTGGTCTGTTTACCATTTACAGTAATTTTTTCTGAATAGGGTTTATGCTATCAGGATCCGCATGTTAAATTGAATTCCGAACCTCTAAAAACAACATCGACTTAGCAAACTGTCTGGCCTAATGGTTAACACTTTTACCTACTGTTTTAAATCTCATGGATTCGAATCATATCTTGGGCTGGGATGCTTGCAGTAGCTCAGAATTGATTTTAAGCCGTAGGTCCCGTTCTAATTATTTCTTATGAGCAAAAAATTAACCGTTGAAAGACAAATCAAACCACTTCCTCGATGGAGATGGAAGTGACAAGCTGGTAAATTGCAGTCCCCAGCTTTAACCACTCTACTGTCTGCTGAAAAATTTTTGAGATTGAATCTTATTTGCTTATAGAGAAATAGATTTACGACCGTTAATTTCTGCTGACCAAAACCATTCAATAGAATTAATTCTTTCATTCTCTGACACACGGCAAATTGAAGGTGTTGATATTTATTTATGCTTGTGACTTTTTTCCAACGCGTGCATCCAGAAAAAAATAAAAGTTATACCCTTCTGATCTGTTATCATATATGAATATTTGTGCTTGTATACTCCTCTCCTCTTTCAACCAGAAAAGGAAAATTGCGCCCTTCAGAACTTATACGGCAAAAGCCAATGTGGGATTCGAAACCGAGAACTTTTAAAAAAAGAAGGCAAGAGTCCTAATTATTCAGCTACCAATTATTTACATTAGATCAAATTTCTGAAACAAAATTAAGCAATCACTTCCATATTGAATACGGAAACTTTCTGGAGATACATTTTGGAATACAAAACAAAAATTTATTCAGTTTAATTTAAGACTGAACTTATCAATTAAACGTTCATGAACGCTGTCTATACGTTAGCATATTGGATTTGTAATCACTAAAAGTGAACAGGATGTAGGAGAGCATTTCAGGGCAAGCTAATGACACTTTTGGCGGGATTTTTCCGATAATGCATCCAGAATTGCTCTCGTAATTAATTTCTCCCGCGCGAACCTTCCAATCACATGAAAGTCCTCGCAATTTAGTTTTTCTATCAAAATTTGCGACGTAAAGACGAATCCATTTTTCTTTCAGAGCTCTTTCTCAAAAGTCGAAAACTTCCATATAAATGACAGCAGACCCCATCAACTGATCAATAAAATGATTGAAATGACTATTTTTATTCGGTAGCAATAAAAAAAATGTTATAAAATCTGAAAATTTTATTAAAAATATTTAAAATATATATATATATATATATATTTTTAAACAGAATGATAGTTTTGTTTGTTGGTCTCTTTAAAGTTACTTTTCACACCTGAGGACCAACGATTCGACCGGGATTTACAGTTTAAATGAGATTCTTGCTAAAGTTTACAAAATCGGATACCTTTCGATTCTTTGGCGATTTTTTCATGCCATGATTGGTGCGAAGAAGTGACTTACAAAATGGCTGCTATACATAAGCTGTACAAAAATACGGTCATCAGAAATTAAAATTTATCGCTAAAATGTTTCGCCAAATCAAGTGTTACCAGAATCTAAACCGAACCAGAGATTCTGAACTAACTACAATCCATAGCCAACGTAAGAACCGAAACCACAAATACAGTTTAAACATCCTATCATCCACACCAATAAAAGAATTGGAAATCACACACACACACACATAAACTCTTTAATTGAAGGCTAGAGCAGTAACAACTCAGCACTAGCTCAGCCTGTGTATTTTTTAAGGATATCAATGAAATCCTTGCTTACTGGTTGTTGCACCAGCGTATTTCAATGTACCGAGGAGCCCTGAGTTGGGCTCTACCAGTTAGTGGAAGCAACTGGGTACGAATTTCCTTAACTTAGGAGCAGAGACCAAGCAGAAGACCCCCAATATTTGGCAGGCCACCCTTAGAGGTATCATTTCACTCGGAGTACATTGCTACCACTACCTATATAACATGCCAAAGCAACCTTTAGTGAACATGATGGATTCTTAGTTAAGCCGGGATTCGAGTTCACTAACTTCCGATAATGACAGCAACTGCTAATCAACTAGGCCTCAGAGGCTGTACATATTCTAAAATTGGAACGATACGGAGTTGGGCTGTTAGTTAAAGCAGCTGAGTAATTTATAATTATAATCCATAACTTATAATTAGGGATCAAAAAGAAGACTTCCTAATATTTGACCTGACACCCCAAAGGTATCATTTCACTTTGCGCTTGCTGGTAAAGAACTTCATTGTTCTGTCTTGAGTGTTGAGAGTTTGATACCTGACACTGTCGGAGACTGAATGTCCATGTAAGCCATTGCATTGAACACTTTCAAATGATCTAATGTCTAGCATTTGAGGTAGTGAGGAGGTTGCGGAAAAAAAATGTCAGCTCAGATGTCAACCATACCACTGATCAAATTTGAAAATAAAGTGATTTATTGGTTTCATCGTGTATGGTCTGGTGAAATAAGCAGAACTGAACAAATAAAAGAAACCATTTTAAATATCCCATCATGCAGTTTTAAGGGATAAAATCAAAGAAACTTATCATGAGATTTTTATAAAGACATTGATAAAGTGAGGCTGAGTGATTAGAACTCCTGACTCGTTATCTGTTGGAATCCCGGTTCGGGTGTGGATGTTCATTATTCTCTCGTTGTTTTTTGCTTTTTCTGCCGAGAAAAGGAAAGTATGTCTAAGAGTTTGGGGTGGAATGACACGGGTAATGCTACTCGCCTTCCTGATTTGGTTTTCAAGTGTGAACGACAAATGTGTAGCTGTTTCCGGCTCTGTCGAGACAAAGGGTTAGTCGCCTAAAGCTTTCCGTTAGAGAAAAAGAGTATGGATAAAAAACAAATAATGAAAATGATAAAAAAAAGAAAGTATAAAAGCATTTAAAAAGATATTATTCACAAATGTACTCCAGAAAAATAAATTTTAGCACATCTAAAAATTTTCCAAGCACATAAAATCTCCTTTTCGTTTTCATTTCCAAAGTAACCGCCAAGTCATTTGAGAAATTAACTCTTAAGATACAATCATCAGAAAACTTTATTGTCTGATGGCGCGTATTTCCAGAGAAGCTCATATTTCATGCGGTTAATTAACTGAAGGATCATCGTCATATAATAGGTTGCTCGCAATATAATCTTTCCTTACAACCGATTAAAAATATTAGATAGTTAACTATTAGTTTGTTCTAATAACGAAAACAAAAAAAACAAGTTTTAGTTATAGGTTTTGGATTACATTGAGAAATTAAATATTCTGTTGCAAAGTAAAATTTTTGAACAAAATTTGTTGAATTTTTAAATAATAATTAATTGAAATGTAACATTAAATATAACTCCATTAATTTACATATGTTTATATAATAATTCAACTAGATAATATTAAATTTGGAAAGAGAAAAGTAATTATGTGTTATATGAAGCTAATGCAACACCAAAATAAAAGTTAAAACAGAGAACAAAATTTGAAATCTTGCAAACTGCAAATCATTTCAATTTCAATTATCATAATATTTGTTATAAGCAATTAACATATGTGTTAGGTTCTTGTGATATATTTCCGGTTGTTCATATCAGCGGATCAAATACCACTCATGACTATAAAACGTCAAAAATTTTATAACTATAGTTAAATGACGAGGTCAACTACTAAGTTTATAAACACCGCTCAACACCATACCACTGGAGAGATATTGAAAGAGTTTAATGTTCTTATGAATGAATCTTACTCAGAAATGACTACTTTTGATTGAATATGGTATCAAATGGACAATCTTCCAGATGAGAACAACACTTTCCTCGTTAGAATTCCACAGTTGTTTATAGAACTCTTATTAAAGCACAAGACCTGATATTAGGACCCTTTTTTACTTTGCTTTAAGGATTTCGTATTTTGCTATCAATGTTTTCATCCATCTTTCGATGTTCAACAATGGCTGCGATCGAACATGGAACCTTCCAGACGGAAAATTTCTATCCTACACGCCACTTCCATTTAAGATCAGCAAAGTAAAGCATCATTTGCCTAGGGTAGTGACTGGGAGGTTGACAACATTATCCCTTACTGCGTTGTTGGAGCTCCATGTGTGGAAGACGTGTTCCCATTCAAGTAAGATGTCCAAAATCCTTCCACTGATATGGTATGGTGGAGGGTGCCAGCTGAGGTGTGACCTCGTCACCTGACTGCAATTCAAAATGAAGAGGTGCTTAGTGATGGGCGAATACTCCAAACTCGTTAGATACCTTCCGAAGTTCGCCTGCACCGCTATGTAAGCCCAACACCACAATTATATAAAACGATATTTTTAAAAAAAATGAATTAATTAATAAGTAAAGAAAATCAGAATTTTAGGTCAGATTCAAAAAAATTCAAAATATGTCACATCCTGTAAAAACCGCAACTGCAGTTTTTAGTGATCTAAAATAAATGCAAAAGAGAAACCGACAATCGGCAAATGTGACAGATATCGCAACAATTTAGCCTATTAGCGCCCCGAAACGCGGGGAGATCAGAATCTGTTTTCTTTCTTTTTTGAAAACGTGCTTCTTTTCAAATTGACCCGAAAGCGTGGGTTGGCGGTTTCTCTTCCGTATGTGGGGCGTTGGCATCGTTGACCCGAGAGATCGCCACACTGCTCTTATTTGGATATTGCTCATCTCGAATGTGCCCCTGGGGCAGGAATCCAACAGGTTATGCTGGGGGTGGGGAGGGTTGCAGGCGGTAATGTGGAACTTCGCATTTCAATCGGGAGCATTCTGTAGGAAGTTGAAACGCGGAAATTGAGTGAGATATGAAAAGTTATTTTGAAAATGTTTTTTCCATCTGTTGTACATTTTGTCTATGGAATTTAAGTTTAAAATGAAACACTTCGAAGAAAATTTGGAGTTTTTTTTTTTAAAAAAAATTAAACTATTGTCATCCTCATTAATTGAAATATATATCTTAACTTTAAAAAAAATTGTCTTTTTTATTCAAAATTCCAGATAGGGTCATATTTACCAGCAATCAAATTCATAATATACAGCAGATGAATAAAAAGGAAAATTTTGTTTTATAATGTCCGGCATTTAGGATTTCCACCATTTAGCACTAGAAAAGGCAGAAATGATGGCACTTCATACAGTGGAGCACGCAGTGGGTGTGCCATCGTATCCCCAAAACGAATCTTCGTAATTTAGAAGCAGCCAACCACAAGACATAAGACTTGACCTTTCACCCCAAAGATATCATTTCACTTGGAGGACATTGCGATCATGATATATTTAAAGTGCGGCAGTCTCCAAGAGTGAACACGATGGATATTCCATTGCTTTAGGATTAGAACTTATTACCTTCCTATAATGAGAACGAACATCTTAACTAATCAGGCCATTTCAGCCTCGATAAGTAAAATAAATAAGTCTAAAAATGTTACACTATCAAATATTACAAAAATAGTACCTTATTTTCCTTTAAGTGCGCTAAATCCCTGAGAACTTAATCATTACAATCATGCAATCTCGAGACTAGAATTGAACTTGTGAAATGATAAATTTAAAACTAATCCACTGAAGCGCAAATGTTGAAAAAACAATTAAACAAATTAATCATTATTCAGTATTTTATTAAAAGGATGAGAGAACTGTTTTACCTCAGGTGTCAACCTCGTGGCTTGATTCTAGTTCTATCAGATGTAATGGTTGGTTGTTCTGAATGATGTCTGTGGGCAAAAATAAGCAATTGCAACTTTATCGCGATAAAGTTATTTACATTTTTAATATGTCTCTATAGCATTCGTTATATAATCAAATTCTTTTAAGCAAAATACGTTTAATTTTAATTACAACATTTGCTTTAATTTTAGGCTTCTCCGTTAGTGTGTTGTGCTGGTTTGGAAAAATAATACTTATTCGATGACAGACTGTTCAATTGTTTGATTACTATGCTCCTTATTCTTATAAGATGGCTACTTAAATTAAGGTAAAATCAAAATTATTATAGCTTAAATGCCAAAAATGGGATTCGAATCTACTAACTGTTGAGTTGAAGATAATGAATGTTTATAGTGCGTTATAATGATACCGTGCGTTATATAGAACAGCAACAGCATTAAATTACTTATGTAAATTTGTAACTCTATTTAATTTGATTAAATATTGAATCCCACAGTAAAACGAACGATAAATCATTTTCTTCTAGACAACCATAAATAATCACCAGTTCAATCAATGCGAAACTGTCATCAGTATTGAGACATTTTCATAAAATCCTCTGAGTAATTTTTTTTACGGTGCTAATTTATGAAATTCAAAATTACTCGACCGTAACATTGTCTTCTTTTTCCCCATATATGCAACAAATTATTAGTTGCAACTGAATACATGGTAATCTATAATGCACTTCTGGGAATGTTTACATGAGGGCTGCAACATCCCTCCATCCCTAAAAGTTATATCAATTGTACCGATAATAATTGAAATCGCTTTTTCATCAACGTTAGCAGAAGGTTGGGAGAAGTTAACAAAAATATTCTTCTTAATACACTGGGGCCATAGGTAACTGCAGAATCAAATTACTATCATAGCCAGGAGGTAGCGAGTTCGATACTTAGTCTAGATGAATACCAACATCCTAAAGGGGATTATGTAAGTTAAAAGTGACCCAAAGAGGAGAATGCCAGTTCATGTGACATCCTTACTGTTTGCGTCCTACTTGATGATGGTGTAAGCAATTTTTTACAACTACAAATGTCTGAAATACGAAAAGAGAAGCATATCAAAATAACCTAATTTCTCTTGTCAAAAAGCCTGCAATTCCATATTTGTAGTAACTTTGATATGTTAAATCAATTTCACAGTTTAAAAAAACAGAAAAACTTTTTGTTGTGTTTAATCAGGAGAATACGATGGATGAAGACTTATCTTTAATTGATGACTGTTATTTTCCTCTGCTTCTCTATTCTTCTTCGTGTTGTTTCATTATGAAAATAATTCCATGTTGATTCAAAAAGCAATTACGCAATGAACAAGTTCTTTTCGAGTTATTTTTCCTACCTCACGAACAAACAAATGTTGAGAAAACAAGCTCGGTTGTGACGTCACTCAAGGAAGAACGTAATGCGCATGTCGAATTGTTTGTTGTTATTGCAACAAGGTTTATTCCTATTCTTTGCTATTCCTTGTCCAACATCAACCCTCTGAAACTTAGAATTATTTCAAATAATATATTGTTTTTTTAACGATATTATTTAATATTTTAACAATGCGAAATTTCAACCTTATATAATGAAATGCCACATTCATCGAAAGGCAGAAAAATTAAAAAGATATTTATCCAGTTTGATCATGCGTGCTCTGACCTCTAACAATTCACTATAAATTTTAAATATAATTTATTTACTGCTTTTCACATCCGAATAAAAAGTTATTTATAATATCATCTCTTAAAGGACATTGTCTCTTCAGTGCTTACATGTGTATATCTCATGGTCTCTCAAAACACTAAATCAGGTTTCGCACGAAGCCCTAGCTGTTTGACAACACTTAAGGGAGGATTTAAGAGCTATATAATTAGATTATACTTTTTTTGGCATCCACAGCACTTAGTCTTCGTGGAAAACGTTTCATAGACATATCTTAGAAGTCACGTGTAACTAGGGGTTGTTTAAATCTTTTTATTGATTAATTTATAAATATGGTAATTAAGATAATAGTTTACGATACTATGTTGCTTGTTTCGTTGTGATCATCTCTAATGTTCTCTATTTCTGTTGACCGAAGCTACCCAATGCAAACCAATACATTCTCCTTTTGAGGCAAGATTCATTTATAAGCTCGGCATTAGAGCCCGTGGCCTCTTCCTCAAACACCGACACCAGGGGAAGAAATGAGAGCTTTCGATTTCTTAACATACACTGCTCCTTTAAGGACAAAAACTTCAACCAGGATCTGATATTGAAACCTTTACCTTAGAGACACTAGACTTGACCTTTCCACATAAGATATCCACTTTTTTATGGAAGTATATACAAGGCCTGACATTAAAAATTCAACACCAAAGAAAAGTGGCCAGAAAATTAATCAAGTTTCAGGGTATACGCATCTCATCACCAAGTTATGAAAATGATAAGAATTGCGCAGCTCTCCAGTGTATGTAGGATAAAATATAAGGTGAGGAACCTGCAGAGTGGGCATTCTTTTTGCCGTTATGACTGTTTGAAAAGTAAACGTTGGAAGTTTGTTCTGGTCGCAAAAGATGCCTCTAACTGCACAGAATACCAGGCATGGTTGATGCAGTCAGTTTTAGCAGGCTGTCGATGGTGGTCTTACAAACTACTGACCTGACCCTGTTCTCGCTCTGTGTTGTGATAACATTTCGAAATACAGATCCCCCATTATTCTTTGTTATCCCCTCTCTCCCTCTTTTTGCCAAGTTTCGTCACTTTCTGACAACTTCTTCTTGGTGTTGCATTTTCAATGTCGGTCAGTGTATAAGATCACTAGCGTTTTATAATAAACACATTTACTTCATGTAATTCTTTAAATTCAAGACAACTATTTTAAGGATTAAGGATTATTACTTTATAGGACTAATTATGTATATATATATAATTAGTCCTATAAAGTTTGGGTTCTGTAGCTTCATTATCAAGAAATAATGACCGATAAATGTTAAATTATTTAATTATATTTTGAAAGAACAAGATAAAGCTATTAACAAGTGAATATTAATGCACATTATCCATTCTAACGTCTTTTAGTTATAATTCGAAATTAGTTCAATATCGCTTCAATAATCGATCAGATCTTTTTAGTCGAATAGCCTCATCCACGCGTTGTAGCTGGGCATATAACGGTCCTTGTTGAATGTGGCATTTTATTCGAACATTTCCCAGTGCACCAAGAGGTCCTTAAGAAAGCTGGCTCAACAACTACTTTGACACCAAACCAGGAGATTTTTGATGGAATGTAATCAACAAATTGGTCAAGAGGCGGTATGAACTTGTAAATAGCAACTGTAAATATATAATTGGTCAACATATTGATATAATTATTGTTTTTTGTTTAAATAAAAGTTTTTGTAAAAACGCTACGAACTTATTCCCCAACCTAATAGTTATGAGGTTCTCAATCATAGTTTGTGCTATCCAAATCTGTCGATGGTAATGGATAAGCAAACAAAATAACCTGCAAGTTATTAAAACCATTCTTTTAAAATTTTATAATTTACTCTTGGTTATTGTTTCAATAATAGTCATAAATTTTCAAAACTTTTTGCAAGTTTTCAAATTACTCTAAATTAAAACGTTAAGCGCTACAATTTTCATGATTTCTCTGGAATTTTAAATATTTAAAAGTAACTACTATATCCAGAGTTTGCCTTAAAACTTTATATTATTAAAAACATATCATCTTTTTTATATAATTTTCAAGTATTAATTGAATAGCTCTAGAACATATCTTTGTACATTGATAATATTTTTATGCTTTGTATATATTAATGTACATTGTATAATCGTATCAAAGTTGCAGTAATTTCACCTTTTATACGACTGCCAGTCTAAGGAATATTACTTTGTTTTGTTGTAAAAATTTAAGGAATATTTATTATTTTCTAATTTTGACTTTAATATGATATTTAACGTTTTAATTAATATTCTTCAATACTGATCTTAATTATAATTATCTTAATATATTGAGATGATTGTGTGTTATACAAAGTATTCCAAAAATCATTACAATTGTTTGAAACTGATTTTAATTTTAATTCTTTTAAGGGCCGTCTCGTTTAAATCCTTCTATAAACACAAATTACTTTAAATGTTCATTAACTAATAAATAGGGTAAATAATAATAATATGTGGGAATATGTTAATGAAATATATTATTGTTAGTTCATTAACTAATAATAGTTCATTAACATATCCCCACATTGCAAGTGTATTTACCTTAATATTTCCAATACTCTAAAATATTTAACATAGAAAATATATATCTTTTTTACACACACACACACACACGTAGGATTTTCTATGTTCATAACAAATGGAGTGTGCGAAATATTTTTCAAATTATTAAATTGTATTTCTTATGATTACGTTCATAATACTGCTTTCTTATTGTATCAGGAATATCTTAATAACAAAGAAATCAGATTGTTTTACTCATAAAATGTTGTTGAAGTAAATAGATATAAAATGAAATTTTCTTTATTTCTCAGACACTTTTTATTAATAAAAATAATAAACTAATAATATATAAATATGGTGGAAAATTATTTAAAATCATAATATACTGTAAAATGTATCGAAAATGTTTGTTCTTTTCTCCAAATAATTAACATAATATTTTAAATTTTTAGTTAGCTAAGCAGATTAATTATATCATTTGTAAATTAATAAAATCTCACAAAGTGTATGAACAATAAACATGCAAATTCCAAGGAATAAACATCATGCTCTTAAGAATCTTCAGTTCTTTGCTTTTAAATAATTGTGACACAGATTAAAAGGATGTCTTGTCTAAAATAATTTCAAAAAATAAAATTTCTAAAACATAAAACAATTTTTAAAATGAAAGATTCAAATTCACAAACAGTAGGATTTTTAGCAGATAAATAAGATAAAATATGATGATTTTGATAAGATTCTGATATAATTCAAATAAATAAAATTGAATAGATTAATGATGAAATCTATATAACCATGGGTATTTAAACCATATATTTACAATTATAGCTAGTTTATTAATTAATTATTTTAAACCAAAGTAATTTTATAATATACATAATAAATTCATGAATTTCCATATATTGTCCTTTTGGAAGTTCATGCACAGAAATATTTAAAACTCTAATTAATATCCATCTACAATAGATCATATCTAGGAAAATTATTTTTCAGTAGTATTTAAGGGTACTCATCAATCTCATTCACATACATATACACATAGCTAAAAAAAACACTCACTAATTATTGATTATCTTATTTAGGACTTCTTTTTCCAGAAAAACCAAATGCATGTTATGAATTCAATAAAAGCAAGTGCATAACGATATTTATCCAACATAGAAAATAATTCCAATATTTAGGAGATTTCAGAAAGAAAAAAAAAAAATTAAGAGGTGTTTCTTTCTTTGAGCTTTGAGTTTTTCTTGATTTTATTCATCAATATAATGATGTTTCTGGAACTTCCATTGCTCAAACTACCTCTAAGAATAAGTATTGTAATTTGAATAAGAAATAATAAGAAGGTCTTCTCTTCATCACGGCTTTTCTCGTCCATCACTTCATCTTGTCCTCACTTCTGCGTACGTCCGACGGCAAACGAGTGAGTAGCCCTCTGGTGGCGCTTTCAATCCCATATATATATATATATATATATATATATATATATATATATATGCTATAAAGTATCTATTTCCTCAAGATTATCGGAATGCTAAAATAAAAATATCAGTAATGATTTACAAGGTACATTATTTCATTTAATATTTTCTCTCTACCTTTAATTCCATTTTATGAATGATTATGTTACAAGATTTATTTCTTTGCAATCTTATCGCCTCTCCAGGATTAAATAGATGAAAATTAAATTCCTACTTTATACATAATTCCATATATCCTTTATTGTTTATTATCTTCAAGAAAATTTATTTAATACAATGGTTTATTGTTCTTAAAGTGGGCAAACTTAAATGTCCAAATAAAATAATGTGTTATGAATAAGTTAGTTTGTTTTTTCAATATCTGTAAAAAGATTTGTATATAATTTATTAATACTAGAATAAAAATACCCCAATGTCACTTTTTGAAACCTTAGAAACATATAATATACATGTAAGCTACTAACATTAATGATGAAAATAAAAATGCTTTAATAATTTAAAAAAAACCAATGTCTTTTTCCTTTATTTTTCTAATATTTATTTGACTTTTATACTGAAAATTACATTATAAATAGCCAAATTTTATATTTGAAGCAAATATATTTGGCATTTCAATACTATTTATATTGCAAATGAACAAATTTAACAAATAAATAAATCCTACTCTAAAAGGAACAATTTTCTAAACAAATGAACCCTATAAAAATGAAAAGTTACTGAATGAACTACAAATGGACGTTAGTTCTATCGCACCAACCCTTAGACTATGTCTGAATAAAAGAACAATATTTGGAAAAGAACAATAAAAAATCCCCAAACAGATGAGCTAAGTAAAATATTAAAATTCCATCGAGACTGACTCATTTATGTTCTTTGGAGACTGTGTTCTGTCTCTTTTGAAATATCACAAATGAGAGTGAGTTCGCGTGAGTACAGACACAGTTGTAAAGAAAATGTTGCATCCGGAGTTTATATCATTGACAAGAAATAAAAAATATCCAGAAAAGGCAATGGTTTATCCTCTTCTTGATGGGTCCAATAAGTTCCAAAAAACTTTTACGGAAGAAAACGATGTCATTAGTTCGATTTCAAATCTAAAACTCTATTCTGACGTAACTATACTCTAAGCAAGAGATTTGTACACACAAACGATTAAGTCTTCATCGATTATAAATCGATGTGTAGCCACAAAAAGAGGTGATTATTTTGAAATTCACGAAAAATGTAGGAAAAACATGTTTCTATCTCGTATTTATTTTTAATCGATGTGCCTACTATTTAGTTATACATACATACATAGATACACACACACACACACACACACATATATATATATATATAGATATATAGATATAGATATATAGTTTACAGTGTGAACGGTTTTAAACGCACATGTTTCTAAAATAGCAAATAGCAGCACTAGAATGGTTTCGTAACAGTCTGTTCTGAGGCCTCAGTAACTTGTGAGTGGAAGAGTATTCTTGTATTTAGATGGTAACAAGTTCGATAGTAATCAAAATAGGGTTGGATAGAGTAGATGCTTGAAAAAAGTGTCATTTTCATTTGCTAAGTAGGGTAATCTCACCTTATTCTCGATCATCACAGCTGATAGGACTTACGTACGTCACACTTTCGACGGACCTCATGTTCTCATGGGTTATGGAAGTATGGAGAGGGTGGTCTCAATTTTAAATTCAACTTGATTCAAGAGAACAAAAACGTGTCTAACAACACTAACCGACTAAAAAAAAGCATTCCAAAAGTATAATACAATAATACACCTCAAAAGTTAGTAAATCGTATTTACTTATGTATTATTTGCTGTAGTTATAAATATGAACTATGAATTTTCTCACCAAGTTATGATAAGATTTCCAAAAATGCATTATTAGTGTTTGATATGGAACACTCTAATTTATTTTATCACTAAAGCGTGAAATTTCGTCGCAAATAAGATATGTAGTGATAGCGAATCAAAAACGGACGTTCTTAATTTGGCAGGTCTGAAAATTCCTATGCCATGTGGAATAACTGCAAAGATATTACATTCTTGTCTTTTGAACCGACTACTTTAATAAGCAATACATTTTATTATACTTATTTGGTAGTTTTATGGATGACTATTTCAGAGAACCGCTGAACACAGTTAAGCATCCAGGTCATTTGACGTAGCTCATATGCAAGTTGAAGGTCTCCACCAAAAGAAAGCCAAGCCAGGAAAACTTTAAATGTTATGAAAACATTTATTGAAGACTGATTCTTTTTTCACCACTGAGACCGTATTGCCTTTCTCTCAGTTAAATTGTTGTTAATTCTCTTGCTTTTATTTTTTCAGGGTGTTGGTTCCGTCTCAACTCAGTAAAATTCCACACATTTTAAAAGTCTCTGTCGAAACACGCTTAATATGCAAAGCGTGATAGTTATGCTAGAAATAAAATCAAAAATTAGTATTATTTTTATCATTGGTATCCAATACCTTCAATTTTTTATGCCCATCCAAAAGATTGCTCGAAACGTAATAACATTTCTTCTAAGAATGGCTCACTAATTAAGAACATAATGTTTTAAGCATTCTACTGAAAGTACTAGCAACAAGTGTCTTTTCTTTTGTTAACTAGACATAGGAGTCCAGTAAAACAAGATGGGAGAAAAGCAATAATTTTCTGATATGAATTAAAATGAAGTTATTTGAATAGTGCAATATAAGCTTGGACAAGAATCAAAGCATAAACTTTGTAGCCCCCGACTCATTTTGTTGCTAATATAGTTTCTAAAATTTTAATTCGGGGTTTAGTAACTCATATTACAAGAATCGCTTTTTAACGTATAATATTTTCTTGCAAAATCTGTTAAAATGACATAATGTTATGCATTTTTTAAAATTTTTACCATTAAATAGTAACCGAAGCATAAACTTTATAACGCAAATGGTTAGAAAAAGTCTTACAGAATAAAAATATCTGAATTTATTGTTCATATATACACAAGAAAAACTTTTCACATCACATTACGCAAATATACAAGTACACATACTATGATGCCAGTTGCCTAACAGCTGAAGGATGTAAGTCATTTGAACTTCCATTGCATATTATCTTTTGGAAGAACTTCTCATGGGTAATCGACTGTATTCATATATTATAGGGGAGGAAAACACGGAAAACCTTCGAGCACCCTCATCGAAAGGCACACATTTAAAAAGAAAAAAGACTGTAAATGTACCTTATTTTACACCAACAGAGATTGAACCTGGAACCTTTCATTTAGGAGAACGAAGTTCTACTACGAAGCCATCTATGAATATGCGCATATTGAGATCTCATATGTATGCGTTTGTTTTCTAGGAGTATGCTGTAGAAGAATCAGTGGTGTGAGAGTATATTTTACAACAGATGGTTTCAAGTTCGATCTCAGATCCTGTCAAACAACAAAAGACCGTTGAGCATTTTAGCATGCTTATCAATCTATTCCGATTGATAAAATGGAGGTTTTCCAGGTTTCTTCATTTGCAACTTGTAAGTGTCCCCATTTGTCTGAGAAAGGTTTCTTTCCGTAAGGAAATACGTAGTGGTGATGTTCCGAAAAATCTTTGCAGAGCAATAAATCAAATGCAAAATGTGGATATCATCGTCTTATAAACTTCAATAAGCACGCATTCTTACGCACGAATTTCCTTTTCTTTATATTAAGAACAGTAAGATATAAAACTAAATAATGTATCATAGAATGCAGTAAGACAAATGGATTTTGAAATAGTTTAAAGCAATACAAAAGATTTAAAAGAATGGATCGGAGATACAAACAAAAGAACTAGAAGATGCTACGACAAACAAGAATAACAGTCTCCATTTTTTTTAAAAAGATGGCACCTCCCATTGAAAAACGATCGTAAATATGAATTTCAAAGATGTGAGCACACTGGAGAATTGCAGGATTGCATTTTTCTGTTTGCTGTTTCGTTTATCAAGCAGAAAGTTTTTAGTTTTAGAAAGAAGAATAGAAAAACATTATTCATCTCATCCAATAACGCATCACGCGAGAACCGGCTTTTATCGTGATTAAGGAAAGAGGCTCTGCGGAAATAACCGGGATGAGATGCAACCTGTTGTTGGTTGTGATATTTGATAAATTACCCATAAGCCGATTATATTTTCTCTTTTCTCTTGAGTAGATCAAGGGAGTAATCTAAAATTATTTTATTTAGTCATGTATATATATATATATATATATATATATATATATATATATATATATATATATATATATATATATATATATATATATATATATATATATATATATATATATATATATATATATATATATATATAGATAGATAGATAGATAGATAGGTATTGATTTATTAGATCTATCGGAAACTTCTGTCCATTTATGGAATGAAACAAAATACAATTATTTATCTTAATGTTCACATAAACTTTATTAAATCATGTAATTGCCATTATTACGCACGTCTTCGTTCCAGCATGAAGGCAATTTGTATATACCCCATTTTTGAAAATGTGTCTGCTTTTCATGTAAAATATGGAAGCGGTGCTTGATCAATAGATTAATCATTTTTGAAATTTTTTACCTTTCAAAACTAAAACAGGTGATTGCTGGAGGGTGAAAAGCCCAGGAAATGTGGTGTATGGGGCAGAATTTTCCCGCCTAGCTCCGTAATTTTTTGACAAACTCAATTTTTAGTCTCTTTCTTGGAACATTGCCCACCTTTTTCCTTGAACTGCCTCTTAAAATTATAAATTTCTGACAATTATTTTCTGAATTGAGTTTTTCGTTAAATATTTAATGCTCATAATGTATGGGTCCGCCAATATATCCCTCGATATACATAACATTCTCTTATTCAGACTCAAATTTGTTTTAGAGTTGGAAAAAATAAGTTTTCCGCATAGTATATTCTTTTTCTTACGATTTTTTCGTAGGTAAGTTATCATCTGGTTTAAGAAGGGTTCGATTATGTTCCAAGCAAACAGTGATATATGATGACTCGGTCATCAAAATTTTCTCACTTAATTCATGCGGTACACATTTTGAATATTTCCACACCAATCACCTTCTGTGAATATAGTGCTAATAGTTTATTGAGTTAAATTAAGCTTTCTGTGTGGTTCCAATGTTGACAGAAAAAGATCATGTTCTAACATGGTTTAAACAACATGGTCATCTATCAAAAGACAGAACTTTCTGGTAGACCTAATATATATATATATATATATATATATATATATATATATATATATAAGTATGTATATATATATATATATATATTTATATATATTTTATATATATATGTATATATATATATATATATATATATATATATATATATATATATATATATATATATATATATATATATATAGACATGTATGTAACATAAATCCCTTAAGAAACAAAGGTAAATAATCAGAGTAATAAAAATGTAATGTGTAAAAACGAAAATATTAAAAACTGGAGAATTATGAAGAAAGATATATTGCTTAAAAAAATGTGAAAAATAGAGTTCTGTATTATAAATAATGAAACAACGTCCATTATTTTAAAAAACGGGGATGACGTTTAGGACTAAGGTCGAATTAGACTAAGGTCGACAATAGACTAAGGTCGAATTCACAGTTGTAAAGGAGGAAATCCTGAAAACTCCAAAGCACTCATCGCGCCAAATGTGCAAGCGGAAAACAAAAACGCAACACCCGTCTCCCAATGTTCAACAAGTGAAATAGATATCTTTTACTGTGAAGAAAATGTTCTTACCACAGACCACTGTGATTCTACTTGATAAGCACATGACACAGCTTAGCGGGCAGCCTAATGTATTCAAATGTCTCAAAGGGGAAAACTCTGAAGAATCCCAAACACACACCCTGATAAGGAAATGAATGTTGCTGTTAGTGGAATTTTATTACTAAGCCACTGTGTTCCTTAAGAACGTTTCAATGTTTCCTCCTTTTTGACTTATAAATATGGTCTAGTATCTAGAAAAAGAAAAAATGTGCTTTTGACTTTTTGACTCTCTTCAGCGATGTCAAGTGTTTTGATTCATCTGAAAAAATATTTTAACAGATGAACATTTTTATGTTGCAATTTTGTCCATTTTTTTAAAAACGTTTCTTATAATATATTATGAAGTATACAAAATAAAAACATTAAAAACATTGATTTTAATTTATTATCTAAATCTAAATTATTTAATTTATTTCGAAATCAAGGAATTATTTCATACTATAAGAAGAAGAATAACAATATTTTTTCAACTCCAACAGCATCAGTTCAAACATTTATTATTCTTTAATTCCACAATTAAAAATGAAATTAATTTCCCGATATTTTCTTTCTATTGGAAAAAATTCCAGCTCAAAACTTAAATAATTTATGCTTGAATTTTAATTCAATTTAGGCTACAAAAAATACTTAACATAATCAATAAAAAAATCTAAAATCAAAATTTCGTTAGCATTGATTAAAAAGGGATTTTATGAAAAAACAGCGCCAATTCTCTAATGAAAAAAAGATCAACAAGTAGCATTACTACCGCCAAGTTGCTTTCACCAAAATAATATTAGGCGTTTCCTAAATAAATTGAATTATAACTCGAAAGCAATTTATTTTCTGAATAGTCGTAATAGCATTCATTCCCTTTTTTTTTTTCTTCCCCTACGAGGTAGACGTATTTCTGTTCTTTTAAAGTTGCGCCTGGGAACGCGAAGGGCGAATTCAATTTTGTCAACAACTTCATTAAAACAATTTTCTTTCTGGGGCAATAAAAGAGAGGGGAAAAGTGAAGGGAAAGGGATTTATATTCTGAGGAAAAAGCCTCTGAAATGCTCCATTCTAAACTGACAGTTTCTCCTCAAAGAATAATTAATCCGTGGCAGCGGACGTTTCTCTTTCTAAAGTAGCCATTTTTCTTTTTTATTTTAATTTAATGTATTTTACAAATAACCCAATCTAATTTATATTATTTCTTTAGGTCAGTGAATTTATCTGCTTCGTTTGCGCATTTGTGGTGTTTCAAAAAATGAAGTCTGGAATAAAATTCAATTATAGCTGACATTTCTTACTGTGACTGAATACAGAATAATTAAATTGTTTTGCAGTACACCGTGCTCAAACTCGTTAAGATTTGATGCGAAGGTATTTAGAAACCTTTTACAAGGGTTCTTCTTTACACGGTACATGCATTTTAAAAGCATACAGAAGAAAAGAACCATAATTTATTGTCTAATTAAAAAACTCTATGTATACTTATAATTAAAAACTTTAATTAAAAGCTTGTCTAAATGAAAATACTTAAAAAAACTACTTTTCTTTTACTAGTCCAAGACTTTCCCTCGAATGTTACGCCAAATTTCCCAAAATTGAGTGACGCCAAATTCCCCATAATCTCCCTAGTTACATTTTGCAAAGTTAATTTCAAAGTAATTTTCATCAAGGATATGATA
Organism: Latrodectus elegans; assembly: GCA_030067965.1. NCBI lineage: Eukaryota > Metazoa > Arthropoda > Arachnida > Araneae > Theridiidae > Latrodectus > Latrodectus elegans. The sequence goes on along the minus strand of CM057819.1, from coordinate 9,445,358 downwards.
ATCATAAATATTTTGGTGATAATTTAATTTAATAAAAATAAAATTATATTTAAATAAAAAGAACACTTAATTATTAAAGAAAGAGTACTGCTTAGTATGGGTTCAATTTTGGCAATAAGTCCTCATGAATTGTAAAAAGGCTAAAACTCGCCAGCTGTGAGTTCGATACCTAATATAGGCGATGACGATTGGATTGAGGGATTTGTCGGCTAAAATACGAGTATCTGATAAGAGTGTCAAGTATATTCTGCTAATCTAATATTGCGTTGAAATTCTCGAAAAGTATGCTAACTCAGTTGTTGACATTATCATCATTAATTGGCTATATTTTGAGATTTTGGTCAGGCTTAATACATGAGATTAATTGTATAGTAATTAAATATAATAAACTAATTTTGTAATAATATATTTTTGCATTTTGGTTTTATTCTTATTTAATAATAGTTGACATAATTTTCGGATTCATTATACAAATAATTCTATAAATTATAATAGTGTCATTTATTTAACGAATCCAAAAATAATATGCATTATTATTAAATAAATAGAAATAAACAAAAAATGCAAAAATAAATTATTATAAAACTTTTCATTTTATATTCTGAAATAATCTATTTTAGTTATAAAATATTTCTGAACGTTGTTATTTTTATTAAAACTTGCAGTTTTTGTATTGCTATCATTATTATTTAGAGCCGAGCTGGTAGCCGAATGGCTAGCACTCTTGCCTTCGATTCAACAGTTCTTGTGATCGAATCACCTCTTGGGCATGGATGTTTGTAATGGTTCAAATCTTCTTGAAACCGTAGGTCCTGGTCTAATTAGTGCTCGTGTGCAAAAAATGACCGTTGAGCGACGAACAAACCATCCACTATTAGTTATCATGTTCTAGATTAATGTATAAAATAATTATATATTAGTACTATTTTCACATTATTTTTGAATTATGAATCTTGAAATATTTAGGGGATCAACTTTTATAATAACTGCTCCTTTGATACTCATATAAAATAGTACAAAAAATATCTGGTTGCAAGTAAATATATGTTTTATATATTTCTGGTATATGTTTTAGATATTTTCTTTCGAAAATAAATTTATATTTACACCACATAAGCACAAAATAAAACTTTCTAGGAAAATATGCAATAGAATAAAACTTCCATAGTTTGTTATTGAAAATTTCTTGAAGACAAGCATAATAAATCATCGAACACATTTCTAACTTCAACGCTAGCGCATCAAACGATAATTTAATGTTTTTGGTTAATAAAAAAGCATAAAAATACAGTAAAAAAGAAAAGTAACCATTTTTATTGTCTTCAATTTATAGATATTATATGAGGGCTTCATTAAGTGCGTAAAAAAGAAGAAACATTGGTCGTCATGTTCTATAGAATATAATAAATTTGGAAGCAATAATATAAAAATATCTATGGAACGCGTTTCAAGCTACTAAAATAATAGAACGATATATATATATATATATATATATATATATATATATATATATATATATATATATATGTATGTATGTATGTATGTATGTATGTATGTATGCATATATATATTTGATGACTTCAAAAAAATCGTCTGAAATTCTACGACGAAGTGAAGGGAAAACAGAGTATTGGAAATAACAAAATAAAATACATCAAAGAAACATATTTTGGGAATAAAAAATATATATGGATGATAAAAAAAATTGTTTTATTCATGTGAAAGCTTTAAAGTAGAAGAATATACCTCAGGGGAAAGTAAATAATTCAATCTTGAGCGAAAAAGAAAATAATGAAGAGAATTTTCAAACGATTTTTGATATTGCGAATGGAAATGTATTAAAGTAAAGAAATAAAAAATTTCAAACAACTTTTACAATTTCAAGAAGAGAATAAAATGTAGTCATAAAATAGGAATTAAAAGAATTTCAAAGTATAAAATCGTCTTTTCTCTGCTTTCCTTTTTTTTGCAAAGATAAAAATGACATGGGACCGACATTATGTCCTTTTATACTTCAGTGACACCTTGGGTATTTTAAATGTCTATGGTTACAGTTATTTTCTTGTAATTAAATAAAATTAATTTAACATTATGTGTGAGTATCTTCACGAACTACATTTAAGTATGGCTAGAACAATAAAGAACAATAATAAAGTAAACGGTGGATTATATATATATATATATATATATATAAGCGGGATTTTATGTTTATCTCGTTAATAAATTTTATTGTATTTATGCAATAAAATACATATTCTTCCGTTTTAGGTTTAATGCTTTTTAAGCTTCCCTTTCAAAATCAATTCACTGCACCATCTTAGTGTAATTGCATTTTAATATCGAACTCTCTCTATATATATAATTTATAACTGAACTAACACCACAGTAAGTAGTAAACCACTTAAAACCTCATTTATATAAATATATAACGTTATAATTTAAAAAATAACCAATATATATATATATACTATTTTAATTTTTCTTTATTTTTGTTCAATGGAATCAATTTATTTAATGAAGCTTTCTTTCATTTCTTTTTTATTGTATCTATTTTATGTATAGAAATTTTCTTTTAATTTTCAGACACTGAATTAATAATATATTTTCGAATGGTTGAGTAATGGCTCGCAAAGTCATCGCCACAACAATGCTGGAAACTTCCGTTAACCCGGCTGTTACCAAGTCATAAAGGAAATCCTACCTGTCACTCCACCACACAAACAAAGTAAGGGGGTGAGCCACTTTCACTCATCATCTCAACAGAAAAGATACATAGTGGTGCAAGCGAGCCCTGAACTGTATTTTGAGGTTAATGGGTTAGGAATACTCGCCAAGTGTCTCCTCATTTTGAGCCACGGTCAGGCCTAAGATGACACCCTCCTCTCCACATTCACACCACACCAGAGGAAGATCTCTGGACATCACATATGAGAGTGGACGCGTCCCAATCGGCAGTGTTCCACAACCCAGTGAGGGAGGGCACCCTCTCAATTACTGGCAAATGATGCTTCACTTTGCTGATCTTCACGGGGAGCTACTGTGTGAGCCATTGGAGCTCTCCTTCCTCAACAAGTATCCGTGCAGGAAAAACAACGCGCGACCTTTCATTCCTCAACAGAGGCTGCAGCTCTTCACTGTATCAGGCTGCGCAACTCCTGAAGCATCTGCTCTCAAGTCTACCAACCGATGAAAGCTTTCGTAAGATATTGAAATACGCGTGTGTTAATTTCAAAAACCTTTTCATTGTATGTCGTCACTATGCGCTGGCTGAGTGGAAACCTAGTAGTCTTTCAAGCACCCACCCGGATGAATGTGCAAATGAAAAGCAGGAACTCAGTACTCGTTCCTGTTCTCAGTGCTTCCAGTAATGAACTGTAAATTACTACACATGAATTTAATTTATACCCGGGGCCAATTGCTTAGGAGTCCGGAAAACTAACCACTCACCCATAGGTTGCTGGTAATTTATAATCAAATAAATGACATGTAATATTGAGATCTGATTTTATTTATTATTTTACATTTTTTTCCAGATTACATTGCACTTTGAAATATTAAATTCTTTAAGTTTTTAAAACATTTAAAGTTTAATTTTACACCATTTTCAGTGAACTTATTCTTCGTTGAATGGTAACTTTTTTCGGCATACGGCATGCAGTTTGAATTAGATTTTGAATCGTCACGAAAATCACTTTCAAACGAAGTGAGAATGAAACCCACCGTTTTCAAAAGGATAAAATTTAAATAAAATTTCGATGTATAGAAACAACCGTTTTACTCCACTGCGAACATTTTAACCATTAAATCCCTAACCTTCTCATTTAGGAAAAATATTTCGTTTACAAATAAATCACTTCAAAACATACAAACTAAAAATTAAAATCTGTTGCAATGCATTCCAGCATCGTATATACCTCTGTTGCACATCTTAGCTTATCTTATCAGCATCTGCTGCAGTTCATTTAAGCATCTGGTATACCTCTGTGGCACATATTATCTTATTTTATTAGCATCTGTTACAATAGATTTAAGCATCTTGAGAACAGTCTAACAGCTAAACATAATGCAAAGCACTTTAATATTAATCAAAAAAATTGCTTTGAGTGAAAATTTTCCATAAATAGCAGTCCATATACACGTACCGCAAAACAGGGAATTCGGAAAACTTCCCAGCATCTACCCAGTAAAAATAGGCATGTGGAAATAAGAAAGACAACAGCTATTTTCCATTCTTCAACAGTAATTAGATTCGAACCTAGTATATTCCACTCTAAAGATTTCCCTGATTTATGATGGAATCATACCTTTGAGCATTTTCCGCCTATAGACTTTTGACAGTGCTTTTTAAAGACTTGGGGTGCGCTTTTGATTCTCAAGTGAGGAACCCCAAAGGAGCTCTCACACTGACAGAGAGCAGAGTATATCACCTGTAGTTCACCATTAATTAAGTTCAAACCTAGTGTCTTCTATTTCTAAGCCTTCTATCCAACCTTCAGAAAGTGCTGAACCATGTCATAGATAAGACATTTTGTGCAGAAAGATTTGGTTCCACGTAGAAGATAGCTTAGCAACTGAAAGTTGTTCTCCAAAATTTAAGCATAATGCAAAACATGCCTTTTAAGTGAACTTTTCAAATGTAGTAGGACATATTTACGTGTTTCAAGGAAGAAAACCAGGAAAACTCCCAAACACAAACTCTGAAAAATATACACATTGAAAAATGAATAAATGAAGCGCATCTTCTATCTCACTGTTCAACAGTAAATGGGTTAGATTCTGGGTCCTTTCTTTTCAAAGAGTTTAATCCGATAGCTAGGGCATTGTAACATATAATTACGTGCATTTTTCGAGAATACATAATTAAAATAAACAAACCTAAAATGTCTCATTTAAAGTATAAAATATATTATTTTAGAAACAGAGAATACCAACACAAGACTATTATGAATGTCAGTAAGAATGTAAATTACGTGAATTTATATAAAATAATAATCTGAACACACAATCCTCTATTACAATTTATTTTTCTTGTAATATTAGTAAATTAAATCGCAGATAAGAAAATTCTCCTGTTTCTCTAAGCAAGGTTGACGTTCAATGCATTCAATTCAATTTTGTTTCTGCAAAACTACAAATACACAGGCACCCACAATAATTCATTTAAGCGAAACAATTGTTTTCTAGAAGCAAAAAATAAACAAACAAACAAACAAAATAAAGCAAGTCTCAGAACCTAAAAATAATTAAACTGTAATGAAAATAGCCTTTACAAAGTTAGCGCAAAACATCTTGAAAATTCAATTGCCAAATATCATTACTTACAACTACTTTTTTTTGTTAAAAATGGCAATGTTAAAAAGAATTTTATTCACTGGAATGCAAACAATTGATAAAAAAAATCCTTTCCAAAATCTCAACTTTTTTTTTAAAGTATTATGCTCCTAAGTATTTTCAGGAAACAGAGCGTAGGTAATTTTAGCGCCAGTAAAACGCAAATAAATATTTATTAGGGAGAAGTAAAAAAATATTTAAAAGGAAAAGGAGTGAAATCAAATAACGAGAGAGTACATATAGTAACCCAGTGCCAAATAAAATTTCATAAAGAAAATAGCATATTTATCCCCAGTTTTATTGCTTTCTTTTCCAGTAGCTTTCAAGCTAGTTCAGATACCAAACATTATCTCTTAATACTTAAAGAACCTCAAATTTTATTTTTAAGATACAGTTTATGGTTCGAAATTTTCTTGTAAATACAAATTATGACTTTGCTTACTGAAAACTGTACATTTTTATTCTCGACACAAATTCTTCATACCAAAGGCTGATCATTATCATTCGGCATAAATTTATACTTATTAAAAAGAATAAATATTAGATGCTATGATACAGCACTCACAATTCATAAGGATCTAACAGAGGTCTAAAGTTTGTTGATTATTAATTTCCGTGGTTTTATAGCAATCTTCCATTAGACTCTAATATTTCATTATGCTTAAACTATTTTCTAACATTATTATTCTTAACTATTTTTTTAAATTTAAAACATATTTAAGCAAGTAAGAGCATAAAAGAAGCAAAAATATGAATAAATCAAAATACTAATCCCCAAAAATTAATATAAGCCATAGTTATTGCTAATATTTTTTAGAAAATGAATAGAAAATACATTAACTTTTTCTTAAGGTATTTTTTATTTATTTTCCATACAAAATTCATAATTTTTCCACGTAAGATAAACAGTTCTAAGTTTAGATTCTTTCGGATAATGCAAACTGATAAAAAAAATTGCGGATATTTCATCAAAGTACTTTTTGTTTCAATTACTTCGCGCGCGTCCATAATCCTGATACCTTCAAGGAACACATGTTTATAAGTCCGCGTAGTGGCTTTTAAAACAATGCTTCACTTCACAGAGAAGGAAATGTTTTACAGGGAGGGAGTCTTGGATGTTGAAAAATGTTCGATAAAATAATAGTAAAACTTATGGAAATATTGTTTTATCAAAACTTTGAGCATGTAAGTACAGATGAATCTTATAAAAAAAACTTATCTCTCCTAATTTTTGCATAAGAATGTCGTTTTTATATTAATATATTTTATAAGAATATTTTTAAAAACACATTCGATATTAAATCAAAGCTATAGATTTATTTGCTTGTTATTCAACGGTCATTTTATGCATACGATAATTAATTACAGACGTGATGATTTTTTAAGAAATTTCAAATGACTGCAAACATCTGAACCGAAGGAAGGAATCGAGCATGTGAACCTTTGAGCCGAAGACCATATTGTTAATCACTCAGCCGCACTTTGGCAAGAGAACATAGAAAAGAACCACTGAATATCATTAAAATAATTTAATAATTTATTTTAAGGCAAAAATTTTATGAAAATAAAAAAATCCATTTATTTAAAAAAATACCAAAAAAAAATTTTAAAATATATATTAAAATCTTTGACATTTTTCTAAAATACAGAAGTAAATACTCGTAATTTTCATTTACAGAATATCTTATGTTATTCGATAATATATCTATCTATCTATCATATATATATATGTGTGTGTGTGTGTGTGTGTGTGTGTGTGTGTGTGTGTGTGTGTGTGTGTGTGCTTGCGTGCGTGCGTGCGTGCGTTCATAATTTTCATAAGATTAAAAAATTATTACAATAATTGCTGGATAAGATAAGAAATGTTCCAACTGAGTTATATCAATGAAAAGATGCTGGTTTTAGGAAATGAAATACAAGCCCAAGGTCTTTGGATAAGTGGATAAATTTAGATAGATGAAATAAAAGTTCGAAAAAGAGTTGCATTAAATGAGACAAAAGGCGATATTTTAAAAGGAAAACGATGAAAATTGGCTTGTGCACCCACGTTTTTGGAAATCAGCCATAGCTCATGACGTCATGTCGAAGTGGGAAGTCATCATTATATTCTGTCTGAAATGGTTTTTTGGGAATAATGAGTTTTTACCAATGCACACGCCCCTCTCAGGATTAGGGCTTTCCGTGTGCAACTGACACCTTACATCATACTAGAGCGAAAATATAGAATTAACAGTCTGAAGCTTATTTAACCTTTGGCAGGAAAATATTTAATAGTTATTTTGCATATTCTTTGCCTTACTGTTTCTTATTGATTAGTTAACTAATGTTCTTTTACGCTTCCTGCTATTACTTTCACTAAACGCATATTATCACCTCGTATTTTGAGTTCCGATGAAGAGACGTAGTTAACACCTGAGTTCATACCCTCTTTTTACCAGTTACACCTGAAGAGAAAGTTAAGAAGCTCGTGGTGCTCTGATTAAGCGAAAGAAGCGCCATGCCTTGGCTACACCCCACGCATAGTGAAGGCATGGCGAGCTTAACTTTTCCAAGTGCCATAAGTAACAGTCACTTCACCTGAGGAGATACACTGAAGAAATGCACAGAGCCTCTCTGGTAAGTGCCAAGGACTCGTAAGCCTTCCTTGTATTTCAACTTTAAGATTTATATTTAAAGTAAATGCGCATTTCAATTTAAATTTTTTTTAAACTTTTTATTTTTAACTTTAAATTACTGTAACGAAATATTTGTTAACTTTTGTTGTCAACAGATGGCGCTATAAGCACATGTTAGATTTTATGTTTATTTTGTGATGGTTGAAAAAAGAATGTTTTCGTTCTTAGAATTTGTTCGATTGTAATACGTGCGTATAGTTTTGTTTGAAGGGATTAATATCCTATGATGTTTTATTCCATTCAATTTAGATTTATAGAGGCTTTCAGCCTATTCCTTTCATGTAAATATTGTATAAACATTTATTAAAATATATAGAAAATTATTCGAGCTTTTGCACCTTTAGTTATTGAAGTTGTTCTCAATGCTTAGTTTCGATTTTTAGTTCTTAGTAGAAAAGAGTAAATTCTTTCATTACTTAGTTGTAGTGTTATAAAATTACCAGTTAAAAGCCGATTCTGTTATCTTAAATTCTCCTGTATTGTCACTAAATTCATCACTTTTTTTAGTATTGTAACTTTGTTTAATGTAGTCACTCGACTAAGGAATGTATTTATTGCTTGCAATTCTTTTCAAACTCCATAATCACTGTACTTTCAAATGTTCTTAAATCTCTCAGTGGCAACTTGTGATTTAAGTAAGTCGTAATTCATTTATCTAAAATCATTATGGCGAATTGATTTAAATACTTTTGAATTTATTGGGCATCATCTTGTTTTCTACTGTATTTATTGTCTGTGTTTATTGAAGTATCTGAAGACGATCAAAATAAACATAAGAAGGAATTTTTTTAAATAATCAGAATTGTTTTAAAAAATATTAACAAAGCATCTAAAAGTTACGTCAAGTTTGAAAAAAAAAATGTATTTTTAACAACATTTTTTGGTTTCACATTTATTATTTGAACTATCATAATTTTAAATATTGTCATTTTGTTTAGTAAATGTAAAACAATTTCAAAAACTATAAATATTTTTAAAAAATATAATGTATTAAAATATAAAGAAGCAATAAAGATTTTGAACAAAAACCAATATTTCTTAAATCATTTTCGAGTTAATTTAAATGTGATTTAATTTTAAATTGATTTAAGAGTCCGTGAGAAAGAGATAAAAAATATTTTTAAAATGCTTAAGTTAGTTAAAAATGCTGGTAAAATCAATTCAAAAACTTTGATTAAGCAGAAATGAAGAAAGAGAAATGCTTAGTAAAATCAATAAAAATTCTTAGTGCAATCTTCCGTCAGTTCAAACATTCCTCCTCCGGTGTGTCGTGAGAGCCCTCTCAGATGGTGATCTGGTCACTTGACCCACGTGATTTAATCCCACGCGGAAGTATCTGGTTGTGTGTTACGTTTTTTCTCAGTTGGCAGAGATAATCCGACGGAAACGTGTTACAATAACCTTAAGTTTATTAAAATAAATTTAGCAAAAAGAGATTTCTGAAGTTTAAAAAAAAGATGTGGAAAAATAAACTTATAATGCTTAGAAATTGGAAAAGTATTGTAAAAGGAATTGAAAAATTTGAAATGCTTAGAAAGACTATCAAAAATACTTAGTAATAAAAAATCACTTATTTATTTAAATTTTCCATAAAATACTTTTAATAAAAATGTGACACTTGTAAATTGTTCTTCTGGTATATGAAAAAAATCTTGGCGTCCGTTCTAGTTATTTCATCTTATAGGAAGTGAAAATTTTAAATAAAAGAGCCTCTTCAACTATTGTGAATAAATTAAAATAATATTTTAATCATTTAAAAATTTTGAATGCTTTTTTAGGGAAAAATATTTTTTAGGGTAGTTTTTTGGCAAAAATTAGCATTTTTTCCCGCCAAATTTGTTTTCATGCATGTTGAAGGAACAAAACGGCTTTGAAAGCACGATAAACCAATATCGCTTCAGTATGGTTCCAAATTGGCGTGAAACTGAGGAGCACCATAAAGTATAGACCACCCTCGTTTTTAATAATTTATTAAAGAACACGCTATATACTTACTAGGATTCATTGTAACTAGACTCGAAAAATCTCTGAAAGGTACAACCAAAACACCAGAATGCTTCCTCTCCAAACGCCGTGGTTACTCAAGGGTAAACATCCTCGTCGAGTTTTTAGAGTATTTTAGTGAATAGTTTATGTGTTTTTACTGAATGCTTTCTGATTAGAAACCTAAAGCAGGGTAATATAATAAATGACAAGCATATAAATTTAAATATTTTATTTTCGACAAGTTAATATTGAGGAGTTAGATAGGTATTTAAGAAGAAACTTTGTATAAAGAATAAAAACGAGAGCAATATTGACATTTATTACTTATTTATACAATATAGCTTTTATAGGGAATATTTTTTCAGTTTCAATCGAGTTGTAAAAATCTGTTGTTATTGTTGTTGTTACTTATGGCACTTGCACAAACCAAGCTGGATATGCTATTGGCTATGCGAATATAAGTCAGTAGGTTGCGTCTTTCATTTAACCAGAGCACCACGAACGTGAAAGTATGACTTTGCTCTAAACTCCTCCGATACATGGCACCACCTGAGGATCCACTCCCTCAATTTTGACATTGATCTGGAGGAGGAGGAAATTTTTTCAAGACCGTTACACCCATAGTAACTGCTCAACCATCGACCACAGGACTTTTGATTCCACAGATGTAAAGAGCTCGTATATCGGCATGTACTCGGTGGGTCTTTGGCGGCATTGAGAATCGAACCTTGCCCTTCAGGCAGTAAGGCCGATGCCCTAACCACTAGACTACCATAGCCTGAAAAATCTTCTCAAGCTAATCCGTTAACCGTAGATTTCTTTATCTGATCTTTCTTTTCAGTCCATGTGTTGTTTATAAAAAAAATTAAAATAAAAAACTACTCTCTACTGGTGCTGATAACAAAGGTAATGAGAAGGCACCCTCAAAACTCTTGATCAGATTAGGCGCTTATCCTTAGTAAAACTGAACACAAACAGTCTGAGTTACTTTTCTTCATTTGAAATAATCATATATTTGGATATCTTCTTCCTTTTGACTTCAAATACATTTTAGCAAACATAATTTCGTGCATGGCTCCGATTGGCGAGACAAGACGATAAGATGACTACATATTAGCAAATAAATTTTATTCTTCGGTTTTTATTTTTTTTTATACAGTACAGAAATTAAAGAGACATATTATTCTAAATAATCTTCACAGTTAATTAGTTTTACACGTTTTTGGTCATCTTTAAAATCAAATTTTATTTTTACCAGAACATGAAGTAATCAGGCCGGAACACTTAGATTTGGTCTGATAACTGGCAAGCATGATCACAGCTAATGCTCTTTCCATAAATAAGAAACAAATTCTGTGCATCAGGGTTTTTTTTACAGATATTATGAATTTTATCTATAGGTAAAAGAATCTAATCGTCATTACTTTTATTTTAGTTCCATATACATTAATATTAATATAAATATTCGCAATCTAAATTATTTTTGAAATCCAAGCCAGCAGATGAGCATAAAGGAAGCAAAAACACAAATCACATCCATCCCCCGTAGTTTGATAATGATTAGTTTCGATCCGGCGACCTTCCAATTCGAAGAATGTGGTCGTATTACGAGAACAATATGTTTTATTTTGGTGGTCTTACGGAAATCAGGGATATGTAACTGTGCTAAAGCAATAAACAATACTAATTACCTTATTTCACATAAAAACAAAAAATTATGATAAATACATCGGAAAATCGAAAAACAAATTTGGTCTGTTTGTTGTATATTTAATAAACATAATGAGATTAAATTATTGTGATTCATTTCTCGTTACTTATTTCTGTCGACCGATGTAACTAACGACAGCTAAACACTTTTGTCCTTTTGAACCACACGTTCAAGTAACGAGAATGACATCTAAGCTGGAGTTGGTACATTTTTTTTAACTAGGAGAAACATTGGAAGCAATGTAATGCTTTCATTAATTATAGGCCCTTTCAACACGGAATGGATATTGGCTATATCAGCGTTGCAACTTACTATTTTCAAGTCTTGAGCCTTTCTTCAGAAAATTATTGCAAGACGCAAACTTTTGTATCTGACTTATCCAGAAATTACTGATTCAAGCAAAAACGAACGAATACTTGCGGCAAATAAAGTTTTTGCAATGAAACAAGTATTGAATAAAATGGCATTCTACCGTTTGATGCGATGAAAATTTCTGGAAATTGCTCGCATTCAGAGAAATCATCGTAAAGTATCAGCTTGGGGAGGGGGTAGAGAATCATCAACAGTCACGAAGGAAGGAGTATAGAGAAAATGAAAGGATGCAACGCACGCAATGTGGCATGGTAGCTAGCGCAGGGAATGAAGCAACTCAGCTATCAGTAAAGGGAAGCAATACATCACTGAAAGGATCCGTCATCTCACTGGTGGCAATAAAAGACACAAGCGGCTTTGAACGTGAAAATCTTTATTGATATAAACGAGTATTTCGTTGGTTTACCATGAATAAAAAGCTGAAATTTAAAAAAAAACTTTAAATTAAAACGAAATAGTAGTAATATATTATAAATATAGTCTATTTTGAAGACTTAAGCATTCAGTTTTGTTTTATTTATTCACAATACGCCACCATCTGCCTATTTCTAATATCTATTAATGCGCAATCATTAATCGTTTCATGCTTGTGAGTCATGTTCAAGTGACATGGTTGGCGCCTAAGCTAGCACTCTTCTCACTGCTCTGTTGTACATCATTGACACAACAGATCTTTGGCTGAATTAGGAATCGAACCCTTGATCGCTCTACCATTGGAACGATGGTTTTCCCAATCAGACCAAAGCAGCTTTTCTTTTCTAAAGTAAAAAAGAAAAATAATTAATAAATTCACTCTTTTTTCCCAGTTCCTGGTGCTAAGTTGTCAGCTAAATATTTAATTCTTAAATTAACTTGTTTCCATTTTAATATTTCATGACATTCTCTTGGGAGAATATAACACACTATTTTTTATGAAACTTTCTATTGAAATGCATATCTATGTTAAATGAATCTTCGGGGGCAAAATTAACCTTATAAGAAGAAAATTACTCAATACTTATATAAATCTACGATTTTTCTTTCTACATATTTTTATTTATTTATTTCCCAAAACAGTTTTTCCACAATTCACTGTAGTTATAAAAAAATAATAAAATTTATAAATAACGTCATAAAATGTCATAACACACGTAACTTCATAAATTATTAAAATTCGAATGCAATCTTCAATATGAGTAATTTATTGCTGTAGTCAAATTAATTAATAGCAAAAAAATGGTAATAGTTTAAAATATGTTACAAATTAATTTTAATTGAAATTCAAATCCTACTTTTAGAATTTAATATTTAAATAAAGCTCTAATTCGAAAACGTTGAAATATTTTTAACTACCGATGCTTCCTATCAATTAAGGATGGTAACGAAACGTATCTAAAGGAAAAACCATTGAATTAAACGTGTATTGATAAAGTCTGTGGGAGTAATTTAAAGAGAAATATTTAAATGTAGAAAAAGTAAACTAAATAATTTTCTGCTTAATAGAAAAGATGTTTCTTAATAGAGTTATTTAATGTAAAAGATATTTTGTTAAAATTAAATTTTTTCTTATGAAATAATTATATATTTAACGAAACGTTAAGAAAAATTATAAATGAAACTTTGATTTACGTACAACGTGAAATATTCGTCAAATATAAAAATTTTAAAGATATGATAAAAAAAATAGTTTAAAAATCTACTGAAATCTGTAAATGCATTAGGTAAATTGTAAGAAATGTATATTATTACACAAGGGGGGAATTCCTCTGTTCTTATAAATTATATTTTAAAGGAAATATTATCATTTCATTCTAAATTCATTAATATATGGATATTTGGAATATTATGTCGCATTTCAACGTTTCTCATCTTAAAAAATATAGTTGACTTCAAGAGTGTATTAAGAGGCTGTATTAAAGTGAATGAAAAGATATTTTATTTTCACTTTGATTTTCATCAGAAGCTATATTTTTTTCGTTTCCAATAGGTATTTCTTCTTCAGTATAAATATTCCCTGGATGTGACCAGTGATGGTTGTCGATGTTGCACCAGCATACTTCCCTGTATCTAGCCCAGAGTTGTAATCTACCAGTTACAGGTGGCAATCGGGAGGGAGTCTTTGCCATTTAGAAACAGGAATCAAGCAGAAGACTTACGAATACTTAACTTGTCACTCCCGAGGATATCATTTCACTTGGAGGACATTGTGACTACAACTAACTGAATGTGCCTTGTTGTTGTTTCCTATCCTTCAGAGAGATAGTGGTGGATAGATCAGATGCACGACGCCATGAACCCTAGCGAAGTCGAGTATCAGTACTAAACTTGCGCAAACATCCGCCAAAGGGAACCCCAAACAATCCAGAATGTGATTGGTGGAAGCCGAGTTCAGACTGCATTTTGTGCAGAATGAAAAGACATTGCGCCCAGATTCGAATGCCGTGCTTTCAGACCTCTGCTAATAAGTCTTAAGATGGAAGTTTGACCATGTCTGTCATACCCGAATTCAAACGCGCACCCTGGGGTTTTACTGCTGAACCATGTGAGCCAGACTTGCCTGTCTTCTTTTTCCTTTATAAAGAAATTTTATTTGTAAGTTAATGTGTAGTCTCTGTTGGGCAACCTCTTTCAGCCAAGGTACCTGCGGCTTCGTTGCCTGAAATGTTAAAAGAATAATCTACTGAAAGCGGACCTCGCTACCCTTGAGAACGATGCTCGTAACCAACCAGGCCACAGAGACCTCACGGGTGAATGGTGAACCGTATAAGGTGGTGCTTTTAACTACATACACTTTTGCTTTCGACATGCATACATGTCAAAATAAATGATTTTTGAAACTGCGTAACGAGAGAAGCTGAAAAGCTTAAGAATGATTTTTAACATTTTCAATTGATGCCGATCATCAACTTCCAGAAACTGATTCTCACACACGCATATCAAGTTGGGAAACAGGCATTTCTAAATTACGGACTGTCAGAAAACAGAAATACGTTACCCATGGTTCAACAGCGGCTAGTATCGAACCTAGAACCTCCTACACTCCGAAAAACGCGTCAAAAGAATCCATCCCATTACACTTATCATTAAGTCAAAAGAAAGCGCAACACAAAGCCCCAATGAAGAGTGCTGGAACACATCTTCAGACGTAAGAGCTCGAGAATTTTCCGAATTTCTTTGTCGTGCCTGAATTTTATATCATTTTGTATCGAAATCTCATCCTGAATCCATGGGCCTAGTGTACAAATTCATTAAAAAGTAACACAATGAGACTGTTTTCTTCGTAGCGTTAATAATTTCATGAGCGACAGACATTTTTAAAATGAATCATTTCAGTGGAACATTGACTACTGCGAAAGTAAGTCAACTTTATTAAAAGTAGAAATATTTTTCATTCAGATTACTTCGTGCATACCCAAATTTCATCGAAATTTTAATTTAAGACCTTCTTAGCTTACTTACCATTGGTCACTCAGCAATAGTATTTTTCTGCCATACAAGAAAGTAAATGAAAAATGTTCAATAAAAATAGAATTTCTAGGACCAGGGAAGCGTAAGAATTTTATTTCCAAAATTTTCATTCATTAAATGCATTTATTGATTTTTACATGTAATAAAATTGTGTTTTTCCCACTTCCGATATTTCCACAGTTTGGAGCAATGTTTGCGTTTTCCCCGAGCTTTCACGAAATCATCTACTCCAGGAAACTTTCTGTTCATCAGCAGCTCGCACTGCCTCAGAAAATCGATAGCTCCTATTTCAGAATCAACGTCAAGTGACATTCTCCGAGTTCCTCTTCTTAAATCCTTTTCCACAACACGACATCCCTTCTTACATTTCTCTTTTAAAATGCTTCCCAATTGCACTCAGACGGGGACAATCAGCTAGACATTGCAGCCCGGGCAATCCCCGATGTGGCACAAGACCCAGGCTCCAAAATGGGAGCCCTCTGTTGTTAAAGCATTTCAGATAACACAATCTCTCACCACTTTCATACAGAATAAAAGCATATTTTCCGTATTGATATTATAAAGTATTTTCTCAATAGAAAATACGAGATACAAGTAGCCTACCAATCCCATAATTCCTCCGGATCTTTATTATCATGTTATATTATATATTTCCTAGCACTTTTCTTAAATATATCTTGCGGCAAAGCTGACTTATTGAACTTTATTTTTACCAAAAGAAAAAATGTTATATGTTCCTAAATAATATTTGGTAGAAGTTTTCATCCAACTGTTGCTAATACAATATGAAAAAATATGGGTGAATAATTGCTTTACAGTAATTTGTTTTCGTGTGTATGCGTGTTTAATAATAATTCTAAAATCTTTTTGTAAAGCAAACACTTGCTTATAAAACAAGAATGATTTCAAATTATCAATGCCACAAAAATCAAATGGAGAACATTTTTTTTAATTAGCACTTCACATTTCATTAAAAATAAACTCCGTACAAAGCATTCAAGAGAAATTTTTATTATTAGAACATGAAAAGGTTGCGAGGGAAAACTGAAAAACTTTTTTAATAATTTTTCGGCTAATTCAATTATTATCGAAACTCTAGAGTTGTAAAACGGTCAGATAAGAAAGACTGCCAATTATAATAACATAGTATATATATTGTTTTGTGCAAATTATATATATATAGGCTGGCAACATGGGGTGCGCTGCTTCACTATTACAACTAAACCGTTATTTCGTGTAGAGTCTGACTTTCTCAGTACACACATGCCATAGGTACCCGTTAAAGAAGGACAAAGGCATGAGAGAGAAAGTACATTCATGCTTAAACTGGGATTCGAACCCAGGACCTTTCAGTCAGGTCGGCTGAGGCAGGATTGGTGGCACATGCATATATATATATATATATATATATATATATATATATATATATATATATATATATACACACACAGAGATGAATGAATTCAAAACACCTTCTGTTTGTTCCTTATTCTCCTTATGAGAGGAAAGAAATTAAGTTTTATTTCTTTACTTTTTTCAGTTTTTTTTTTTTTTTTTTTTATTCAAAATTTTCCTGGTACCGAAATACATTTTTATTTCTCCTTTCTACTTATTCCATTATTTCTTTAATAATTTTCCATTGTTTTTCTAATATTTCATCTTGTTTTTATAAGAAACGCTTTTCTAATTTCTTTCCGTTTCATTTGTTTTAAATTCATTTATTTTTCACCTTTTATATTAAAAATTTCCATTAACATTTTTTTTCTATTTTTCTTGATTAAATTTTCTTTAATTAAAATTGAAATATATATATATGTATATATATATACATATATATATATATATATATATATATATATATATATATATATATATATATATATATATATATATATATATATATATATATGTGTGTATATATATATATATATATATATATATATATATATATATATATATATATATGGTCAGTACAAATGCTAAATATAGACAACTCCATATTAAAGTACAATCAAGTATAAGGAGGTCGACATTTCACATTTTTTCCTCTTTTACACATCGCAACAGAACCTTATTTAAAACAAAATTTATTTAATAATCGATAAAACAAGTACGTTTTGTTACTTTTTCAAAAGAATTCGGAAAAGAAGGTAGTACCCAATGATAATGTATATACTTTCTCGCTCCCTCTGTGGTTAAACATAGATGACAATCATACAAGCAAGTAAGGAACTCTTAAAAAGTTCGCAGTTAGAAAATGATATTACATCACAGTATAAGCTTCGTTACAGTGACTTCAAAACAGTTATCATTGCTACTAAATTTACAGTCTTAAAAGTCGTGGAAGAATCAACGTTCTGGAAGTCTGTTCTTTCATGTGTTTGCTGACTAGTGTGTAGCGTGGCAGAAGCAAATTTACAGTCAGCTCAAATCAGCGCTCATTATGTGAAAATATCACCATCATCAAAATGAATCTCACAGCTTTTCGTTTCATCTAGACCCTTTTACTAATGCAAGTTAACTTTTATTCCGTTCCCCGTTTATCCCCAGACAAATATTCAGTGTACAAACTGAGTAAGAATTTCATTTATAGAAGCAAGTGTGATTCAGCGCTCTAAGACTCCTTACAAATCTCAGAGCGTTTTCAACAACGGGTTGCCGTTGACAGGGTTCAAAAAGCAATTGCGCGCGCTCCAAGCATTGATTTTTGATGATTACACAAAAGAGAAAAGGGAGAGGACGTCAGAAACAGCGGATACAAATTTCCTTCTTGAAACTGACAAAAAAGATGGGGGAGTTGAACAATAGCTGTCGAATAGTGGGCGACTATTGAATATGAAACAGTTTGAATCATGCACGTTTCAACGCCAGGCGTCGCTGAGGACAGGCGAAGAAATTCCGGATGGTCTGACATTCTATCTTATGAAATAAGGACTAATGATATGGATGGATATTTGACACGTTTTAAGAAATAACGCATCGTTGCCAAGAAAGAAATGGAAAAACGTGATTGTAGTGTTTATTTGATTCTGATTGCATCACGTGCTCACCATTTTAAAGATGCATTACATCTGAAGATATTGTTTTCCATTTCCAAAAGAGTCCACAGAGACTACATTTATGTATGTAAATAATTTTTAATAAGATAAAAGAGAATACTGAACCTTTCATAAAAAGGACAAATGAGGTTGCATTTTGCTGCACATTAATGTTTATATTTCACTTACGCCTTACATCTACATTATTATTCATATAAACAATTAATATAAATAAAAAGTTTAAAGTCAATTCCAACTTATGCCAACAAAAAAATATTGTTTCTTCCTTCCATACAAAACTAGAATTTATTTAATGAATTAAATTTAATTAATGATCTAATATTTGAAAAAACTGTGTTATCATCAAACGCCATCGGCTACAAATTTATAAAAATGTATTTGAACTGGAATGGAAAAATAAAAAGTATTTTATTAAGAATTGAAAATTTGATCAATATATATATAGAATGTAATGAACAATAGGAATTGGAAAAAAAGCACACGTTTCCTACCAAAATTATTCAATTTGTTGAAATCAAATTGGTTTAAAAGTTTTTCTTCAAATTTTGATTTATATCTTATATATCAATTTTTATTTAAAAAAATCCCGATGCTGGTAACTTACAAATATATTAATTATGAACCGAATGTGAATAACGAAAACAAATAATATAATTTTAAAATAAATACTATACAAAAACACACATTATAACTATGTTAACTCTTAATTAAGGAAACTATAACTTATAATCATAAATTTAATTTTTAATGAAAGGAAATTTTCGATTTTCCTCAGAATTCGAATTTTTCGTTCATTGAAATTATTTAACATTCTAAGCAAAATAATTGCTTACTACCATGTTTAGTGATCAGCTTGCCTGATTGCGGATGTGGAGGTCCTGGGTTCGAGTCCTGGATCGGGCATGAATATACTTTCTCTCTATCCTGCCTTTGTTCTTTATTTGTATGAATGCATTGTGTGAATACCATATAAACGGGTATCTAGGGGCTGATATTACCAGCCTACCTGGCACAAGACGACAACAACAAAATTATTTTATGTAGACAGTTAGGAATGTTAAATCAATAACAGTAAATACTACTAGAAGAAGCATTTCTTAATTTTCGCTGGTTACACAGCTTAGTTTAAAGAGAAAAGACTTCTTGGGTGCAGAAGACTGCAGATTCGTTCCAACCAAAGACAGTCGTGCTGAGAGGGTTTAATGTCCTTCCATGAATATTTTGTGATGTGAAAAAACAGTATTAGAAAGGGACGACATTGCAGGTAGCTTGACATTGCAAATCCAATGCGTTTTTACCTGTGGGAGGGCTTTTCATATGTACTAAACTGAATTTATAAATCCCGGATATCTCCCAAGCATTGCGGGGACCAGTGGCTTGGTCCTGTAATCTAGCACCCTGGACGCTTAGTAGTGAGGACGTTGGTTCGGTCCCAGCAGTGAGCGAGGCTGATCTCCCAAGCATCCACACCGATAAATGGTCAACTGTCTCCTTTATTCAATAACGCAGAGACCAAACCTGGACTCTGAAAAAAGAAATCTTATATCTCTTTGAAAGCAATCATCTTGTTACCGCTCAAATGAATAAGATGAAGGATTGAGTTCAGAAGATGTGTTCAACTGCAATAGATACTAACATAGTATACCAACAAAAATATCTATAACGAATAAATAAAATTTAAAAAAAATAATTTCAAGAGAATTAATTGATTACCCTTTCAATTTCACTATATCGAGATGTTATACATTATATATTTGTTATACATAGAATAAGTAGTATCACTTCTATATGTAGAAGGAATCTCTGTGGCTTAGTGGTAATGCTTAGCGCTCCCCAGACACATGTTCGATTCTCGGTCTGGGGAAGGTTGCCTCAGCCTTTCATCTTTTCAGTATATCGATAAAATTGAGTATCAAGCATGCGTGGGGATTGAACTCTGGGGGTTTCACGTTAGGATGGCCACCTAAACGGGACATAAACTACGCACCCCAAGAACCTCGGTCACAAAAACAGATATAGTCACAGTAGGTTTTTTGCTCCACGATAGGGTGTGGTGCCAGTGAGTTTAGTTAAGATTCTAAATATATGAAATATTATCTTCCAGATGAGAAAAAGAAATGAAAGCAGTGCATTAGATCAAATGCAGAAGGAGATAAGACCTTCAACTCAACAATTTGTTTACCTGGAATCCACTTTAGACGGCAGCCGAATACACAAGGCTGCCCAAAAAGTACTCTCTGAGTGACAAAACAAACGCAATCCAAAAATAGATCACTCGGCTTTTTAAATGTTCGTAAGAAAAATGTCTATAAACGTTCCAGAGATTCTTATATTATAAAATAACGCTTTTTAACAGCAAGATTTCATTTGCTTTGTTTAACCATCCTTTTTGACGTACGAGACAAATTTTTGACAGATATAAGCAATTTAAAGTGGACTCCAAATCACTACAGGCATCCTCAAATGAGGTAGGAATCGAAGAGATGAACTATTGACTTGAAGACTGGATTTTAACCATGCAGCTACCAGTTAAATGAATAAATGATAATTGTGACTATTGTTCATTAATTTTACACCAGAGTTAGCTAAAATACTAGCTGGGTATTAGTGAAAGAAATTATTCTTTTAAATGTTTTTTATTCCAAATGCTCGGCTGCCTTAAGGCCTTTGCCCTATTTACCTCTATAATGGGTGAAGTGATGGCATCTCATTTAATGGAGCACGCAGTGGGTGTGCCATCTTCGCCTGCGAAAGTGAAATGATAAAGAAAAACAAACACTAAGGGATATATCCATGCCCGAACCAGAATTCGAACCCGAAATCTACTACTTTGAAATTAGGGACACTAACCTCCCAACCATCAGTCGGCTTTAAATGCAGAAAGCTATACTTCAGAAATTTTATCATAAATTTGAATACCTATACAAATATATATGTGTGTGTATGTAAGTATCGATGGATCTGTGTGTACAGATGGATAAGTAAATAAAGAATTATAGACATATATACAAAAGCAGTTATAAGTAAATATATAGTTTACACATTACTTATGTAAACATAATTATAATATAAATAATAAAAGTCAAATTTCTTCACATTTTTCATTAAAAACGAAGTGTATAATTTTTTGTATAAAAATTATTCTATTTTCTATTGCTGAAATATGTGAAAACATTTTAAATAAATTCAAACTAAAATGAACTAATCAAAAATTGCAAACTAAAGCTAAATTCAGTGGTTGAATTTCAAACTCCAATAAATTATTTTATCTGATTTACCAAAAGTATGTGTTACAAAAAATTTCTCTCTTTAAAAATTTTCAAGATGCTTTTTGCCCAGACATTTACAGTTCTCACTTCCACGTCACATGACCTTCATGACGTTGCGCAGCGATGAAATTTGAAAGCCTTAAAAGCAATCATTCATATTTATAGCAGTGACACGTTTTAAAACAAATCGAAAGGCTGGTTTTCGGTGAAAACTTTCACGTCGCGATTGGATGTCTCGGCAGTAATCAATTATGTCTTTGCGACATCACTCACAGCAAGTAGTCCGCCGACGAAATTCTTAGTTTTTTAAATTTTCCCTCGCTCCTCCTAATGGAAATCTTCTGACAAAATGCCTCTGAAATTCGGTAAAATTTCTTAATCATCGTTTCGCACATCAATTATTCTAGAAATTCGGCGAAGTAGTTGTAAATTAATTTTGTCTTCTAATATCATTAACAAGCACTTTGAAAAACGACTTTAACCCTTTCTCGAAGTGAATTGGCCAAACTGATAGCTGAGTAGTTAGCGCTCTGGTCTTCGTTTCTCTAGTTCACCGCTTCAAATCTCACTTTAAGCTTTGACGTTTGTAATAGCTTTAAATCTATTTTAAACTATAAATCTTGATCGCAGGAATTTTTATGTTCAAAAAGTAAGCTTTATGCAATAGACAAACACACACACACACAAAGCCCCCAGTAACCCATTGAAGAAAAAGCATCATTCTCATAGATGGATGTTATTGAGCTCGATACCTGCGAAGGCCAAAGACTCTTATGTTGAAAGAACATGTGCACATTAAAATTTTCTTAAAATCAAATGTTCTTCAGTCAGTTTTCTTAAAATCAAATCTGTGGTGTGAAAGGAGTATGGTCTGTGGTGTGAGCCAGCTCAGATATCGATCTCGTCATTGACCGTGACTCACATTATCATAGTGGTTGATATGTTGAGTGGTTTTATTCGCTAAAAAATAGGGAGCTGAAGAGTGGTATCCCAATAACCAAAAAATTATAATTTCAATTAAAAATCTCAGCTTGAAACAAAATATTTTAAGAGAATTCTAGAAAGTTGACAATGAATTGCATACGATGCAACTTGAGGTTTGACACTTCCAATGGCTTTCGTTTCGATTTTTTGCCTTGCTTGTTTTAAAAGTCCTCCGCTTTCAAACACGCATTCAGAGCTTAGTCATTCTAAAGAGGAAGTTTTTTTAGCCAATTTTCGCAAATAGAGAAATCCCACTCATGCTTGTTTTTCCACGGGAGAAACGACAGACACACCCTCAAATCTGCAGAGCTCTTAGTTTCAACGCATCGCATTCAGGCATCGATTTTTCATATAAATCGCGTAAAAACAATATACAAACAAATTGGAATACAGATATACTATGCAAGGAAATTCATTTCAACTATTTACAACAAAATTTGCTATTTTTGGTGAATAATCAAGTGATAAAATTAATACAGATAGCGTTTTTATTACCAATAGTATTCTTAATATACTTTTAAATTTATATCGAAAATCATTTGATTACCTTTTCGATCATCTTTATTAAATTTACTAAAAGTAAAATATACAAAAGCTTAAACAATTTTTGTTAAGTCATCAAATTATGTAAATAACTTTAAAATAGTTTGATAAATAAAATTTATAACTTGTTAGCAACACTTATAGTAAAATTTTCAATTTAAGTATGTAGTCAAATTCCACAAGTTCACGCCATGTAGCTGACGAGGCAATTGAATTTTAAGACATTTAAACATTACTCCTTACTTTTTGAGAGTATAATGGGCCGAATCAACTGTCGCAAAGTATGAAAACCCAAAAGATTCCAAAATAACCTCATCGACAGACATCATGAAGAAAACAGAATCGCAAACCATCATCAGCTGTTAGACATAGGTCAACAGACGTCATGAAGAATACTGAAACGCATTACCTTTCACCCATTGTTCATCATACGCCGACAGACGTCATGAAGAATACAGAAACGCATTACCCATCACTCATTGTTCATCATACGCCGACAGACGTCATGCAGAATGCAGAAACGCATTACCTATCACCCATTGTTCATCATACGTCAACAGACGTCATGCAGAATACAGAAACGCATTACCCATCACCCATTGTTCATCATACGCTGACAGACGTCATGAAGAATACTGAAACGCATTACCCATCATCCAAGAAAGCCCATGCATCGTCCTCCCAACGCCACGCTCCTACTATAAGAGACTTCTAGCAGAAGAAGCCTATCAAAAATGGCAGGATAGTTGGGATCATGCAGAAACAGGAAGACTGGTATATGATGTTATACCGAAGGTCAGAAGTAGAACACAATGCTGGCCAAGACAAATAATCCTGTTTATTACAGGCCACGGCCCATTCCCGACTTACCTGCACAGAATAGGTGCCCTCCCAAGTGAATACTGTGCCTGCGGGGACATAGGGAACCCGATTCACTACGCAACTGACTGCCCAATCACGAGCTCATGGCATTTCACCAGGCACAGTGCCCATCTAACAAGGGAATGGACCAGAAACATTGTAAGCAATGCCCATTCAAGAACCAAAGTGATTGTTTTAATAAACTTTTTAATAAATCACAGAGAACTGTTTATTCCACATTACCAAGAAGAGGAGGATGACCAGCAAGAAGAATTGGACCTCCTGGACGATGATGAACAAGTACAGAGTGCCTTGTAGCTCTGTGCACCATATAATAACCTTTACTTTTCTAATTTTACTAACTATTGTTTTGTTTTACACAGTTTGTACATTAGTTCACTTTTTTTTTAAACTTTACTAACTTCTCCTTATTATCTTGCATGTTTGCCTAAGCAAAATTGAATACCTTGATGTTAAATTGTATACCTTGTAATTTCCACTGTGCCAATGTTTTATTGTAACGCACCTTGTTTTGATGTCCCATGAACTTGTCAATTGGGGACACCAGAGGCAGCAGAGGTGTCTAGAGCTGTTGCGTACATAGTTCGAAACTGTTGTGGGGGTGGTGCCCCTGGCGGTGTTACTTTTTTTTATTCTTTCTAGCAACTCCTATCTAAACTGGTAGAACCCTTCTTGGGTTAGGTACAGGGGAGTTGGCTGGTGTATATCCAATGTTCATCATACGCCGACAGACGTATGAAGAATACTGAAACGCATTACCCATCACCCAATGTTCATCATACGCCGACAGACGTCATGAAGAATACTGAAACGCAATACCCATCTCCCATTATTCATCATACGCCGACAGACGTCATGAAGAATAATGAAACGCATTACCCATCACCCAATGTTCATCATACGCCGACAGACGTCATGCAGAATACAGAAACGCATTACCCATCATCCATCGTCGATATTTTAGAGTTCCTTGTCTGATTGAACTTATATCTGCTGCTCAGCAAGATCGATCACGCAGTCTGTCTCTTTGAAAACTTTTAGTTTGGGTTATTTTATGTATGTCAAAGGAAACGGACATCTGAGGAAACGTTGTTGTTGTTACATCCTTAGCGTTACGTTTACATTCACCACACAGTAAAATCATGTTACAGTACTCAAAATTCGCTCCTTGACCATGAGTAGTACAACCTCAAGAAAATGCCTCTTTTCCATATCTGTCTCAGATGAAAAGGCGTATTGATCCTTAGTTATCTGCATATTGAGAGGAATACCATAAATTCCACTCTACAATGTCATGCTTTGCAGGAAAGATAATCATTTCTCTTTACTTTATTAACGTCATGGTATGAGAAATAAACAACCGAAAATCAACAAAAGAAAACCTTCTATTCCTTGCAATAATATTCTTCAAACTATCTTTTCATACTAAATCGCTCTAACGTTCTGAATCGCTTTTCCGAGACATTGATGCTAACTCTGCAGTTTTCCACCAAGTGGCGTCCTAGGTTGTTTTGCAGCAGCGCATGGCTACTCTCCTATAGATAAACACCATGTTTACAAATATAGCAACAGCCCTTATGGATTTAACGGGGGAGGGGGGCAAGAGACTTTTGTAAGAATACACAAAGTATGTAAATAATCTAATATTAAATAGTGTTTCCAAAAGTTAAATGAGCGAAAATCAAAATGAAACAATATTTGAATATAAAAAGTTAACAATATATTTTAAAATTAAGATGTAATTAAATTTCCCGTAAAGTATTTTATTATAATCATAATAGAATTATATATTTTAATATATTTTTGAGTTTTAATGATCTTTGAAATTTTTGAGTAGTATAACAATAGTTTTAAATTTGGAATACCATTACAGGAACATTAAATTGGAAATAAGCGAAAGTCTAATTTTTTCTATAAATTAGAGTAGAAATGTCCATTACAAAATATTATAAAAGTCTTAACAAATATTGAATTCTCAGGAAAAATAACAAAAAAAAAAATTCAAAAAATACCTTCAGCAATTTTTTTTTTTATTTTTTTTTTTTTTTTTTTTTTTAGAAAATAAAAAAAAAAGTGAAGTTTGAAGAAAAGACTGTTAAGAGGGTCGAAAATACAATTACGGCACCACACAGGACTTAGTCACGTCTCTGGTTGGTTATTAAGGTTGCCACTACGGCGCATGCGCAGCCATTGATTTCTCCGCCATTCATCGTCGGCGGAAACAAAGATTTGCTTGGTTTGAGGCAGTCGCTCAACTGTGGCAGAGGGCGCTGATTTGGAAAATGCATTTTAGTGAAAAGGGGGTAGCCCAGTCAAAGGGCCGATGGCCATAATGACCTTGAGAATCACAAATTAGCTTGGCAGCGATTTGTTCCTGTTTCGTAAATCATTAATGCAAAATGAGAAAATTAATTTAAACATGGATGTCATGAAATAATAAAATTACTGCACATCAAAGTATTTATCATTCCAACAAATTAATCTAATTTACATTCCCTGTAATAAAATATAATGATTCGACAAAAAACAGAATTAAGTTCGTGGTATATAAGTATAATAAACGTCTTTGATTTCATCACGTAATAAATGAATAATAATCAACAATTTGCATATTTTACAGCCCTTTTATAAAATGAAAATTTTCAATTCATCGTTTGAGCACTATCATAAATAATGAGTTCTTTAACAAAAATTAGTAAATAAAGACATCTTTTTTGTGAAAGAAAAGTAACGAAATCCTAAACGAAACATGCTTATTTTTTGTCATAATTTAGTTCTTCCATAGATGTGGTGTGCAAGTTCAGAAATCAGATTCAAATTTTAATACTGATTTCATTAGTTGACAGCCAAATGTTTTTTAATTATATATCATGCATAATTGCATTCCTAGAGCTCTTTTCATGGATATCCAGCCTTATTCCCAAGTCACAAGAAATGGAAACTCCCAATCGCCCACAAAGAATGTAAGCAGAAGTGCAATATTCCATTGCAGCTACGTCAAAATTGAACCCTGCACCTCCACAATGAATAACATGGTCTTACTGCTACGCTCCAATGTGCAGAGAGTCACTATGTTGATGTATAATGCCCGGCTATTAGAATTCCCAACTATAAGTGCTGGTACATTGTAAGAGGGCCCCACAATGTGTGTGTCGCCATCATAACCCCAAAAAGTTGTCTTCGTAGAAAGCATTTTAAGTGATGGTACATTATATAGGAGGTCCCCCAATGTGTGTGCTGCTATTATAACCCCGAAAGATTATCTTTGTTGAACACACCAAGTTGAACACAAATAGACTTGATTTGCCACCTCCAAATATATCATTTCACAAGGAGGATGTTGCAACCACGGCCTATTCCGTGTATTCCAGCCACCATTAGCGAGCATGACTGATTTTTGAATAGATCTTGATTGAAACTCACGACTTTCCAATAGCGAGAACGAATGAACTAACCAATTTACCACGGCCTTAGTAGAGACTATATATATATATATATATATATATATATATATATATATATATATATATATATATATGCGCGAAAGAGTCAGTATCTCCAACTTGTTGAACTGATACTTTTAGTGGTGGAAATTATTACTGACATAAATTAGAAAAGGATCGATACGATTCATTTTATACAATTATCACTGTAAGCAGAATCAATTATATTATAAAATGACCAATATGCATCAATATAATTGATACACTTAACTAAAGAAATTGAAATGTTAACTTTAGTTTCAATTATCAAATCATTTTATCTTTTCGTTTACTTTTTAATGGTCAATTACACATCCAGAACCGAAGTTTCAACAGAATGGTTAGCGATTTTGCTTTTGCTTCAACAATTCGTAGGTTCAAATCCCATATCGGGTTTGGCTATTTGTAAGCGTTTGGAATCCACTTTAAGCTGTGGGTACCGGTCTAATTATCCCTCGTGTGCAAGAAAAAAACCGTTGAGCGACAAGCAAAACCATACCTAATCATTCAGAAGTGGACCATGTTTTTAGTAAAGAAGAATATTTCAGCACTACTCAGTGAAGACGTTCATGCTGAGAGGACCTATGCCCTTTTATTGTACATCCATAGCTATGGTGGTGTATGAGCGAAAGGTGAAGTAAAGGACGGGTGATGACCTTCTTTTAAAGACTTCGAACTGTATAAATGGATTATAGAAATCGTATCAATAAACTAACAAAAATATTATCATTTGTGGTATTAAACACTATTTTGTAGGACAAGCTTCATTCTTATATTGGAAAGTTAGGGGTTTTATACTAGACACAGCAATGTCAGTAAATGCCTACTTGTACCAAAAACAGGTAACCTGAAACGTATCGCAATAACATTTCCATCTTCTATACTGGAAAAATTTGTTTGGCCATCTTTTAATAGTTGTTCAGTTGCACAAAGGCTCCTTCGACTGAAACCTAGACCTTAAATGGATTCCGAACAAGTACAAACATGAGTGACAAGGTGGGAATTAAACCTATGAAATGTGAACTGAAAGCAAGCATTCGACTACCAGCTCAGGGAAAAAAAATACGGGATAA
This sequence comes from Latrodectus elegans, assembly GCA_030067965.1. Taxonomy (NCBI): domain Eukaryota; kingdom Metazoa; phylum Arthropoda; class Arachnida; order Araneae; family Theridiidae; genus Latrodectus; species Latrodectus elegans. The sequence goes on along the minus strand of CM057819.1, from coordinate 9,416,544 downwards.
ACACGAAATTATATGGAATCTGAATGCTACAGTAATTCCAATCCAATAACTGATTGATTTAATGAATGAACAATGCATGAAATTTCATGAATAATCGTGATAAATTGCCCCTCGGAGGCTACAAATGCGTCCCCTCCCCAAGCGACTTCCGTTCCGTCGCAAAGTGGAGCTTCACCAGTTCACCGATTCGTCGGCAACAACTTGAGTGGAAGACAGCGCTCAGTATTTCACCTTTCGGGAACTGCCCCTTGACCCACTGGGACTGGGTCAATGGGCTGCTCGTTTTCTCGGAAATACAAATGAGGCTGTTCCTTCACGTGTTGTTTATACTCCTTGAGAAACAAGATTTATTTCATTTGAACATTACAGTAAGCACGTTTCACCGTCTTGAAAAATGAGATTGGACGTGCACCTTTAGTTTGAATCTTAACACTTTGGTATAATGATGAATATCTCTTAGTCTAATTATAATAGTTACACATTTTGATGCTAGGTTTATGGGGCATTTTATATATATTTCTCAATATGAGTCTATTTTATCCATTGAAATAAATAACAACTACCTAGTAAGCAATATTTTTCAATACAAGTGAAAAATGAACTAATGAACTAGATTTATTTGGTTTTATTACACAGTAAATGACTTCACTGTTCTCCATCCACTCCACGCAATTTTTACACGAGTACCCGCTTTGACTGTAATTCGCATCAGATAATTCGTTAGTTCTTCTGTAACTGATCGGACTTGTTCTGTTGGCCACCTTGATTCTCACGCTTTCAAATTCACCTAAAATGTTTTTCCTTTCATTCCATTTGAGATCACGACTAAATCACTTATTACAATTCTCACTGGTTTGAAATATTCATGACATAAGATAACTTTTTTTCTGCGTCGCATCGTATGTAGACTGCGTCGCAATTCTGATTTGTTCTCTCATTTTCTGCCTGTCAAATCACATTCTTTGAGTGGCAGCAAACAAGGCGAATTTCACCACCGAATATCTAAGTGTTTTCGACGATGAGGAAAAATTCATTCATGGTTTCTACCAGTAATAAAGTGGTTTCTACCAGTAATAAAGAAGTATTTTATAAATATGAATTTTTTTCGATCCGCAAAAATTTTCAAAATCATGAAAAATTATCATCATGAATCATCAAATTTTCAAATGCGTAGCGATATTGCTTCCAAAATGGAACACGTTGAAAATATAGAACCAAAGTAAAGGTAAAACGAAAAAGACAAGACAAAGCATCTACTTTTATAATAAGTTTAAATCGGTAAGGACAATTTAGATTGTTTAAATTTTTTTCTAGTGTTGTAGTCATTTTTGCGCGGGTAAAATTCATTGACTGAAATTTATATGACAATTGCGCCCAATGAGCGCCTATCCTTAGGAACAGATATACCACTTAGCAAATACCAATGTTTTAAAACTTTCATGGGAAATAGACTTCAAAAATTATATTTATCTCATTCAACAAATTAAAATCAACACAAGTTATAACTTGTGTTGACTTTAATTTTTAACATGAATTTGGGATCGGTTTCTGTCATTTTCGTAATACTTAAAATCACGTGAGAAATAAATATTGTGTTCAACAAGTTATGAAAACAGCAACCCGGATATCCTTATTCAAAATATAATTATAAGATGAAAAAATTACTTTTTTAAATATATATTTCATTTTTGGTCTGATATGTACTTTTTAGGATAGAATTCATGTCTTTTATTTTCTTATTGTCTTTAAGTTTACAATTTGATTTTACTATTTTATTTCTCATCAGCCATCCAAATACTTGACCCTCTTTGACGCCAATGCAATTGCCAGACAAAAATTAACTCGCCAGAAAGTTAAGAAGTTTTCCGTTCCAGAATTAAACAGCGACAGAACTGTCTCAACTATATTAGCCTGACTTAGAACAAAACACTTGAAAGGCATGAGAATTTCTTCAGGTGGATAAAGGGGTTGCACCAGGCTTTGTCCTCACTGCGCGGATAACACCTAACACAACACATTCTCAGCTGTCTAGCAATGCTGGCCGCGATCTTTAACACCAGCCTAGAGGATCCTGGGGAGCTTCCTTTTTACAGATAAAGCTTCAAAGACCTCCAGGACTGTTTTCGACAGCTTCAGGGACATTTAGGGTTTTCGCACATACCCCACGGACACGACATCATCATCGCTATTTTATTTCCTTTTGATATTGCTTCTGATTTTACTAATTGTGTATAACGCTACTTAACATAAAATAGCTACTATTGATATCTTAAAGTATGTATCGACTCTATTATTAACTCGGTTCTTAATCTCGGGACTGTCTAGCAGAACTAGACAATTCCTATGAACACGAATAAATACAAAAAGTCTAAAAAGGGATTAAGGTCCAGCAGGGCCTCTTCCTTGTTGAAATTTAAACACTCCACAATATGAACAGAGAAAGCGATGTCAGCTGTACACTAATAGCTTTCTGGATATATCTTTTGACCCTGCTTAAAAATGAGAGCTCAATTATGACCACTTAAGAAGCACGAAAAAGCAGTTTGGCGGAATCTCGTTCTAAGTTAAAAAGATACCACCGAAGTTTTCGCGTCTATGACACATCGCAATGAGACGCTGTCGTCAGTCCGACTTATGGATGAATTTCATGCCTGGCTTCCAGTCTCATTCTTCGAGTGGCAGTAAACAAGGCGAATTTCACCATAGAATGCCTGAGTATCGTATGCGATGACAGAAATCCATTCATGATTTTTAGGAGTAATAAAGAGGTATTTTAGGAATACAATTTTTTTCGTTTGTAAAATATTTCAAAATTCTGAAAATTACCTGTAGTTCTAAATAATTAGTTTTAAATTATTTTAAATCTTTAGCGTTATTGCTTCCAAAATTTCTGGAAATTATTATCTTTCCTAATTTGTGTCTTTGACCGATTCAAGTTTTCTTGCCTGGCTCTCCGGCTCACTAACATCTCTTGCGTCATTTCACGATCTCTTGAAATCCGTTAAAGCTTCTCTGATTCCTCCTCTCGTTATTTTTGTTTTGATTTGATTTGATGTACATTTTGCACGTAAAGCATTGATTGTTAGGAGTATCGGAAATCCTGATTCCAGAGGTCTTTTCGAATCTCTGTGCGACAAATACCCTTAACAATAGTTGAATCGATTTAGACATGACACCCATATCGAGAAATGACTCGATGGCTTCAATGCGTTGGAATCAAAATTCAAAATATTGTTGAAGCTCATATATATTGTTTTATTAATAAAACGATTTCTTATATAAAGACTAAAGCAGCACAATTTAGAAGCCATTATTATGTTGAAAATAAAACAAAAGAAAATACAAAATGAAAAAGCAAGACAAAACATTCACTTTGTAGTTAGTTTAAATCTGCAAACACGATTTAATTATTTTTAATACTTTTGCATAACTTGCATATATCTGAATCAATAATATATATATATGCTTTGTATTACCATAATTTTATCGATTAATCAATCTTCAAGAATTGTCTATCTTTCCTTTAATTATTTTTGGCATGACACACAAATTGAAAAACTGTATGGGAGAAGGAAATTAAATAAAAAATTTAACCAACTAATAAATATTAAGTGATTTCTGTTTTATAAAACAAAGTCTTACTTCCCTGAGCGAGGAACTCTTGTGATAATGTAGGTGATTCTTCTCTTCACCGTAAGAAGTATGTATACCAAATTTCAATGACTTCTGCTCCAACGTCTTCCTCCAATAGAGATCCAAAAAAATGACTATCACCAATAAGCATAATGGAAAAACCATCAAAATTTCTTGCTCAAATGTCTTTTCTCTTTTTTTACTTCCAAAGGATAGCAATTTCTGTTAGAATAATTTTATCATCAGTAATAATTTTTTTTATATATAAGAATACTTTTCTCGGTATGGAAAATGTTTTTCTCAGCACAAAATATATTCTTAACATTTGATTCTTTTTATTAACATAGAATGCTGTTCTTATCACTTATAAATGTTTTCTTATCAAAGAATAGTCTTCTTTTTAAATATATTTTCTCTCATCGTAGAATTTTTAATAGTTTATTTATTTTTAAATGCTTTTATATTTTATTTCGTCTACATTTTTTTAGATTAGAATAATATACTTTTTAATCAAAATTTTTTCTCATCATCAAACGCTACTTTTTTATCGTAAAATAAATTTCGTTTATCACTTGAGTTATTTTCTTACAATAGAATATTTTTTTATCGACTGACATTTTTTTTCACATCATAGAATGTTTTCCCATCGTGTGAAATTTTTATTATTTTTTATTTAAAAAAATTTTTAAATGTAATCGTTTTCGTTATGAAACTACATAGACCTAAACCGAAAAATATTTATTAGAACATTCATAAGAACAGAACACAGAACAAGAGCAGTAACAAAATATATAAAAAGAACAGAACATAACAATTTAAAATAAATTGGGAAACAGTATTTTAGCAGCTTACTTCATGGCAGCTGAATTTCTACAACTGGTTTTTTGTTATTGGTACCATTCGAGGACAACTAAATACTGGTTTCCACTTGGTCCGATAAAACAGACTGTTACAATAATAGAGTATTGTTCTTATGATCTGTATATTTTCTCGTCATAGAGTATTTCTCTTATTAAAGAAGTTTTTTTAAAGTTAGTTTATATCTGTAAAATTTTTAAATATTTCTTATTACTTAATTGCATGTTTTCAGGAGATAAAAATAGGAGTGTGGCGATATTTTATTTGAATATGTCTAAAAATATAGAATTGTATAGATTTTGAAAAATTATATAAGTTAGCTTTACATAAATACATTGAGTTAAAATTATATTTAATAATAATATTGAACTATAAAAGTTAAAGTTAGAATTAAGAAATATCATTTTTAATTTAAAATTATTGGGTTATTTATTCTTAGAAATAAATTTTCACATAAAACTCGCTTCCAAAAGAACTCTTCTGTAGCCTTCTAAAATATATTTGTAAAATTATTATTATTTTAACATACTTAATGTTAAAAAGATGATTGAATACGCGGAAGACTACATAAATATCATTAAATTGCTTCACTGGATTGCACAGAAGAATTTATGGCTAATTAAAGGAGACACTAGTCATAAAAATATGAAACCAAACTCAACACGATAAGTACTTCTAGACACGCCATTAAATCATAAACAGAACAGCAATAACTGCTCATAGCTCCGTGAATTCCCTTCATTTCAAACCATTTCCGAATTAATCGTCTGTTCCAAAGAATTATCAATAGCTCAATGAAAATGGTACATAACAGTTATTATTTAAGAACACTTCAAAAAAATATGTATCACAGGTTTCATTCTTTAGTAACACAAATGAAGTAATAAAAAATAGGTCGGTATAAATTTTTTATTTGCCTAGAATTGGCTTATAAATGAAATTAGCATTTTTATTCATCATTAAAAACATATTCAAAACATTTAGATAAATTTACGCTTGATCTCGTTTGATAAACGATTTTTTGTTAAATGTAATTGATGGGAAAAAAGGAATGAGCGTCGAAAAGTATCAAAATTATTTACATCTTATTTAGAAGCAAATATAAATGTAATATGACAGCTTATTAAGAAAGTAATAAAACCTTTAAAAGCCCTTGTATAAAAGTAACAATATAATGCATTTTTTTCAAATTAATCAGTATATATATACATATATATATATATATATAGATCTTCGGAAATCGAAATAATTACTGGAGAATATTGGTGCGATCAGCATTTTTATAATTTCCATATTTTATCAATTTTTTTTCACTTGTACTAAAAATTTCCTAAGCATATATATCAAAAATATTTCCATGCATCAAATTAAAAAAATAGTTTATGTTTTACGTTTAACATTTCATCTGCACACAATATCATGGATTAATTAACTTTTGTGATCCAAATATTAAGTGTTTTATGTGAATAGTCTTTCGGAGTATTTCGTCAGCACTCCTTATGTAAATTGCTCTCCTGGTGCTTTTTTCATAGATAGTGAGCCGTATTCACTTGTTGCAAGGGGGAAAACTTGGACAACTGCTAAGAGAATTTTTCGATAGATTGGATGCAAAAGGACAGCATCCTTCTTCTACTATTCAACAGTGGTTGGGATTGAAGCTTATGCTCCGAAGAGTTTTGTCCAACCTGTAGGCCACGATGAACATCGTGTCATCTAGTGCTTACCCATTCCTAAACAATTTAAACTGAGTGAAGTAATTTTTTCCTCAGGCCTCTGGCTTTTTCTTTTTCTCGCCAAATGAAAAATGTCACCATAAAGACCTTCCCATACTATTTTACTACCCATTTTCTAATTTAATCATTGAGTTTCCGGAGTTACCTAGTTACTTCGTATCAAGGTTAACAATTGCTTTTATTGTTTCAGTTTTAACAGTAGCAAATAAATACCTCAAATCGTTTTCGTACTAAAACGACTTCTAATTCCAAGACATTAATTTCTTGGAATTTTTCTCGCATTTCTTTGGGAATAAAACTTAGACAGTTCGAACTACTTCGTTACTCAAACGAAAAGTTTCTCTTTATCAGTATACAATTTATCTGCACCAGACAACGATGAAGTCATCTTCATCCAATAAATGTAAGCGGCTTCCTCATCTCTTAAAAAGAGATATCTTACTGATCTCGCTATTATTTACCATCTGTAGAAAAATACATAACTTAAATCATTATTCACAGAAAAAATAGGCAAAATAATAAAAATTTGTTATTTAATATTTCAAATTATAGTTATGATTAGATTATAATAGCATATATTATATAATTATTAATATTAGAATGCATAATTCACTCAAATTAATCAATTATTTAATTGATTAAATATTTATTTGATTAAGTAAAAAATATATTCTATTCAAGTAAAAAATGTTTTTGCATTCTATAACAAGATTACTAAAATTATATATCTATATCTATCTATCTCTACCTATATATATATATATATATATATATATATATATATATATATATATATATATATATATATATATATATATATATATATATATATATATATATGATTTTAGACTGACACACGCAATTAAGAGAATATTTTCTTTGAAAATTTAATGCATTTTGATAAAATGTGTAGGTGGAAATTTCATGTCACATTAAGTTTAACAATAAAATTATATTATATACATTCCTTATAGACTAAAAGTTTATTTTACAATAAAAAGGAACTGTAATTTAATTAAATGTTTAATCTAAATGCATATTTAATTAAATATTTAATTTTTCAATTTAATTTAATTTTCAATATAATGCTACACTAAATTTTCGTCAGAATTTAAAGCATTTTCGATAAATAAATAATTTCTTCAGTTCCAGTAAAGATAATTAAAAAATCAAACTATTTTATATTGAAGATTCAACAATTTGAGTAGGAAGAAAAGGTACTATTATTTGATTTTCAAAGTTAGAATATCTCTTGGGAATCGTTGAATTTGAGGGTTCGTCGATTCGATTGTCCTAGAACCCTCTCTATGAAACAAAGGCTACAGGAGAAAAACAGACTGGTTTTAAAAGGCTGTGAGGGCCGGACGTGGGCGAGACACTGTTTGCTCACTGGAGCACAAGAAATGACGAAAAGCCCTGAAGTCCATTAGGAAAGCCTTGGAAACAGTTAGTAATGGTAAACTATCCCTTCTAAATTACCTTCCAAGTATGCAATTGTTAAATATTTATTAAGTAAAATAATAATTATTATTAAAGGTTTAAATATATATTTGCTTATGATAGTTAATATTTATATGTAAATATATACGTGTGTCTATTATACATAAATTAAATTAAACTCCGTTGCACGACAGCCCTACAGTGCCTATCTCTGTTTTATTGATAGAGGGCATTGCGGTGTGAAACATATGCCCCGATTACGTGGTCAGCCTAACACGAAACTCTCAATAGTTTAATTCGCAAGCATGCTTCGTCCACAGTTTATCGACCCACTGAAGGGATGAAAGTCTGAGTTGATCTTGTCTAGCCCGAGGATCGGATTTCAGACCTGTGCTTTGGTAGCGTGAAACACTACCACTAAGTCACCAAACTCTCTCTCTCTCTGTATATATATATATACATCAATATACATCATATATTTAACAAGTAAAACTTACTAGTAGAACCTTTAACAAGTCCAAATGTCGTTCTTCTACTTGCAAGCCGTAGAAGTAAATATTGCGTTTGTCAGTTCTGCATTTAGAGATGTCGGGTTAGACGCACGTAGAAAACAGCCAAATGGCTTAAATCTGTTGTAAGGCTTTTTTAATATAAGCATCCTTTAACTATTATCAGGAAGCATTTTTTATAGATTTACACACCATAGTCACTTATCAAAAAGGATAAAATCTAGAAGATCCTCAAGCACACACCCTGACATACATAAGAGTAACATCTATGTCCCGTTGTTAAGCAGTGGCTGAGATCGAACTAAGAACTTTTCACTCTGAAGAATGGTGTCTAAGACCGGTGGTTCCTTATGAGCTCCTTCCAGCTGCTTTAACTACGTCGTTGTGATTGTATTCCTCTATCCAACAAATATCTTCTGGATTAGCAATTTTTAAATTCCTTGTAATATATGGCAGCTATGGTGTGATGTAAATGTGTTAATTCTTCTTCATTGGTACTACAGCCTGTTGCTGGCCAAGACCGTCTCTCCAAGTTTTCCCCCACCTGGTCCTATCCTGTACAATGGCCCTCCGTAGATTCATTCCTAAGTCCCTTTCCATCCCACCCCGACCTCTAGTTGGAGGTCCTCTTCTACACTCAGAGAAGGTGATTCTTTTCATGTGAAAGGTGTCTTCATACCAAAATATGTAGTTACCCACAAAATTTCTTGGCAGCCCTTAAAAACATCAGGTTTACCAATACTTCTTTTATATTAACGTAGTTATAATCTGTTCTCCGAAATGCCGTCTTCTTTTATGGGTCCAAAGATATTCCTTAAAATTTTTCTTTCAAAAATAAATAGAAAGTTTCTCTCTGCCCTGTTCAGAGCTCAGAATTCACTCCCATACAATATAACAAGTCTTATCAAGTTTTTGTACAAATTTATCTTTCTTTTAAGGCTGATATATTTCGATTTTAGTTGGTTTTAAAAGCATAGAAACGATTATTAACCATTGCTAACCTGATTTTAATTTCGGTCTATAAGTCGTTGCAGCTCAAGATCATTGTGATCAAGCATTTGGACTGCTTTACATTCTCGACTGTGCAGTTATTTATATGCAGAAAATGCTAATTAGGATAGAAAATGTTCCAAGCTAAGTGTAAAAACATTCATTTATTCTAAAGTCTCTCTAAGCTGCTTCAATTCAAGGTATTTAATCTTTCATGAATGAAAGTAAATTAGATTTTTGCCATAAATTCCGACTCTCCTCTGATGAGATACAGGTCAAAGGTATAAACAATTAAGAATACAAGTCGATAAATGAGACCTATGGTGTCGAAAATTAAAAACTGCCATGCTGTGAAAGTTTGCGTGAGTTCAAATTTTGTGCATGCATTAACGTTTTCCTTAAAACGCTTTCGTATTTGTTTTTCCAGAAGTCATTACCGAAACATTTAAACCAACAATTAAGTCATAATTAAAACTAAATATTTATATCCATAATACTATTTTATATCTCCTGTGTGAGTTTGCTTTCACAAGTACAGTGGGAAAAAAAATTAATAAAGTTAATAAATTTAAAAATTTTTCCTATAATCATCGCTCCTATAGTATTTCAAACGTGCGATTCATCCTTATTGATACTGCATTCTAGTGAATTCTCATAAATCCAACATCGGTTTGATAGATTCCTCGTTATTCAGAATAAATTTTCATTCCTACACTAATAGATGGAAAATTCAGTTTATACTATATCGATCAATACGTACCATATACTGCACCAACAGCCGAAATTTCCATGGAAAACGTGTACGTTCATCGGTTTGCATAACTTTCAAGGGGGGCAGCGAATTGCAGAAAGTTATTTATATTTACTTAGCTTTTTCCAAAACACTCTTCTGCTTCAATAAATAAGGTGCCAAATACAGACCAGCTGAAAAAAATATTAAAAAAAATAATAAAATAAAAAAAATAAATTGTTACGATAAATCTCTTCAGTTACTTATTGACACCACGTTGTGAAGCCTAAAGCATTATAATATATATATTGTGTAAATTGGCTTCTGGAAGATAAATGAGTGGGCCATAGAAAATGGTCTGTATTCACGTATCAAAAGAGACGGAATCCGGAAAACTCCCAAGCGCTTCCTTTAACAGAACGCCCACGCAGGAGGCAGAAACCCAACATCCCTCTCTTATTGCTCCATAGTTTTCATCGGTTGCCTGAGGGTCGCGTCCACGTTTGTTTCTGGCCTCCAAAGTCCTTCTGCTGGTGTGGCGTGGATGTGGAGACTAAGGTGCGAGCTCAAGTGTGACCTCGTCGTGAAAGTTGTTCAAAAGGACGAGGCGCTTGGTGATGGGAGGGAAACTCGTTAACCTTAAGGTACAGCCTGCATTGCGAACTATGTACGTAGCGGCTGGAATTAAACCCAGGACTGCATGCCCTGAATTACTACCGTTAAACTTTTTTTCATGTTACGAAGCTATTGAATATTGAAATCCTTATACTATTACAATCCATTTTATATTACCGTATACTTGGAGAAGTATAGATGCCACTACGCTTTCAAATATCAAAAACATTAATAAATATCATTCATTTAAACAAAAAAAACCCTACGAAATGTGAAAAAAAGGGAGATCTTATGCCATAAATATTTTTTTTCGTTTCTCTCAGTGATTACGCATAGATAATTTTAAAATGAATAAAAGAACTCTATGCCTCCGTTCTTGAGGCAAGCAAAGCTCCTGAATGATATGTCTTGTGGCATAAGAAACTTTATAGTGCGTTCAAGCCAGCAATCATAACATTTCCTAATTACAAGTGTTGCCATCCAAATATCTGAATGAAACATATCTTTATTCCTGATGTAAATTTTAATCCAGCATCCATTATCAATTTAGAGCAAGGATAAAAAATCTCTCTGTGGATGAATAGAATAAATATTTAGTTTATGTTGATAAGAATAACAAATATCAGAAATACAATATTTTAAAGAGTAATTTTTTTCTAAAGTTATCGTTATTATCTTATTATATATATATATATATATATATATATATATATATATATATATATATATATATATATATATATATATATATATATATATATTCTCATTTTAAAACAGACTCCCTTTTGAGCGAATAAAAGATGGATATTTTAAGTTATTTCCCATTTATAAAATTCGGCAATAATTTCTAAAACAAGAAAAATTTGAATTTACAAAGTTTGAAAACTATTTTAGATTCTAAAACTTTTTGGAAGTAAATAATCAGGTCTTTTTCTTCTAGAATGTTTAAAGCGAAGATGAATAATTTATCATTTTCAATTTGACTTGGGAGAAAATTTCAGGAAGAGTAATTTAATTTTTACACCCACCATGTGTACGGAAAATTAAAGTGTAGATACACCTACCAAATGCGGAAGTAGAGGAAAAGAGAAATATTTAAACATGCAACTTAAACAGATGTCTCCGAATTTTCAGTACTGCGGAAAAAAAAATAAAAGTTCTCACTTCACTTCAGTTCTTCGAATAAGGCTCCCACGCTCTTTAGCCCTCCCGAGAAGTGAAGAGAATCTTCTCAAAAATCGTTTTCCAGCCTTCCAGACAATTCTGGACACAATATCCGTTTTGGATAGAAATCGATAGTTTAGCTCGAGTGATAGGAAACAAGACGTGAATAATGATGAGTCATTTCTTTCATTAGAAAATTTGCAATGAAAATATTTTCTCGAAAAATATGATTTAATTTTGATAATCTGTTAATAAAAAGTACATACACACACATTCTCTAAACTTAAATCTGCTGGAATCTTTCTGACAGCATATTTCAAATACCCAGTCAAACATTTGTGAAAACAAAATTCCATTATTATAGGCAATGAAATCTCAACTTGAAAGAAATTAACTGACCACCGCTGATGCACTTCAGATTCATGATAACTTCCGCTTAAAGACGGAATAAAATTAATGAACATAAATATAGAATAACAGCAAAATTCTTAAACTTTCCTATTTAATTTTATTAAACTGCTTTCAACTTAATTGCCTTTTCATATTTTCTGCCCTTAATCTTTATATGTAACAATGAATCCAAAAAGAAAAAAAAGAAATTTTAACAAGCAACAATATTTGAAATATAAATGTTGTGGAGGGAATATTACTTTCCCAAGCCGGCGTCAGGTGGCGCTAATTATCTATCATTAGTAACTTTGATAATGAAAAGGTTCGTAAATGTTCAAACGGTTAAATGTTTGGAGTGAAATATTCGTGGTCATAACCTTTAAGTAATGAACATAACAATCGAAAAGTTGCAAAATTTTTAAATTTTAACTATCAGTTTTATTACATTAATTTCACTTTAACTACTCGTAAAATGTTCATCGCTTTTAATTTTTCTATGCAAAGAAGTATTTAAAAAATAAATTCACAAACATAACAAAAATTGTGAAAGGAATATTTTACTCCCAAAAGGAAGATAGATCGCGCTAGTTGTCTTGTAGCAGTTGTGCTGGTGATGAAGTGGTTCTCTGATGCATTTGAATGATCAAAATAGCTTTGAAAAAATATCTTGCTTTGAATTGAGAGCCATGATTTATTTTTTAAAAAATATGTTCCCACCTGAAACTCAAAATCAAATCAAGCAAACACTTTGAAGTGATGGCGTCATCCTCCAGCAGGACAATGCCAGGAGAAATGGCTTTTGTAATAGCCCCAACACAAGAAGTTTTGCTGAAGTTCAAATGAAAATTCTTAAGTCATTCTCCCTAGGCTAGATTTGACACCTAGTTATAACATCTTTTCTTTCGAAATTTATTTGACAAAACGCGTAGTTAAAAGTCAGTGTCTATTGCAATGTTATATAATATCTGCCATATTTATAGTTTCTGATAGAACTTCACATAAATTATCGGACGTATTCACATTACATTCAGAGCCTGACTGAAGAAGGGGCGTATGGGGTAGTTGCCCCAATCCCCCACATCAGAGGAGCCCCTAAATTGAATAGAAAGATTATTTTACGTTGTCAACCAAATAGAATCGTTTTTCAAACTGAATAGAACGTTTTTTGTTGTGCTGTTTTGGAGCCACCCAAGAGGTTTTGTCCTGGACCCCAATTAGCCTAAGTCGAGCCCTGATCACATTATGAATGGGGAAACCAGTTAAACTCTTATGTACCATAGGTGCATTGTCCAATTGTGAATAATGTTGTCGCTAGACAGTGATATTAAGAAAATAACTCCAGAGAGCTTACTCAATGGACAAGGGACATGATTTTAATCCAAAACCGTTTTCTTTTCTATTCCCGAGATAAATGTAACCGATAACATCGAGACACCTGATTCGATCTGCTTCCTCTAATACCATACTTTCTGAAGCAGATTTCTTTAATGGGTAGAATAATGGAAAAATTATTATTTTTTTACAAGAAATCTTCCCAAAAATTACAGGTACCTCATAGTGTATCCACAATTTCATTGAGCATTTTATTTTTCTTGAAGTTTTTTTTTTATTTAGTGAATGATTTTTAAATATAAAGAGAACTTTTGATAATTAATTGGCAATATTCACGTGTTGCAATGAACCTAGAAAATTCGAAGTATTTATGTCCACGCGTGCAGAATATAGAATCATATCACTTGCCTCCAGTTGTTCAACAGTGGCTCTCAGGGTGTCCAATCTGAACACTACAATCCCATCAAATAGAACTAGGAAATAGACAGAGTATCCAGCAGGAATAGGTGTATTTACACTACAACCTGCCTAACTCAAAATGATTGGAAACTTTTCTCGAATATTTGCAAAAATTTATAATAGCGAAACATCAAGTAAAGAAATTCTAAATTGTGCTTCCAAGTACGAGAATATAAGACACAGTTATTTTTCGGGTGAATCTCGATTATTCAACATTCAATATTACGAGACTCTTAAAGAATTGATTACGTTTGAATCATCTTGTCTCATTTTCATACTTATTCCGATTTCTTTGATTAATGTTATCATTTCTGTTTTATACAAAGCGAAAGTCAAAATGGTATATTTTTACCTTACTTTAATAAAAATAAATTACAAATGTAATTATAGAATTTTATTCTTGCATAAATTTGTTTCAATTATCATTTACCTTTTTACATTAGCAAATGTAACATCTAGTACATGCGATATTATGTGCTAGTAAAATCTGTGGAATGGAAAGTCCTATGGTCGGTCGTTGAACAGTTATCATTGGGTATAATGGTCTGGAGAAATATTCCTCTCCCTGAAGATCAATGTCAAAACTGAGGCAGAGGCTCCTCTGGTGGTGCCATCTATCGGAGGAATCTTAAAGCAGAATCGTACTTTACCGTCGTGGTATTCTGGTTAAATGAAAGAGGCGCCCTACTCACTTAAATTTGCGTAGCCGTCGGCAGAAGAAGCTTGGCTTGTCAAAGTGTCATAAGTAACAACAACATGAACAACTGCATTATTTAAAAAAAGTAATAAAATAAAGACAAATAAAAGATAATTTTCTTTCAAAACTGCCCTTTACCCAGTAGCTATCACTTTTCTTTTTCACTTCTTATTCTCTTCTTATCTAATATCGTACTTCTAATCCTATTTTAAATCTCCTTATATTGTAATAAAGATAATTATAATTTTGTACGGTGAATTGGAACCAAAATACAGGCTGTTTTTGGCTTCTTTTATCAACTCCCTCTCGCCAAAATTAGAAATGTGTTGAACTATGCTGCACAAAATTATATGATTATATATTATCGTTATATAAAATGACAGATACGCGAAATTGCAACCCACAGAAATAGCTCTTCGGAACTTTTTATTTCATAGCAATGATTCCTTTGCCAAATTACACCTTATAATCTTAAAGAGCCAGTTGTATAAGGTATATAAGGTTAATTGTCACTTTTGGAAGAGGCTTATTCACAAAATTAAAATTTACATAAACTGTCTCTTTAAAAAATAACTATATTTAGAAAAGTTTCCTTTCAAAATTACATCCAATGCAAAGTGCTTCTTTATGCAATTAATAACAATACAAAGTGACTCTTTACAAAACTATTATTTATGAAAAAGGCTCTTTCACAAATTACAACTCACACAAACTCACTCATTGCAAAATTACTCTTAAAAACGGCTTTTTTTTTTTTGTAAAATTACAGCTTATATAAACTGACATATAACGAAATTATTCTTGGCTTTTTATGAGATTGCATTCTATACAAACTGATTCTTTACAAAATTACTATTCATGAAAACAGCTCCTTTCACAAAATTACAATTTACATAAACTGACTAAATCATTACAAAATTACTCTTGGAAACAGATATTTTATAAAATTATACAAACTGATCCTTCGCAAAATTATATATAATAAAATTTAGGATACATTTCTTCACAAAATTACGATTTACATAAACTGATAAAAAAAATTTTTTTCTTTTAGAAACGATTCTTTCGCAGAATTACAACTTATACAAACTGGCTGTTCATAAAACTATTCGTTTGATAAAGATTATTTTCCAAAAATAAAATGTATGCATAAACTGTGTTTTCTTATGAAATTACTACTCCTAAATTCTTTATAAAATAATACCTTATGAAGATTGACTTATTTTATTGCTTAATTGATTAGGGACCTTAAAAAAAATTATTGCTAAGAAAAGCCTTATTACAGAATAACCATCTTACAAAAACTGATTCCTTACAAAAGTAATATTCAGACAAAATACCTCTTTACAAGAGTGTAAATTATACAAACTAACATTTTACAAAACAATGTTTCCCAGAAAAAGACTCTTGATAAAATTACACCTTACACAAACCGATTCTTTACAAAATTAGTATCACCAGAAAAAAATCTTATCAAAAAATGACAACTTATACAAGCTCCATCCTCATGGAATTTTAATTCACAGGAAAGGCACATTTACAGGGTTAAAATCTACAGAAGCGTCTGCTCTATAGAATTTCATCTCAGTACAAGTCTATTTAGCAGAAATGTCATCTTCGAAAGATAACACCTCATGAAAACTATGTTCTATTAATTATAACGATGAATTGATAAAAATAGTTCCATGAATTGGAACTCAAAAGTTTTCCTGAAATAGCATTTTATAGAAACTATTACAAACACGAATATTTTCAGATTAAATACTCATATTATGAAATTTTTTCCACGGCAAATATTATTCGCTAAACTGAGATTATATAGAATCTCATTACAAATTATAAGCACACAGAAAAGCCATAAATAACATACGAGAAAACAAAAGTGAAAAAAAATCTTGATTTCCTCTATTTTATACAATCACCATTTTTATTTTTATTTTATTCCATTTCTTATATTTAATGAGTGTCTTTTCCTTTCGATTCTAGAATCACGGAGCCTCCTACAAAATCATAAATTTCGTAGGAGGGGAAATTTTTCAGGAGACTTTCGTCTCCTGTTGTTCAACGGTAACTGTGACTGATAACGTATTCAATGCAAAAACGAATGATCCGGTTTCAAAAATTGATAACTAAATACAAATTGAAATTTGTGTGGGATATATGTGGTGAATGGATATATGAACCTTGATTAGCCCATCTCAAAATTACTAAAAAGTGATTATTTTAACTCAAAATAATAAATATAATAAACAGCTCCTCATTATATTAATGTGCAATGAGGAGAAATTATCGATGTCAACATATTTCGAAAATTGGGGAAACAATGAAACAATTCCAAAATAAGTCTATTAATATAGCTAAATATTCCCGAATTTTAATATAAATATTTCAAATTAAAACCTATATATATATATATATATATATATATATATATATATATATATATATATATATATATATATATATATATATAAAATTAAATGTTACAATTTTTATAATTATTGCATTAAATAGATATAAGAAAACAAACCAAATTTTTGATGAAAAGATTCATTAGTTTCAATACCATGTATTGTTAATTATTAGGAATTAATATAAATTCATTTAATTAAACATGCGCATAATTAATGAAAAATAAGAAATAAAGTCTTGATCTCGTTAAAAAAAATAGTTAAAATTATTTTTTTCAAACTAGTTATATCATGGCGTATCTTATAATGACTTTCGTAATAACAAATAATCAAAAAATTTAGATATAAAACTATAATTTAATACTTGATATATATATAAATATATATCTTTTTCTTTTGTAAATATACACATTTTTTAATTTAAGTTGCATAAAACTAAAACTTCACAGAAATTTTTTTTAAATAATATATTTTATATCTAATAAACAATGTTATGGGAAGAAGTTAAAATTCCTAAATTTATTCGCAAAGATATAAATGATTTAATATCTCTTATAAAAGTATAATAAAAATAAGTAAAATAATATAGTAGATCACAAAGAGAAAAATAAATTAATCAGAATTATTTCTTCTTCTTTTTTTTTTCTTTTTTTTTACTGTTTAAATTGCATAAATACCATTATTCTTCATTATATCCTTCATATTAACAGTAATGAGGAAAAAATATCGAAAAATTCCCATTAGAAGAGAGAAAGCTTAATTTATAACAAAAAAAATTATTTGAGGAAAATCGATCCAATTGAGAAATAAACTGTTATTAACGTATGTAAAAAGTAAAATGAGTTGAAAATTCTTTGAGAAATTAAATCGCATAAAAATATTTATTGTTCTTACGTTAGTAATAACGAAATATTGCTATTTTACAGTTCGGTAGTAATAAATATTTTAGATTAAAATTCACAAGGGAGTGTCATATGAAAATTAATTATATCCATTGTAAACTATAACATACTATTGAAAATAATGCGAAATATCAATCCTTACGAATCATCAATGCTTCTATTTTAAAAATAAAAAAAATAACTGTGAATAAACTTATATTTAAAAAAATAATAGAAGATATCCATCATTTTAACATTTATTTTAATCTATTATTAATACCATTAATAAGATTCGTGAAAAAATCTAATTTTTTAGAATATAGAACAGACCAAATTCTTATATTCTAAAAAGAATATGAATATTAAGAATATGAAATATAACTTCTGTTAAATTGTATGTAATAAAAATTTATTCTACAAATATTAAAACATTTGTGAAATAAATTAATCAATTTTAAAAGGAAAGCAAATTGATGAAAAAAATTAATATATAAAGAAATTTATGTGAGAGAAAATAGTTAAAAATATCTTTTTTATAACCATTTTATTCAATAAAACAAGCAATATAAAAAAAAATGTTTAAGTCAATTCCTACTTACATCAACAAAGAAAAATGTCATTTTTTCCCTCATTTAAAATGAAAATTAATTAATTAAATTTAATTAATGAATTAATATATATGAAACAAAAACTTAATTAACATCAAGTATCATCCACTGCAAATTAAAAAAAAATTTGTTGAACTTGAGTAGATGAACAAATGTATGTAATGTAATGTTAACAATTGAAAATTTGAACAAGACATCCATAGGGTGAGAGTGAAGTAACAGTAAGAATTGAATAAGTAAAATTTTCATCAATAATAGTAAAAAAAATAATACTGTTATTGAAAATATTACGTACTTTTAAAATTTCATAATTTTAGTTTTTGTCCAAACTTTTATCCCTAATTTTAAAATTTGAAATAACTTTTTGAACAAAAATTAAAAAATTGACGTAAGCAATATATATAATTTTTTTTTTGTTATTAATGAAGAAAATCCATTGTTGCTTAGATACTAAATATTTCATAATAATCATTACAATTATAATTATTATAATAAAATATCTTTTACAGAATAAATGGATTTATAAAATTAGTTATTATACTTTTACTTTAAAGAAAGCAATGTAAATTTAATAAAAGTGTTAGTAAAAAAATAAATAAACTTTCAGCTTATTTTTCCTTTATGTGCTCTTAATTTCAATAATCATTCTTCATTTTATTTAGTTTAACAAAATTCATGACTAAAATTACCGTAGGTTAATAACAAGATTGCTTAGAAATTTCATATTTTATTATAAATAATATTGTTCTAAGAAATTATCTTTTGATAATATAAATCATTGCTTTTAGTTTATTTTGATTTTTTAAAAAGGAATGTATATAAAATTACGTTAAATAAAAAGATTTACAAAAAAGAAATTAAATATTTTGAAAGTAGGGATTCTTTCTTTTCTTAAATTTAGATCTTTCTAAATTTCTTGTTAAATTTATTTCCATATTCATTTTTTATTTAGTTATTTTTTATATTAATGGTAACGCATCACATAAAAGTTGCTTGGAAATTTTATCTTATAATAAATAATATTATGAGAAATTATATTATTTGAGGAAATAAATCATTCTACTCTTCATTCAAAAAGGAAACGTGCATGAAATAAAAGTTAAATAAAAAATTTTGTAAAAATAAAAAATTAAATAAATTGAATACATATATATTCTTTTTTTATTGAACCTTCTTAAATTAATGCCCATTAATTCTTTTTTTAATTTAATTTATTATTTAAAATAATGGCAACACATCATATAAACTGTTCGGAAGTTTAAAATCTTATGATAAATTATTCTATTTCAAAAATAATGATTAATACCAATCCATCACTAAAACAAATCTACTTATTTTAAAAAAAAAAAAACTTTTAAAAGTTTAAAAAACAAAATTTTTAAAGAACTATAAAGGAGTTAAAAATATCTATTCTTTACTTTTTTTTATGTTTTGATATTTCATTTTAAGTCTAAATTTATTTTTCGGTTATTATAATTTTAAATTCATTCAAAAGGTAGATTAATAACAATGCTAATTAAAAGTAAAATTATAGTTTATTTAATTAATAATTAGTTTTTATTAATAAAAAGGGAGCTTTGTGTCAAGTACTTACTGTATTTCAGAATCATCGTGCTCTATGAAAGTTAGGGAACTTTTCCTCAGGATGCTTTTGACGGGTAGTTTTGTTAAATTTTCCGTCATGTTCCGAAAAATGCCCAAGAAATTCCTAAACTTTCTTCAAAATCACGGTAAAATCTATACACACACGCACAAATTTGGAAGGTAAACAAACTCTCCCAAATAGCTTTTACATCCGTCAGCTGATTTGAATAAAAAATAAATCCTTCGAAGTATAAAAAAAATAATAAATGAAAAAAGAACACTCCTTGCTCGCAGCAACACGACCTATAGGCAGATGAGCGCAAGGTTTGAAACTGAGGTAACTCGTTCGCAGTCAACTGCGGCGGAACGCGGAGAATTGGCGAGATCAATCGCCTGATGCGGATTAAAAACATTTTCATTCCTCGCCAATCCGAATGCGGTCGCCAAGTCTTGAATCGCATTGTCGGCACTACACAGTCGAATAGAAGGGTTTCTTTCTCAAATATCTTTGTTTTTAGAAATTGTGTAATCTCTTAAAGGGAAATGGACGATTTTCTTTATTCAATTGAAGAAGTTAAAGTATTTAATTGGTTAAGAGTGCACCAGTTTTTAAAATTGGAGAAGAAAATTATCAATGAAAAATCAGTCTTAAGAGCAATCGTGATAAACTTATTTCCAACTCTTTTCCTCGCTTTTTCTACGTTTATTCAATAATTTTTGTTTAAAAGCATAAATTATAAAATCAACAGTGAAAGTTCTTTAAATGATTAAAATTTTCATTTTATTAATTACGTTTTAATCATTTGGCAACATGGAGTGGAAATAACATTAAATGCTTATTGGGAATCATATTGGAGAATTCACCGAGTTTTAACTCTTAGGGGAGTTTTTCATCGATGGTGAAGGAAGAATACCTGGAGAAATCCCAAGCTGTCTGAAGAAAGGCTCACTGTGTCCCAGTGACAAGACAGTGAGTGCCCTTCAGAACGAATGTCCCGGGATCTATACCAGGCACTGTTGAACAAATACGTCATGAAAGTTACATTTCTGTTTTCTGCACGTATATTTATTGACGGGTGTGCTTGAAAATTTTCTGGGTTTTCTCCTCAGTTACTCGTGAATATGGCAAACTATGAAGATATTTTTCCAGAAAGTAACTGTGCACTAGATATTAAAATGGCGTAGAATAGCTTTCGGTCGTTAAAGTGTCCACTACTTAAAGAGTCCATTATTCGTTAAAATGTCCATCCATCTTATTAACATTACAATAAATGCTCATGCATTTCTACAACAATGCACTGTTACAGCAGTTACTATAACAATGTTCATACATTTACATACCATACAAATATTTCACAGTACAAAGAATTACAAAGTACTAATCACATGTTAAAGGAATTAAATTTATATCAATTACTTTAACTTAAGATTAAATGAATTCTCATGTATTTTTACGTTTTGTGACCTCATTGTCGTGGTATGTACATATATGAGCTATTCTATACAAGCAAGACATAATTAAGGGGAATTATCTTAAATCCGAGTGATTACGTGTTCGATACCAGCTAAAGATCGTTGTGCTGAGAGAAGCTAGTCACACTAAATGTTCCTATGACTTAATTCCTCCTTCACTGTTGTGCTGCAAAAGTCTGGAGAAACGGAGGCTAGCTCAGGCGTCAACTTCGTCACTTGACTATCGTTTAAAATGCTAAGACGTTTTACTGTGTTTAAATAGTTTCTACAGCAGAAATAAGTAATCTTAGTGGTAATACAGTTAAATAGAATCCTTTTTGCCAAAATTTCCCTTTTCAGTTACTTCTGCTTTTTTAAAGATCTTATAATTTCTTATTTTAAAAAAACTCTTCTACATTTATTAACTAATTAACTTTTGATGAAAAGAAATTGATTTCCCTTTTTTTAATATATATGTGTATTACGTCATCCAATTAACAAGTTCAATCACTGCACTTTCAGATTTCTAAGTACCAAAATTCAGTGTGTGATGTGAGCTTCCCCATGTGATGTAAGCTTTCTTCCTGCGGATGAGCACCTATTATCCTTACCTCTCACATCTTAAAAGTGAGTGTTCAAAAAAGGAAGTAAACACTAGTTGAAGGCTCCCTCTGATGTTTTGAGTTTCCTTAAAATATCACTACAGTTTGTTATTACGGGTTTTAAATACTCGGCCATCACCAAAAACCTCATCATTTTGTACCATGGTTAATTGATAAGTTAACACCTGAGCTGGCAACAACCTCTTCTCATCCACGTTACACCTGTGGAAGGACTTTGGTTGTCACTTACTAACGTGGACCCTTCCCCAACCGAGGGAGCTCCAACAACCCAATGAGGGGGTGTACAAGGTCACCCTCCCAATCACTGCCCGCAGTAAATAATGCTTCAATTTGTTGATCTTAATGGGAGGCGGTGTGAAGCTACTGAGCCACTGGAGCTCAAATCACTACACTGTTGACATTTAGAGCACGGGTTTCAGGTTCTGGATATTTAGGATATCGTTGCCGTTATCGGTCGGAAGGTAGTGAGTTCGAATCCTTAATGTACCAATGATCCTTCGTGTTCCTTGAAGACTACTGGGGCACGTTCAAGATGTCGTGGTCAACCTATCCTCAAAGCGAAATTGTACATCTGAGGGGGGGGGAAGCAGGTCACACATTAAGAGTTCTTCTGCTCTATTCCTGCATCCAAATGACAACGATTCCCACCTGACTGGTAACGTCTAACTCTAGGACAGGTTCAGGGAAGACTGATGGTGCAGCAATACTTAGAGTGGATTTATGAAGACTTTATGTCAATATCTTTATCTGTAATAGCTTTCATTTCTTCTAGAGTCCTTGCTGCATTTACTGTATTTTGTCTCGTGTTGTTGCTGCAGCAGCCTGCTTCCCTGTACCTAGCCCTGAATTGAGCTCTGCCAGAGCTAAATCCTTGTCATTTGGTCACAGATGGGAGCAGCCGGGTGGAGTCTTCGCCATTCAGAAGCAAGCAGGAGACCCTTAATACTTAGCCTGCCGCTCCCAGCCGTAATATTTCATTCAGAGGAAATTGATATCACCACCTATTAAATCTTGCCCACTCTCCTTTAGTAAATACGATTATCATCGGTTAAGCTGTGATTCGAACTCGCTACCTTCCAGGAGAGAGATCAACCCCTTTACTTTCCAGACTATTGCGGCCGCCATTTTGTCTCATGTACGAACATTTTCATAGATTGAGTGCTATAGTCAGTGTCGCAAAATACACTGCTGGCTAGAGTAAATGCAACACTCTGATGGAAGCATGCAAATGACATGAAATTTACGATATGTATTATTGGAGGTGAGATATGCAAATGATTAGAATTTCAGTGCAGACGCACATCACGCTCGCCTGCTGCGCCACCTCAAAACGATATTTAAGGCTTGGAGATTTCAATAATTTCAAATTCAGCAATTGTTCTTTTTTTTAATGATTAAATATGCCTTGTAGAAAACAACGATAATTTTTTATCAAGTATCCTCGTTCGATAGAGGAAAGACAGTAACCTACCGAGATTGTGGATTATTTTTCTGGGAAATAGGTTATCGTGTTGGACGAAACCAAACAACTGTAATGTGGAAATGTGATCGTAGGATGCAGAAGGGTACGACGGACCGAAGCGTGCGATTACATCTATCACATTGACCCCTTCACGTGATGACAGACAAAATATGCGCATGGCAGTGACGGATCGCTCAGCCCCATTACGAGCCACAGACTGTTACGCATTATAAAGTGTCTGCGCCTACCATTCGACGCCGTTTACTACAGAGTGATCTGTCCGCAGGACGTCCATTGCTTGATCTACCCTTGATACAGAATTTCAGATGTCTGGTGTGATGAAAGAAGGATGTGGATAGCAGAAGGAATGAAATTGACTTTATTGACGAGTCACGCTTCTGTCTGCAACACCACTATGGACGCATTCGAGTCTGGAGACACCTTTGAGAGAGGAGGCTGAACAGCTGCTTTATACACCACCACACTGGTCCTTCACCGGGTATTATGGAATGGATATCATTGGATATCACTCTCGCACTCCTCCAGTACGCATTGCCGGTGCTATAAACAGCCAGTGGTACATCTCCGAGGTGTTAGAGCCAGTTGTCCTTCCTTGCCCTCAGGACTTGCCCACAGGCATATTTCAACAGGATAATGCACGACCACACGCATTGTCTAAGAGTTCTTCGTCAATCGCTAAATTGAATTGCTTCCATGGCCGGCTAGCTCTGTGGATCTTTCGCCGATAGAAAACATGTGGTCCATGGTTGCTCAACGAATGACCCAGATGACATCCCCAGCTGCTACCCCAGATCAACAATAGCAACGTGTGGAAGCTGCTTGATCTGCTGTACCCCAAGAACGCATCCAAAGTCTCTTTAAATCAATTCCGATACGTATGGCTGCAATGATCTCCAACAACGGCGGTTACTTTGGCTACTGGTTTTGGCAGGAATACACTTCACAGAAGTCTATAAATTTAATCATTTGGTACATTGTAAACATGTTATCTATAAAATAAATTTTGTTGTAATATCTCTTGTTTTACTTGTTGTTGCTATTTGGGTAGCCAGCAGTGTACAATCAAAGGCAAAATAGAGTTCTTTTGGTGATTCTTGGGAATTTCTCATTTGCGATATCAAAATGCTGCTCCTTGTTAATAAATCTCGCCAGAATATCATTATATATATATATATATATATATATATATATATATATATATATATATATATATATATATATATATATATATATATATATATATATATATATATATATATATATACACTTCCAAAAGTTAAGTGCGGAGAGGGAAATGCTAATTTCCAGAAGTCAATCAGAATTGAAGTTAATGCAAATCGCTGCAGAGGTAGATGGAAGTATACAAATATGCAACAGCCAATCGCGCTTTCATGTCAAGAAATATTATTTATTTTCTAAAAATTATTTATTTTCTAACAATATAATCAAAATATATGTTTTTTGAATTTCGTATTATGGCTAGTTCAATGAAGAAATCGAAATTATCCGAAACATGTAGTAGCAGAGAATCTCCAGCTTGGTGTACTGATAGATTCGGTATGATTGAAAAGGACAGTAAAGCAATTAGTATTTTATGTTCTAAAACTGTAATATCTTCAGTAAAGCGGCATTATGAACCCAGCCATAAATTTCTTCTCGATCGAAGTGTAGAAGAGCAAACGGAGTGTATATCACGTGCCTCAAAAAATGAAAATGCTCAAACTATTTCTTTAATGAAATATATTGGAATTCAGTCAAGCATAACTGCTGCTAGTAATCAAGTTTCAAAAACTATAGCTCAATAGGCGAAATCTTTTAATGAAGGCGAATTTTTAAAGGATGCTTGGCTGCAATGTGCACCATACTTATTCGATGATTTCGAAAACAAAGAAAAAATTATCCGAAGAATTAAAGACATGCCGACAGCTAAGAATACGGTGAAAGAGAGAAAAAAATTTTCAATATGGCGAAAAATGAAAATTTTCAATAAAAAATTCATATAGTCTTGCGATTTTATATCCATTTGCCTTGACGAATCTACCGACGTAACAGGTTCTGCTCGCTTAACAATTTTGGTACGTAATAACGTATTTTTGAACAAAATATTGTTCAAAACAATATTAAAGACGAATTGATAAGTTTATCAAATTAACATTAACAACAAAAGGATTAGACATTTGTAATGTGCATTGGAAAAAAGAGATTGCAATGAAAAAAAGAGAATTATGTCCTTCTAAAATTGTGTCAGTTACAACTGACGGTGCCCTCAACTTAATTGGACGGGAAAATGGATTTATAAATTTATTTACAAAACGTAATGGGCACACAATTCTGGATTTTCATTGCATTATTCACCAACAAGCAAAAATATCATCAAAAAATTTTAAACCTGTTATGTGTCAAAACAGGTTTAAGCATTTTTGATTATATTTTGAGTTCTGTAACAAAATTAATCAATTTTATATCATCACAAGCATTAAATAAAAGAAAACTTCAAAAATTGTTAAACAAAGTAAATTCGTCGTATAATAGCTTACTTTTATACAATAATGTATGCTGGTTAAGCCGCGGAAATGTTTTGCAAAAATTTGTAGATATAGTTTGCAGAAAATAAGATTATTTTTAAAGAAAATGAACATTATTTACCAAAAAAATCAATCATTGGATGTGGAATGCCTAGCAAAGTTATATATTTTCACTGATTTATGCTGTCACTTAAATGAATTAAATATAAAACTACAAGGTGTTAATAAATAGTCATTATAATGTTTGAATTAATGAAAGCGTTCGAGTTTATTGCTGACGCAGGAATTTTCTGCAAGATTTACGCAATTTAAAGAATTTGAAGAAACTTTAAAATTTATTTTATATCCTGATACAATACCATTTGAAAAATTAAATTTAAAAGTCTTTGAGTGGTTAAATTATAAAGAATTAGAAATGGAATTAGTTAAATTTCAGTTAAGTACCATAGAACCAAAAATTTGTTGATTTAGAAAATGATTTAGAAATTATTGAAAGTAATCAATTATTGGATAAAATAAATAAAATTACATAAGATGAAATTCTAACTACATGGAATTCAATTCATGACACATTTAATTGTTTAAAAATATTAGCAAAGTCAATTTTATCAATATTTTCATCGACGTGAGTATGTGAAACTCTTTTTTTATAGTTAAATTTTATTAAAAAATAAATATAGGAATAGAATGATGGATGAGTCGAGCTCTGCATGCGTATTGTCAAAATTAACCAAATATGAACCAGATATTAAATCTTTATCATCCTGTGTACAGAAACAGAAATCACATTCAAAAACAATTGCTTTTGACGCATGAATTCTATTTCTAGCATATTGCTTTTTGTAAGACATTGATTAATAAAAAATTATTTAAGGAAGAATTGCTTTTATTTGTTTATTTAATTATACTTACGTATAGTTTCACCACACTAACATTTCAAATGAAATTTTATTGTGGCATGTTACCTATTAAAACAGCATTTTTATGAATTTGTGGCACGGACATCAAAAAAGGTTCGCCATCCCTGATCAACCGGAATAGGTGCTTACAAGTTTTGGAACTAGTTTGATATCTTCCCCTCATTGGCAACCATTGAGACTTTTTTCGTTGCCAAGTTAAGCGCATATTTCTTAACTCAGGAATTTTCCCAAAATTCAAAAAATACCCATTTTATGAAATTTTAAATCACATAACAGTATAAATAAATCTAAAAAAATATTACTGGAAAATGAATAAAAACTCTTTCTGCTGGGTTTGCCTTCTCTTCAAAACAACTGGTGAAAGAGATAACTATAATGGACTTACTCGATATGACGTCAAGCTCACATGGCAAATATGCTAGGTGATATTATGAAAAAATATATAAGAAAAATATAAAAAATTAACAAAAACATATAAGAAAAATATAGTATTGAATGAACAAAAAGAAATGTTGTTAATATATATTGAAAAATGGAAGAAAAACTACATTTTTTTTACAGTAACTTTTAATCAATGAAAAAAACAACTCTTTTACATACAACGTACTTACAAATGCTGTACAATATGTATATTCAACACTGTAAATAAAGAGCATTGCTTGCTGAACATGTCGGTCGCAGTAAGCTGATTCACTTTCTTCATGCGTTTTCGGAAAGTGGGACTTTGCACGTGGTGACACTCGGGCTGAGAGACTCCCACCACTTCAAAGCAGTTTCATAGCCAGCAAATGCTTCACTAACTGATGGTCTCGTATCTGCTGCAATTTGGACATTTGTAGTCATCTTCTTCATCGACACTTTTACTTAGTTTTCCGTCATTTGTAATTTGAAATAAAATGTGTCTCACTCATAATCCATTCTTCTGTGTCTTCAGCATTCATTTCTGAACAGCCAGGAATATTTAGAAGAGAATTTCTGAACTCCTCACAAAAGTGACACGTCTCCCTCTCATTCTTGCCTTCACTTATCTTTCCTGTTCTTGAGGTTTTTACACTTTCTCTTCATTATCTTTCTCTTTTTCACTCTAATTTATTTTACCAATATTCTGAAAGTGATTCGGATTATCGTCTATTCGTATAGACGGAGTTCGGATAACTGAAGTCCTAATGTAGTTTTTCCCAAAATGACTGTTTATCAACATCATTTGAATCAGAGAATCTGCAGTTTTTATAATCTCTATCTCTTTCAATTTCCTTATAAAAATACAAGGGAAAGGCAGAAATTTACCACTATAAAAACTTTTTCACTTAAATTCAGAAAGTGAAAAAAGAAACTAAGAAGTTCTATTTAGTAACAATATTAAAGAGTTTTTTTTAAAGGTGTAGAAAGGGAATTAACTTTACAGAAATAAGAAAAAAATTCTGTTTAAGAAAAGAGAAGCCTTATCGTTTTATTTTACCGCATTTATGGGCTATAAAGAAATTTTTAATGTCCATCGCCTTCTAGTAAATAAATGTAGGCCAAGTGCTAACTACTTTCCTATTTTATCTTTATATTACATCATTTATTAAAAAAAATTAACGCTACACTTTTTTAAAATTAAATGTACATTATTTTTCGCAGTATATTACATTATTTAAAGTATTGTGTATTAAACTAGGAAATCATATTTAAAATGTTATGCGACGATTAATTGTACAAAAAGGGGATGCTTAGTTTTAAGATGCATTTGTCAAATCCTATTACTATATCACGATAGGTGCTTTTCCATTATACCACCCTACGACTATCGCCATAAGCAATATCCACCTGCATGCCTTCGCAGATGAGTTTACTTTTGTTATAGGCGCTTGTAGTGAAAAGAAACTGGACAGAGTAGCTTCACTAGCTCTCACTCACTTCCAATCATGGTCTGATAAAAACAACTTGAATATCTCACTTGATAAGACCAAGTTCATGTTAGTCGCTAAACTCCAATGTGGTCCACAAATTCTATGGGGTGACTACAGATTAAAGAAGGCAAACTCCATCAAACTCCTGGGAGTCATCTTGGAAAAGAAGCTAAATTATAAAGAACATATTGTAACACAGGGAAACAAAGCTATACTTCTTCAAGAGAAGCTACGCAGACTGGCTGGAAATTACTGGGGTTACAGTAAAAAAAACAGGATTTTACTGTACCAAAACGTCACTGAGAGAATGCTTTGCCACGGAGCAGCAATCTGGGGAGGCTCATTAACAAATAAATGGGCCCTAAAATTATTATTTATTCAACGAAGGTTTCTTCTTAGTATCACGGGAGCTTTCCGCTCAACACCTACCTCCGCTCTCCAGGTAATTACTGGACTTCCTCCCCTGCACCTGATAATAGAAGCAGAGTCAAAATACTTACGACTCACCAGAGGCGGAATTCAGTGTCTTGATCCCCCGCTCCCATCACCTTCAGATATAGAAAATAAAATGAGCGTTGACTCCTTCCACCCTGGTCTCTTTAATCTGAGTGAAAGAGTTTCTGTCAAAGAAACTGCACAGATGTCATGGCCACTTGCAGAATCCCTCAAAATTTTCACAGATGGTTCAAAGTTGGAAGAAGGGGTCAGCTCAGCTTTTGTTGCCTTTAAAAATTCAGTAAAGACGCATGTCTGGAGAACAAAGCTGAGAGAAGATAACTCAGTCTTCCAAGCCGAGGTTCTGGCCACAGGCCAAGCAGTTAAATTTGTCACACTAGAGAACATCATGGCCACTATTTGGTCTGACAGCCATGCAGCTCTCAAATCGAGCTACAATCCCTCTACATCAAGCCCTCTCGTCAAATCACTTCAAAGTTGCCTGCTGAACTTTCCTTCTATCCAACTTCGATGGGTCAAGGCTCATGTTGGAAAAGAGGGTAATGAGGCAGCTGACAGGGAGGCAAAAGCGGCCGCCTCTTCTTCTCTTGACCATGTAGACACCACGCTGCTCAGTCAAGCACACCCTACATAATTGGATCAAGGAGAAATGGCAGGATGATTGATCCAATTCATCTACTGGTCGTCTTATACATGAACTTATCTCTACAATTTCCAACAAATCTTTAAATTGGAGCAGGAATGAAACCCTTTTCATGACCGGCCATGGCCCATTCCCTACTTACTTCTACAGGGTGGGTCTAACGGACACCCCAAATTGTACCTGTGGTAACGAGGGAGATCCAGTACACTATCTCACGGTCTGCCCACTCACTTCCACATGGCACTTATCAACCCCTGCAAAGCAGTGGGTCATTAACTAGAAACGAGCCGCACTGTCTAACAAGACCTCTAGACGAAAATTAAACCAACTAATGGACTTTCCTATTAGTCAAGAATGCTTATTCACGTGGCTCAAGAAGAATCATCATTAACCTTCTTCTGCTAATATCCCAAGCCTAAATATTTGGACTTAAGTACTTAGACTTTGCTAAAGAAATGGCAGCTTCAACATTTTTAATGGACTCTTTTCAATAGACTGTTCTTGATCTTTGAGCTCCTCTTCTAATTCATTTTTTTAGTGAGTTGTTCATTTTAAAGTCATTAATTGTAATCCTTCGTATTTTCATACATTTATAATTCTCTGTATTCCTGTAAGTGTGTAATTTCATGTATTTTTGCAGCCTTGTGATCCTACATACTCTTGTAATTTCATAATCCTATGAACTTTGTGTGTACCATTGTTTTCCTATATAATTTTATATCCCATCCCAAAATTGTGGTCACGGGGCCTGATTAATGAGAGAGTCATTCTCACTTTCGGCTGGAAGTGAGATTGAGAACTAGACTAGCCAAGTTTCCGCTGTTTTCGCTAAAGGCGATCGGGGCACACTAATTCTGACCGCAATGTCCTCCAGGTGAGGTGACGCATCTGGGGGTGGCAGGTCAAGTCTTGGGAATCTTCTGCTTGCTCCCTGCTTCAAAATCTCCATCCGGCTGCTTCTATCTAACTGGTCAAGTCCATCTCAGGGCTAGGTGCAGGGAAGTATGCTGCTGCAACAACAGAAAAGAAAAAAAATATCGTTCATTCCTGTAATATAATTGCATCACGTATTGTGTAAAAAGGTTTAAATTTTAAAAAACTATAAAAAATAATACAAATGTTTTATATTCACATTTTTTATAAATTAAATAATTATCAGTTACTGACGAAACATATTTAAACGCCTATGTTTATTTTTCTGACGCAAACTGCTTAACAATAGCATGTATTGCAAGAGTATAATGTAATAGTACCTTTTTTTACAAAGAAACAGAATTAAATCTTGCTGTATTTAGATGTGTTTATCTCTTAGCTTTGCTTATCTTTCTTCATTCAATTTTCAAGCAAAAAGAAAATTCCATTGAATATTTTAAATTTATAATAAAATTTTGAGCTATTAAAGTCATACGTATCTACTTTGCATTATTTTTGGTTATCCAGAAGAATTTAGGATTATAAGCGGGTGTATAATGGAAATCTACCATGAGACGATTTTGTAAATTCTGCATTAGACATAAATTCAAACCGCAGCTTGAATTACTCACTAGGGGGGGGGGCGGTGGGAACGACGTGGATTAACGACGATTTATAAGTAATAGTATAAAAAGTGAGATAATATTTCCCCATCTTAACAAGGTGACAGTTCATCATACAAAATGTTGTTTCAATATCCCTTTATGTATCCTTATCAATATCCCTTATGTGAATGTGTACCTGTAACTGTAGCTGTATTGCAATATTTATTATCCATTGGACTCACAAAATAATGCTTACTACGACATTATATGCCAATAACAAGTGTCGCGTCAGCTTAATAATAAACGTATAGTTCTTGTAGTAGGGAAATAGTGGGTTCGATACTCGACACAGCAATTGCGTGTCATGCCTGTGCACATTATAAATTCCCGTGGATTTCATGTTTCTCAGCTAGTGTGACGTACAAAACAGGTTTCTACACTACTGGCCATTAAAATTGCTACACCAAGAAGGCGACATGCTACAGACGTGAAATTTATATGAAAGGAAGAAGGTGCTGTGATATGCAAATGATTAGCTTATCAGCGCATTCAGACAAACAGGCGCTAGTAGCGGCACCTACATTGTGTTTAAATGAGGAAATTGTTCAGCCGGTTTCTCATACACAAATTGCATTTGAACGTTGTTGCCTGGTGAAAAGTTGTTGTGATGCCTCGTGTAAGAAGGAGAAATGCGTACCAGCACGTTTCTGACTTTGATAAAGGTCGAATTGTAGCGTACCGGGATTGCGGTTTATCTTATCGCAGTATTGTTCCTCGCGTCGGTCGAGATCCAATGACTGTTAGCAGAATATGGAATCGATGGGTTCAGGATGGTAATACGGAACGCCATGGAGGATCTCAACGGCCACCTATCACTAGCAGCCGAAAAGACAGGCATATTATCCGCATGGCCGTAATGGATCGTGCAACCACGTCACGAGCCGTGAGTCAAGAAACGGGGTCGTTTGGAAGACAACAAGTGTCTGCACGAACAGTTCGACGAAGTTTGCAGCAGCATGGACTCTCAGCTCGGAGACCATGGCTGCGGCTTCCCTTGACGCTGCGTCATACACAAGAGCGCCTTCAATGGTGTGATCAACGATGAACCTGGGCGCACGAATGGCGAGACGTCATCTTTTCAGATGAATCCAGGTTCTGTGTACAGCATCATGATGGTCGCATCCGTGTTTGGGGGCATCGTGGTGAACGCACACTGGCAGCGTGCATTCGTCATCGTCATACTGGCCCATCACCTGGCGTGATGGTATGGGGTGCCATTGGATACACGTCTCGGTCACCTCTTGTTCGCATTGACGGTGCTTTGAACAGTGCACGTTACATTTCTGGTGTGTTACGACCCGTGGCTCTATCCTTTATTCGAGCCCTGCGAAACCCTATGTTTCAGCAGGATAATGCCCGACCGCATGTTGCCGGTATTGTACGGACCTTCCTTGATACGTAACATGTTCGGCTGTTGCCCTGGCCAGCACGTTCTTCAGATCTTTCACCAATAGAAAACGTCTGGTCAATGGTTGCCGAGCGACTGGCTCGTCACCAAACGCCAGTCACTACGGTTGATGGACTGTGGCATCGTGTTGAAGCTGCATGTGCATCTGTACCTGTACATACATTCCAATCTCTGTTTGACTCAATGCCCAGGCGTATAACTGCTGTTATTACTGCCAAAGGTGGTTGTTCTGGGTACTGATTTCTCAGGATCTATCCAGCCAAATTTTTTGAAAATTTAATCACTTGTTATTTCTAATATAAGATATTTTTCCAATAAATATCATTTTGTTATCTGCATTTCTTCCTGGTGTAGCAATTTTAATGGCCAGTAGTTTATTTTAAAAAGCCAATTTTCTATGGAACATAATGGCGAGTCTCTGTCCACTCACTTTAATATTGCTCTTGTAAATTATGGTTTGGTTTTCTTTTTTACTCAAAAGACTTTTTTGCACACGAGGACTCTTCAGACTAAGAGCTATCATTTGAAGTGGATTCCCAACCATTATATACAGCCATGCTTAGGATGGGATTTAAACCCACGAACTGTTCGAACTGAAGGCCAGAGCACTAGCCATTCGGCTTTGTAAATTATTAATGTGCTCATATATAGCTATTTTGTAACTGTAACTATTACTTTTAAACTCAGTGACACGACAACTCATATTGGAACCAAAGCCTGCATTGCCCATATCTGTTTTTATGACCGAGGACCCTGAAATGCGAAGCATATGTCCTAGTTAACGCGTAACTCCAGTGTTTAGTTCGCAAGTATGCCCGATACTCAGTTTTATTGACCCACTGAAGGGATTAAGTGCTGAGTCGACCTTGACCAGTGCGATGTCGACTCAGTGTCGGACCTGTTGCGTGGGAGTAGGAAATGTGTTACTACTACGCCATCGCGCTTCAATTCCAGCATTATTCCTATATTTTTATTTAGACTTGAAATTCGAGAAATATGTACACTGTAATTAAATAAAGAAAGGGTTACAAAGTCAGCGCCTCAATGCGGATGCCATTCAGTCAATGTAATATTCAAGTAGTTTTGATATCGAGTATTTTATTTTGAAAACCAAAACAGTTTCCAGTAGACCATGGTGAATTTTCTTATCAAATAATTCAGCATTTTTCCTTCTTTTGCAAATTTTATCGCCTTAAAATAGGAATTTTAGAGTAATCGCGATTCTGTAGCCTAACTTCAAAATGTTTACAACACTCTTTTCAATGTTATGTTAAAATATTTCCGCAGAAATGAAAAACAATTTAAAGTAATTTTAATAATTCATAATTCAAATACACACAGAAGGGGTCGATTTATTCCACGTGCTTTTGAAAAACAAATGAATCTACTATTTTTTGATAAAAGTACTCTAGCAACACGAACCACTTTCAGAGTTTTAACATAGAATAAAAGCAAAATTTGAAGATTTCGTCAATTTTTCTTTCTTCCAAATGATAGAAAATAATTTCTTTCCATCTGAAATGGGGCAAATATTTTGAGATAAGACATTCAATATTGCGGAAATAAGGAATGTTCTGCACGAAGTGCTTATCATAGAGGAAGAAGTCTACGATTTTATAGCTACAGTTACTTTGCCGTAACCGTAGAAAAATAAGATATTCTGAAAATGTTAACCTTCCAGAAATCTTTGAAATGAAATCATTTATAAAAACAAATTGAAATTCAAAAAGAATTTGTAGGTGAGAATTCTCACATCTCAAATTCAAAGGAGGAAAAAAAAAAAAAAAAAAAAAAGATTTTTACACCGAGTAAAACACATGAACGAAAATGTTTGGATAGCGTTTTTAATGCTCTATTACTCTTCCACGTTTGTAGCGGTGCGTGTTTGGGAGTCTTCAGGATTTCCTCTCTTGCCACCCTTGAATACTACTCATCACCTTTAAAAGTACTGCCAGATACACGGATGCTGTAGAAAGGCATCGGCCGTTAGGTTGTCCAATATGTGACGTCAAAGGTAAAATAATAGCGATGAAAGAGCCCTTTAATGCGAAAGGTTTCGAGTTCGAATATAGCCGCAGTTCAACAAAAGATGAAAGCTGTTACGCTTCTGTCTTCAAGATGGGTGTCTGACGGAGTGAATACTTGGGAGTTTTCTCTAGGGGTTGAAATAGATAGGAATCGAAGTCATGAACTGCAGAAAAGAAAACCAAAGCGCTGATCATTCAACTAATAAAACCACATACAATGGTTTGAAAATTTTAATAGGTTAGATGATGGCGGCATATTTTGAGGACTGTATTTCTAGCGGCTAAAGAATCGAAACCGAATCAATCCGCTCTTTATTCTTAACCGCAACAAAGAATGAAATTTCTGCAGGTAAAATTCTTTACTATTTTGAAAAAGTAAGGATCATAATTAAAATTAATTTCACAGCCACCCATTATATCTACAGTAAATTTGAGATAATAAATTATTATAAAAGGCTTTGTGTTCTCTTTATGGGAAGGTAATGAGTTCAATTACCAACTTAACCGTTATGTTCATTAAAGGAAAAGTGGAGCATCATTTGTCGGAAGGGTGACCACTCTCCCTCAATGGATTGCTGGAGCTCCATGTGTTGGGGAAACATGTGACGCTAAATAGTCCTTCCGCTGGTGTGGCGTAATGTGCAGAGTAGAGTGCCAGCTCAGGAGTGATTTCGTTACTTGATCGTGGTTCAGAATGACGAGGTCCTTGTGATGGGCAAGTATTCCAGACCCTTAACCTAAAGGCCCACTTCGGAACTCGTCTGCACCGCTATGCATGTATGTTTGCTAGAAATGGCTGGAGCACGTCAAATAAGTCGTGGTCGCAATGACCTCCAAGTGAAGTGATACCTCTGGGGTAGCAAGTCGAATTTCGGGGGTTATCTACTCACTATAATCTTTAATTATATATATCATAATGTAATCATTTATAAATTAAAGTGTGTTTTTTTGCGCTAAATTTATTTTTGGAAGAAAAAGTTTACTCACAGTGAGACACATTTAGTATATTCACCGTTGCCAAAGAATATTTGGTTTCTAAAATAATCTGAAAAATCTTTTGCCGTTGATAAAACTTCCCCCATCTGTTTTCCATATTTTACTTAATTTAAATATCCATAAAAGTATTAATTTTCATAAAAAGAGTAATTCATAAAATCCATAAAACGGAAACAGTATCTAGAGAATAGAAGCTGGTAGCAATTTCCAAAATATCTAAATTGTGTCAGAATCGTAAAATCGCCAGATAGAACTCATCGGTAGTAAATGGCAACCCTGGCGACTGTGGTTATAGGAGCATCACCGGAACTTCGCGTGAGCGTCTCGTGAGCAGAAGCAAATAAAAAACAGAAATGGTAGAAATTAAGAACCGATGAACTTGCCTCGCAAAACAAGTGTGGACAAAGAATTCAAGAACCGCTGTCGTATCCATTTCACTACATTCAAAAACGGAACTTATAGAATATTTTTAATAATAATATTTATTATATTGAGTCGGAATCTCTCGAAGTAAAAAAGAATTCGTAATTTTCTAAATTCATGAATGAGGATTTAATCCGTCAATTTCTTTCTGAAACAATTTTATTTAATTTTTCTATATTTTTAACACGTTCTCTTATTCGATCAAAGCTTATATATATATATATATATATATATATATATATATATATATATATATATATATATATATATATATATATATATATATATATATATATATTTAAAGTGTACTCCAATCCTCTCCAAACATTCATGTCTGAGTGGATATCGAGCCCGCGAACAGCTGAACTGAAGATCAAAATGAGAACTATTCACCTACCAGCTCCGCTTCCATACCGTAGTTAAATAAAACTTAAAATTCAGTTTATGTTTGAAAAGTTCTTACTTATTTCTGAATTATCAAAATATTAGTTAATATTAACTAAAATTTTAATTATCTAAATGTTTGTAAAAAATTAATTTCTTTAGGCTACAAGTTTAATCAGCCCCAAAACAAAAAGGCTTTCAAGCATACAGCTTAATTTTATGAAAATACCACAAATTAAGAATTGAACTTACAGAGTACTAAATTATGAATTACTCTAATTAATTATTTTTGATTTGTAATTACTCTAAATTAGCTTAAAATTAAGAATTATTAGAAATTATTCATTACCTTAAACTATTATTACAAATTCTTGGCAAGTCTTGTGCATACTAAATATTCGTAAAATTTAATATCTTTCTTATGGTGTGGTGAAGAAGGTGTATTTCAGGGTGTCGACCACATCGGTTAAATATAGTTCAATAAATCTTAATTATTTAATGATTGAAATGTTTCAAATTTTATGCTTCGGTCAACTGGCAATTTCTGTCAGTATTTTAATAAAATACAATACACTCATGAAAAATTTAAGAGAAAATACATTATTATATGCTCATGTTATTTTTTAATTTGCCAGTCTAACTTTCTTACTTGCCAAAATGGGTACGAATTCCAGAGCTTCACAATCTATTGGATAACACATCTACGAAAAATCATCTTACTTACGACGAAATTTTATTTTCATAACAAATTGAATTATGGTGCCTTGTATCAGGTGCTGACATTGCGGCCTGTATGTGTGTGGTTGTGTTTTGGGAAAATGACGTTTGTTTTTCTTAACGAAATATTGGAAAGAAAACAGACAATTCTTATTCTCAGCTTAAGAATAATAAAATATTCATTTGAAAATATTAAAAAAAAATTTTAACATTTCGGTAGTTTTTGCAATTTTTTAACACTTTTCGAATTGTTCGCTTACCAATCATTGATTAAGCATAGATTTTTTTTTTTTTGTGAAATTGATTAATTCCTCTTGAGACCCTAAAAATTAAATTAAAAAAGGATGTATAACTTCTAAGTAAGTTTATTATAAAAAATTATATTATATATATAGTCTTGTATATTTATTAATCAGTCCTTTTAAATGTTTGTGTATGGGTCATTAAGGAACATGTCCAACCTCGATTGCTTTTCTCTCTAGTTTAAGACTTTCCTGAAGTGATTTATAGCATTGTTGTTGTAGAGATATTCCTAGCCTTACTGATATCAGTTTGGTTTTTATGTCATTTTAAGACCATTGCTCTGACATCCTCCCACTTTCTCAGTGACTGAACGAGGAGGCAGTGCTATTTTTCATTATTTATTATTATGCAACTCGATTTTTGAATGAAATCAAAACCGAAACTGATGGTCTACTTTGGCTATAAATATTCCATTGGGAAAAAAATTCCAGTATAGAACACTGAAATTTAGTAAGCAAGCTACATAATTCAAGAGAGATGAAAAAAAATCTCATCTTGCTCCGAAACCCGGGAAGAGTTCGTCAGAATTCGTTACCGGAATATGTGTTCGTTGTCAGAATAGAAAAATCTTTCCTGAAAGTGCTCATTGTTCAATTTGTTCGCAGTCGTAATTGTTCATTAACTGATGACATATATATGTGTGTGTGTGTATACGGAAGATTTCGGGTTCCATTATAGTCACCGTCAGACAATTGATATTGCTCTTCTGTATGCATCCCTGTGGAAGTGAGTGCTTGGGATATTTCTTGATTTCTTTTCATGGGCCACGTGATTAGTTCATTTTAATCACTTCACATAAGCGATTATTTCCTCTTTACTTTTAAACCAGTAAGATTATGCATTATCAGTTATTTTATTGAAGGATTTGTCAATCATATATTGATATTTTATTGATGGATCAATCAATCAATATAGTTGATAGTGCAATGTCAACTACAATGATTGATTGGTTACACTATATTAATCGCAAAGGACACCTAAAAAGCACATACGAAAAGTCTAGCAATAGTCAACCAAAAAAATCTCTGAAAAACAACTTACCTTAAAAAGGCCTTAATCTTAATTAGTTCATATATCAAAGGTGCATCAATTATATTATTTTCCCATTTTATACATTTTTTTTCAAATTTCATTGCCTTTTAAAAATTTTAAGTACATTTTAATATTTCTCTTAATCTAACATGAATAGAATCAGAAAAAAAAAATAATTGTAAAAATTTGCAATTTAGCTTTCTGCAAAATTTATTTTTAACAGATAATTACACTTGGGAAAATTTACTTTAATAAGATAATTTTCTACGAGAAAAAATATGTTAATGGTCTTGCACAAAACGCATTGGAAATTTTCCACTCCGTCTGAATTCTTAACGCACATTCTGTTGTTGTTGTTCTCGTGTACTAGGTAGGCTGGCAAATTGGGGTGCGCTGCTCCATTTTTCCAACTGAATTGTATTTGGTGTGGAGTCCGACTTCTTTAGTACACACACATGCCATAGAGACCCGTTTAGAGGGTAGGCAACCATTCACACCTCTCATCACACAAGGAAAGAACAAAGACAGGATAGTTAGAGAGAGAAAGTGCATCCATGCCTGAACCGGGATTTGAACCCAGGACCTCCCTATCCGTAGTAAGGCACGCTGACCACTAGACAAGTTTGCCAGAAACGCACCATCTGATTGGATTGTATTATTTTAGTGCATATTAGTTGACCGAAGCCATCAAAGGCAGTTTATTCTTTTACCAGTTTAAACCACAATAGTGACGAGGTCGACGCATGAGACGCTCAACATCTTTAATAATCCATATCCATCTCAGTGAAAGATTGGATATCTGCGTATAAATATATAACCCAATTCAGACAGTGCGGACTGTGTCTGATATAAAACCCGTGTCCTTTTAAACACAAGAATCGCACTTTTCTGTTGCGATCTTGTACAAGCTTTGACGGTACGCTAGCAATTTTCGCACAATTCTGGTGACTGTCAATTTACAACAAAATATGAAAGTACATCTCTTGTGTTATCAGTAGGTGTGTTTGTTTTAAACAATAATATGGCTAGCAGTTCATGTTTTATAAACGCGACTGGAAAAGAAAAAGTATTTTACTTGGCATATCGATGAATGTGAAATAAGAAATAAGTATAATTTTCATCAGATATCGGAATAAGCTACTTTTGTCGATACTGATCATCGATTTATAATCGATGATCTAATTATATCTAGATAGTGTAGTTACGTAAGCGTAGAATATCCGATTTGTAGCCAGAATCAAGGTCATTGTTTTCTTCATTAGTAAATTCGCATAGAATTTATTGGAACAATCAAGACGAAGATAAGCGATTGCCAATGTCGAATGTCTTATGTCATTATAAAAGCAACAGATAAGACGGTTTTTTGCTTTTAACTAGAACCGTACTCACGCGAAATCTACCTCATTTGCAATATTTCGTAAATGGCAAAAGACAAGTCCTTAAACAGCGTAAAAAACGTCCGGCTTAGCTTAATTTTTATTTTTCGTCTGCTTAGAACTTTTTATTGTTACTTTCAAATTTATCTCTTCGTTCTTTCATTGAAATTCTGATATAGAAATAAACTTGAAATGTGATATAAATAGAATTTAACTGTGATACGTTATCTTTATCGAATTTAACATTTAGCTATTTATAATGCTTTTGCATTGAGAATGTTAATACAATAA
This sequence comes from Latrodectus elegans, assembly GCA_030067965.1. Lineage (NCBI taxonomy): Eukaryota > Metazoa > Arthropoda > Arachnida > Araneae > Theridiidae > Latrodectus > Latrodectus elegans. The sequence goes on along the minus strand of CM057819.1, from coordinate 9,375,982 downwards.
GAAAATCAAGAGTTGATAGTTTTTTTTCTTTGACTATAATTTTATTTTGTCCTGATGCTTGATAACGTATTCCTGATGTCACTTATACGCACGCGAAAGATAAATGTAAATTTAATAGGCATTTTTATATTTTGATAAAATGTAAACCTTTCTCTAAGAGAACATTCAATGTCGAGTGATTGGTACTCTGGACTTCGGTTCAACAGTTCGAATCCCACCTTGGTTTTAATTGTTCGGAATCCACTTTAGAATGCTGATCTCGATCTAATTAGCCCAAAAAGCAAAAAATGATCTTAGAGTGATTTAACAAATTCCATTTAAAATTAAACCAGTTACAATGAAATTAATAGTGAACCATTTCCACAGAAAAAAAAATTGTGACCGTAGTAATTTGTAAGTATTACGTCCTCTTATGAAGAAATATGAGGGGTTCCAATACCAGTGTTTTCTGCACCAACGACCTATCCGCTGGCGCGATTAAGAAATTCAGCGAAAATGTCAAAAGACCTCATAACTTGAATGAAACAATCGCAAGTGCTTTTAATATTTTCGATGGACAGTAAAACGTCACACAATAAAACTCACGGGAACACATATTTAGCGTTTTGAAAGTTTCTTCGTCTTGAATTGTAAAAAAAAATCTCATTAAAAAAAAAAAAAAATCGTTGATTAATTTCCTTGTAATGTATACTTTCCCGCAAGTCTTGAAAAATCGAGGTTAGAAGCGTCATTTAGTTTACGGCAACCTTATGTAATAAAAATAAGGTATGTTGCCACATTTGATAGTTTTTTTTCTTTGACTATAATTTTATTTTGTCCTGATGCTTGATAACGTATTCCTGATGTCACTTATACGCACGCGAAAGATAAATGTAAATTTAATAGGCATTTTTATATTTTGATAAAATGTAAACCTTTCTCTAAGAGAACATTCAATGTCGAGTGATTGGTACTCTGGACTTCGGTTCAACAGTTCGAATCCCACCTTGGTTTTAATTGTTCGGAATCCACTTTAGAATGCTGATCTCGATCTAATTAGCCCAAAAAGCAAAAAATGATCTTAGAGTGATTTAACAAATTCCATTTAAAATTAAACCAGTTACAATGAAATTAATAGTGAACCATTTCACAGAAAAAAATTGTGACCGTAGTAATTTGTAAGTATTACGTCCTCTTATGAAGAAATATGAGGGGTTCCAATACCAGTGTTTTCTGCACCAACGACCTATCCGCTGGCGCGATTAAGAAATTCAGCGAAAATGTCAAAAGACCTCATAACTTGAATGAAACAATCGCAAGTGCTTTTAATATTTTCGATGGACAGTAAAACGTCACACAATAAAACTCACGGGAACACATATTTAGCGTTTTGAAAGTTTCTTCGTCTTGAATTGTAAAAAAAAATCTCATTAAAAAAAAAAAAAAAAATCGTTGATTAATTTCCTTGTAATGTATACTTTCCCGCAAGTCTTGAAAAATCGAGGTTAGAAGCGTCATTTAGTTTACGGCAACCTTATGTAATAAAAATAAGGTATGTTGCCACATTTGGCACTTCAATATTACACTGCGTAATACCTATATTTTGGGAGAAGAATATTTAATCGGATCTCATTTTATTTAAATATTATTTCCATAATGCTGCTTTATTTAGTCACCACATGGCGAACAGCAATCATTGATATTACCTAAAACGAAAATTGAATCAAATGCTTTTAGAGGACATGTATTTTCTGTTCTATTCAGGCGATGCTTTCTTCGTTCTTGAGAGCCAATTTCTTCGATGGAGCGAGTGAAAATTTACCTTAGGGAGTATGTAACATGGCGAAATCAGAAATGGAACTTCACATTCAGTTCGATTTTCGACAGCATTACTTTTTCATTCTGTACTAGCTCTAGCCGAGCTTTCAACCTAGGACTCATTCTTTAAATTTTGCCATAATTATGTGTAATATCATAAAATGTTGTAATTGTGTGTAAATACTTATATGTTTACTTTCTTCGCATATTTAATACCTCTCATGTTTTTTATTCGTATTGATCAAATTTATACCTTAATTTTTAGTTGAACAAAAAATTTGGTTTTTTAAAAATGTGTTTTCATTGAGAAGTGAACGACTGGCTCTTTTCAGTGAGCGACAGGTCACTCTTAAGAGCTCCAAATGAAGGATTTTGCTTATCTCACTCAAAAGAAATCAAAGTACCGTATTTTCTAGTATATAATCCGCGGAAAGTTCCGAATTTTGTTGTGCGCCGCTGCGGATAATCTGATGAAAAAATATTTTTCACCTGTAAACCTTTGAAAGAAATGTCGTTTGTGTTTCATAAAATAAATAACAGATGGTGCTACGACTCGGTTAACTTATTTTAACTATAATCAAGATTGACCAATTACGTTCAAGAACGAATTCAGTTCCTCTAAACGATATTAAAATTCCAATTCATTAGCGTCATTTCGCATTTTATCTTGACCAGAACTTTTTCGCTCTGAAGACATTCACATTCGTTTATCGTCCAGTGAAGTGAAAATTTACTGAGCAAATTTTAAACTGAAAGCTATAAGGACAGCAAATGAAAAAAATGTCGAGAAACGTGTAATGTAAGATGAAAAACAAAGCATGTGATGTACAAAAGAAAAAATGTATTCCATGTGCAGTTAGAAAATAATCCCTTTCACTTAACTTTTAACCAAACAAATATAGTCTATTTTTAAAATATATGTGTAACCTCGTTTTAAAAGCTATAAAAATCGATGATTTTCTAGAATCTTTTCGGATCTTGATCGATGCTGTGCTTTCATCTCAGCTAATCGCACTTTACGTTGAGGTGCATTCAAACAGATCTCTATCACTATAAATATTTTTTTCGGTAGAATTTACTATATTTTTAATCACAATGTGTATTTTCTTATTTTACGCGACACCAAATTATTTGCAGTATAGGGTTTCGACTATTTGTCCGAAAAATTATCGCGGATTATGCGACGCTTTATTTTTTCCTTTGTTCGAAAAATGGGGCTTGCGGATTATACACAGGAAAATACGGTAATTTCATATTGATGCAACACCAGATTAGTGATTGATTGTCACTTTTTATAAGCAATACCCTCACATTTCCATGTCATTACTTGCGAATAAAATAAAATTAGAAACTTAAAAAATTCTAAAAGTTTCAAAATATTCTCATATATTTTTAATGACCCTTAACTACTAGAGTTATTTAAAGTGACGTAAAACAAGATGTGATTGCTAGTCTCAAATAGAAAACGCTTCTTGTTTCTAATTTTACCAATATAACTGAAAAAATATTCTATTTTTCAGATATGCTTGCAGCCCCTCCCCTCCCTGTGAAAAATATGACTGCTGTAATTCCTCTTTATTATATAAAAAATATTTTATACTTTAGAAATCTCATTTTTATTTACACAATTCAATAATTCTTTTTAAACTAATATACTTTTTCACAATCGATTAAATAAATTTTTATGATTCTTCATACTTTTAAATACATATTTACACCAGTTTTAACTTGTTTAAATTTTGGCAGATGCTATTTTTATACGAAAATAAAAAATTTTTTTAATATGTAATAATTTCCATTAAAAATTCAGTTCAGAAAAAAAAATACATTTTAACTTTATGGTATCGAAAATTGTTAAAACATTTATACGTTATATTAAATAAAACTCTTGTGAATCTTTTGCTACTTGTAAGCTAGTGGAAGTTTTTATTTATCTATTGGTGTTGCTCAATGAATGCACGATAAAAAACCACATCTTGTTCTGCTGACAGGACGTTTAATAAAATATGTACAACCATTTTGTAGAAAAATGCATGTCAAAGGTTCTTTACAGCCTCTTCGGGTTTTTAAAATGCTACGCTGATCGTGTGAAAGAACATAAAACGAAATGTTACAATTTGAGCTTTATCACATATACATACATAGAATTTAATTACATTACATACAAAAGTGATGCCCTTGTTGTTGTTTAATGTACATTGAATATTTTTGGAACAATTGTTCTGCAGCATGAGGATGGCACACAACCACCTGTTGCATGAAACTGAAAGACAAGTTAACGGCACCACATGATAATTTAACAACATTGGTGGCCAATCCTCTCACCTTATGTCATCACAGTCAAAAATGTGCTTTACCACAGAATAAAATATACATCATATTGTGAGTTGGAAAAAAGAGACTGAAAAATACTTGCTGCAAAAAACATATACAATTCATAATTCTTTTCCAATTAACACAGGATACAGACATGCTTTTAAATGATGAATACAATAAATATCAACAATTAAGTACAAATACCAAACTTTTTCAATATATTATCTTATTCTCTAATTATACAGTATAAAGATGTGAACAGTATTTCAGTCTCTTAAAAGCTGCAGAATAAATGGAGAAAACGACCAGAGTAACAGAGTTTGTCTCTAATTTGTACTCACAGGTAGAAACAAAGAATTTACACTTTTATTTAAAAACATCTTCAAATTGAAAATGATAAATAATTTCTTTTAAAAACATGCTCATTGTATTAAGCTAAAGAATTGACTAAACATATTTTCCCTGATGACAAAATTAGCTCCAATGAATTTTATTTAAAAACAATAAAAAAAAACCTTCGGGTGCAATAGTAACTCATTATTTTAAAGACTAGGCTTTTTCTTTTTTTCAAACCAACACCAAAAATTTTTAATATATCAGCTCACTTTCTTTTAAATACAAATGTTTTCTGGTAAAATTATTATTTATTGACAAGTTATACTCATTGCACTTTGTGCGCAAAACTTTGTTAACTGTTGAAAAATGAATGTAATTCACCTTAAGTTTTGTCTTTGAATAGTAAATTGGCACTCTCAGTGCAAAAAGAAAGTAAAAAATATTTTAAAGCAGTTACTGACTTAGGAAGTGAATGAATCACAAATTTTGAAAGACTTTAAAATGGGGATTCTAGCTAACAATGCAGAAAACAAATCATTAACATCAATTTTGAATATTAAAAAAATATGTAAAAAAAAAAAAATAATAAATAAAAAATAATAAAAAAAAAACCCCGAGTCTAAATTATTAAGAGAACATAAGTTAACAATGAACAAAAATTATCAAAAATGTAAGAATTTTGTTGCATAGAAAAATTTTAACTGCCTTAATAGTAATATGAACATGGACATGTAATTAAAACTAATATTTTTAATGAAGATTTTATAATATTTAAATTTCAATTTTTTAAGAGATTTGTTTTTGTACATGGGATCAAATTTGAAGGCAATCTACAGTTAAAAAGTGGATTTTGAATCACATAAAAGGTGATAATTAAATTTGTAAACATACAATTAAATGCAACATTTTTGTAGAAGGAACATTAAATTCCCATTGAATGAGTAAAGAAAAGTCTTGCAGCAAAAATAAGTTATTGTCTAAAATTTAAAAACATGGCTAAAATAACTAGATTTTTTTAAAGAAATGGATGCATCTTGTAATTTACTTGTCTTATAAAAATTTAACAGACATCAAAGTATGAAAGAAATTAGGGATAAAACTCTGTTACAATCCAAATTTCAATGCAAGTAGAATTTGCATTAAGCCACCATTAGGCACTTTTCTAGAAATGATATATAGATATATACAATTTTCCATTTCCTTCTTTTTTGTACAAAATTGGCTTGTAAGCAAACCCACATCATTCATTTTAAAATACAATGGCATCACTCGCTCAAGAAAGAGAGCCGTTGCAAAGCATCGGCAAACATTCATGTAAAGGCAAAAAGACAAGCTGCCTGCTTTACAACACAATTTCTTATTAAGGGCATGACAACTATGCAGAACCAAGAAAGTTAGTTACTGCATTCAATCATAAAATATTAGAATGATTGCAGAAATAATAATATGCCAAAGCTATAGAGTGACTTAGACTTTCTTGGCCTAATTTTGGAAGAAGTATTTTTTTAATATGAAAATCACTTATTAAAACTAAATAGAATCATTCTTAAAAATATTGATTTTGTTGTACATGTTCATCAAAAGTCCAATAAATTCAAGAAAAAAAGTATAGTATGTAAAGTACTCAGAATAAAATTATATGAATTACTAATAGTATAACTATCAATAAATAAAAAAGTGCTCTTAATGGTACCATATGCAACAATTGCATATAAACTTGTATTCTAAAATCTTAAGAAACTATAGCATCATAAACTGTGCTTGCAATTGATTAACACATTTTTTTTTCTAAAAACTCAAACATTTTCCTTCAAATTTTAATAGTTTTTTAGATATAAAATTTTCAAATATTGAATTACATTAGAAAATATTTTCTAAAATAATTGGCTAAAAATTAAATAGTAATATAAAGGATTATAAAAATTCAATTTAAATAATGAATAATAAAATTATGCAAATATTGGCTTATGACAGTCACAAACATAAAAACAATGTTGGCAAGACTTTTGATGAATTCACAATAAATCAAAATTTTTAAAAACAAGTTTATAGGATAAGTTAACAAGAACTGTAATACAATAATATTTCAAATCAATTTTACAAAAAATATTAATAAATTAAACAATAATAGAAAAAATTCACATTACTGAGCAATTTTTCAATAAAGCATACTTTTGATTATTTTTCACTCAAAGTGTTGCACTTTTTGATTTCATTATTATTTATACTTAAAAAGCGAAATGAAACACTTTTTAAAGAATTTTGATTAAGAAAATGGAATTTTCTTAATCAAGCTTTTAAAATAAAAATTTTAAATATAAAATTTCAATTTTATTGCCAAAAAGAAAATATTAAATGTTTTTGATTAAAGAAAGAAACCATTTGGGTATAGTTAAATTTTCTAATAATTAAATAATTCACCCTTAATTTTCCCCTTTTTATTGAAAATAGATGTTATCACAAACCATACCTGCCTAGAAAATATTCCATAACCCTTTATTTCCATTATTTTTTTGGATTTTAATAGACTACTCAAAGGTAATAAAAATATTGTATGAGTGTTTGGAAATAATTTAAGTTAAATAAATAATCTTTTAATTAGTTATCAATAATGATTGTTTTTTCTGATTATCTATGAAACTACAATTCAGGAAAAAATTAATTAGAAAACACAATATAAATTTTCGTTCCAAAACATCAGTTAGAATTTGTTCATTTTTGTACTTTGATGCACCATTTTTTGTTTTACAATTTTATTTCCGAGCAGGCAAATAGTCTAGGTAATTTTTGAAAGCAAAAATATTTTACACATAGTAAAAGGGAAAAAAAAAAAAACATTGCATAGTTTAAAGATGAGCATGATTAAGTACATGTTTAATTTGAGCAAAAGAATTCAAAAGATATGTGTATGACCTACTATTGCGCAAACCCCTCCTTTGTACTAAGAATGAACAGAAAAGATTTTTTCAACCAGTTCATTCAAAGAGAGACTTCTGAACATGCACATAAATAACGTCTTAAAAATACAATTATAAATAGAAAGGAAATGGATAAAATCGTTACATGACATGCTTTGAAATCATTTTGACTTTTTAATATATTGCATATATATAACAAATGACTCATTTATTGCTTTCTTTCTCATGTCCACTATGTTTAATTATGAAGTATCTTTAATATCACAAACAATTGTACATGGATGAAAAAAAATCAAGACCGATCCAACAATGACAATAAATAAGTGCACCGTGATGTTGGGCAGGCAGCTTGAGGAGATGAGGTGCTCATAGTAATATACTACGAACAGCTTCATCCAGATCAGGTTCCCTCTGGCCACTGGAGTGGCCGAGATCTGCGCTCATGCCCCCGCCAAAATCAGACATGTGCGTGTTGTGACTGTGCCTATTCATGGGCAGGAAGTCACTCCCATCAAAGTAGGAGCGACTGTCTGTTGAAGACCCCATAATACTCTTGATGGCACTCTGGACTTGATCGCGCGCACTAGAAGGGCAATTGCTAGTGGACTGAGCGGCAGAGAACCTTTTGTGATGTTTAGGAATACGATACCCAATAAAGTTTGGCTCAGAATCTGAAGTTTCATCCTCTTGAATGCCATTTGGAATGCAATGTTGGCTGTCATTCAAGTGCTCATCAAGTCCATCGAGCCCAGACAAGTCCAGGTCAGAAGGGTTGCCTTGATGGCTGCTCATGATATTCTCGACAGCAATATCGGTTTCATTTGGCGGGGGATGTACATAATCCTCTGTCCAATCTGATCCCAACAGATCAAAGTCATATTTGATAGTGCAATTAGTTCGCATACTACTATTATACAATAAATTAGAATCACATGACTCTTCTGTCCTTGCAACGGGTGGCTCGAAATCAGCCAAGTGATTAGCTACACTGGGAGTGTCAAAGTCCACCATGTGAGTCACGTCATCCTCGTCATCTATCTCCATAGGAGACATATCGAGCTCTTTTCTTATCTCATATACCATATCATCACTTTGGAGGGGGTACCTGTGATTTGTCTTTACATCATAGTCTTTCTCACTACTTTTTGAATCTCCTGATTTGCCAGGTGTAGCCTCGCAACCGAGATTAGGGGGTTCCTGTGATTTAAAACTAGAGTTGCTAGGAGTGCCCAACCTAGAAATGGTATTGTTGTGCTTTAATCTCTTCCTAGGAGGAGGTGGTTCTTCAGAATCACTATCAGAGCACTTGTCATTTTTTATTACTATCCTTTTCAGCGTAGGAGGACTACGCTCACAGTTTTCATCAAGCTGTGGTACAACAATGTCGGCACAACTATCAATCACAGGAGCTTCTAAGTTATCATCTTCTTTGTAAACAGGGTCACTACTAGCTTCTGCAGATGGCTCGTCTGATTCACTCACATGTTCTTCATTGATGGCAGGACTTACAGCTGGGCGAGATCTCCTTAACTCCTGCATCCAACTGCTGGGTGGAGGAGGCAAGGACAAGCCTGAAGAAATAAATACATCCATTTAATATAAAATATTTTATTATTAAGATGAAAATTTTGGAGTACAATTTATTGAGTCAAATAATGATTTAATTTAATAAAATTGTAGCCTTTTGAATTTAACAAACTTTTCAATTATTATCTACTTTCAATTTAATTTTATATGAAATTTTGGAGAAAAATATTTTAATTATTAACATAAAAAATTCCTATTAAGACAGAAATAATTTAGTTTGTATGGATAAATAAAACTTAAATTATAAAATTATAACGTTGGAAATTTTTATATAATCAAAATAAATATAAAAACATACTTCCTCCTTCAGCTACAAAGGCTCTGTCTGCCTGCAAGGCATTTTGCTCATCTTCAATGAATAATCGTTCCATGAGAACTCTATCAGGTGTCGAACATATTCTCTGATAAGAAATAACAATAAGAAAAATTAGGGTTAACAAAATTATAATTTAAATAATAGCATTAACAAAATTTATAAATTTTACTAATTTTCTTTACAACTTTAGTATTTAAATTTATATCAGAAACTGGTGCGGAATGCAAGATAAATTTACAATAAATGTAAAACAATATTTTTGTATGAAAATTAAAAAAAATTTTTTATTAAAATAGGTCTATCATAATAGGCTACATAACCCAAAATATTCATTCTTTAAAAATCTATTTAAGTTTATATTAGTTTGAACTTATTATATAAGTCTGGATGAAAAATTACTGTAAACAGCAATCATTCTAGTAAAGACAAAAATAGTACTTGGAAAATGTTGAAACTGAGATGTAGCTTTGGGAAAATATAGATAGAACAGTAAATTTATGGATAACTAATTAGTCAAATGCTAAGCATTTTTATAGTGAATAATTTCCTCAGCAAAATTTTTTTTAAATAATAATTACAGTACATTTGTGTGTTACTTCATATAAGTGAACTCACCATGCTTTCTTGCAGCCGCAACAGATGGTACATGTTCTTTAAATTCTTAATTCTCTCCATTAAAGACTCCGACACCATAGAGAATGTCTCATCCGCTGAAAGAACAATTCATATTATTGAGGTAAATATAAATGAAAAGAAATAATAATAAAAAATTAATTATAATATTTACATATTTCCATAAGTTTTTTTAAAAATATAAAATATATTTCAAACTTTTTAAAAACAGGATCAGATCTCTACTACTGATAAAATATAACAGATTTAATATCGATTTTATTTTAATAAGAATTTCTTTACATCCATTATTTTATAAAATTTGAAAACTACATTTTTAGCATCAAACAAGAAAAAAACTATATTTTAAAAAAATTATAAAAAAGATATATATTAAATGATAAATATTTTGTATTTAGTATATGCGCATAAAAGTAAAAATCTATTGCTTCAAATTATTGTAAATAAAAAAAATATTTGTTGTTGTTTCTTACTCTATCTGGTTAGCCAATATGATAAACTAAATCCATGAGAGGAAAAAAAATTACTTACAAGCATTATATATTCAACAATCTTCAAATATAAATAAATAATTTAGATACTGAAATCAGTTTTAGATGCAATTAGAAATTTTTTTAAATAAATAAAATTTTCCAAGGCATTTTCAAATAGTACTTTGAAATAGAACAAAATAAAAATGGGAAAAGCGAAATTCTAATTATGAAACAGAACCAGAAATTTAAAAAAATAAAATGCAATACTTAGCATTTTTCAACATTTACTAGCATTTATATGTAGTGTTCTGACATGAGATAATGAATATAGAAATATATAGAAATATCAAAAAATATAGATTTTATACGACAGAAAGTTACATTAATGTAATAAATTTAATTTGGAAAATGAGAATTTTTTTTTAAATTTTTGCATAAAAATCAATTTTAACCATAATTATTCATGATTAAACATAACTGAAAGGAATTTAAAATATTAAATCCATCTTGTGAACATTTTAAAGAGAAATAAGAAATAGATGATAATTATAAACAATATCCACAAAATTAAAAAAAGAAAAGAGGGAGAAATAGAAGTATATTTCAAATAAATATTCTTTACCTTTTTCCATTTCTGCCTGTGAAGGTATTTTAGAATTATAAACATGATAGCTCAGCAATCGCTTACAAGCATCAGCTTTAGATGAAAAAGGTGTCTTAGTATCAGGATTCACAGCAGCATTTTGATCTTTGATCAGACGTTCAGAAAACCTACACGAAAAAGGTCATGAACTTATATCATGATTATCACCAATGATTCATATTTAAAACATACATAAATAAAATGCCAAGTTATTTTCACATGTATAAGACTGTAAGCAAAAAGTATATTAATAACACAAATATCTTGAGCAGTAAACAGATGTAGAATGCATTTGCAGGAGCAAGAGAAGAATGTACTGCCTAAGAAATGCAATATATATTTTGAAAATAAGAAACAATCTAAAAAGCTTTTTTCTTGGGGCTGGTGAATCATGGCATGACAAAACTTGACTTTTCTTTTTGCAAATATGGATGGTATGGATATTCATTTTAACAGAAAGCAAACACCCATTTTATAAACACAATACAAAATGTAATGTAACTGATTTCTAAATATACTAATGTAACAAAAATGCATGAAATGTCAAAAGATATTACAAGTATAATATCATTTCTTCTTATATCACTTGCCAACTTTTCAAAACAATTTTGATGACAGAAGTTGAGTATCATATTATGAAGAAAAGTTATATCTTGATAAATCCTAGTTCAAATTGAGATAAAAATGAAACAGATGAAAAAGGGGAAGAAATAATTCAATAATATGCAGGGAATTATTTTTTTCCAATTTAATTACAACAGACTTAACAGGATTGATAAAGTAATTGTTAGCACTAGTAGAAAGAAGAATAATTCACTCTTTAGTCACTGTATTAATTTTACAATGCCTATTATTTATTATGCTTGTTAAACTGATAATTTCACTTCCCTGAAATTTTAAAATAAATTAGCAAATAAAACAACATCCTCACCTAATTGCACCCAATAATATTTTTTTTAAGTTGTCTGAGTTGCTAAAATTTCAACTAGGAATCATTTACCATTAAGAATCTTGCTTCTGGGAAGCAAGATTTCACCACAGAAAGTATTTAATTCAAATACACCAAAATGACATCAAATAACATGTTCAAATTATTTTCTTATAAATATTCACAAGACTGAATCTTGGTCATAAAACAACCGACCTAAATATTTGAACAGTAGTATGTTTTGTTTATTGCTCAATGGCCAAGTTTTGCACATGAAGGCTGGTTACACCAAGACAGAATAAGAAAATCTACTACATACAGTCATCCAACCTTCTACCAATGGTAGGACATCCACTGTCTCAAAGGAAGAGATACCAATTAGATCCATTAAGAATTTATTGGAAATACCTCCATTAATATCATATCCTTATTGTTTTATTCAACAATGCTGAAATTAAATCAGAATATTTTCATTCCTAAGAGTACTGTTATATCACTAGGCCCTAGAGAGGTCAAAGAGCATTAAGATAAAAAGAAAAAATCGTTTTATATACTTACAACACTGTTTTAGGCACTGTGTTGACAATGACTCTCTTAGGTTGTGGTGCCACCTAAAAGAAATAAGATGCAATTATATAAAAATATTAACAAATACATAAAATTTTTAACTATTTAAAAAAAGTTATGAGCTATGCCATCATTTATCTATAAGTTTAATCCTCAGTATACTGCTCCTATGATTTGAGTGGGATATTGTTTCATCTCCAATTATGGGCCATGTGAAAATCCAAAGCAAAAAATTCCCCTCTTTACTTCATGCTTATTTTGCTACTGGATGGTACAAGAATGTTCAGGTATTTTTTTTTTTTTTCAGCTGCATACTTGTGAGTTAGTTTTTGCGTTCTAATCATTTATCTAAGAAATAAATTTGCGGCATGCAAGCTGTGCATATTATATATGCAAGCTGTATTAATATGAAAATTTCTAAAACATTTTTAAAGACAAATGTTTTCAAATTATACTTATCTGAAAATAAAAATACTGCATGAATTTTTTAATTCACAAACTGTGCCGATTGAAATAGTGGACACCTTATTATTTATTTTTTGAAAAAATAAAAGCTATTAAAATTCTTGTATTATTTAAAAAAAAACTAATGACGATGGGAATTGTAACACATGTAGATAAAGAAAATATAAAAAAAAAAAAAGTGCCCTATATTTCAGGACCACAAAATATAAAAATTAGGCTGTATATGAAGGGTTAAAAATATCTAAAGGACTCAAAAACATAATATATTAATATATATATAATTATAATATTATAAAGCAAGATAAGAGCAAGCTCATTAATGAAAAAATATCAAGAAATTTTAAAATATGGATTTTAAGTTGTTTTATGTGTGATAAATATTAAATAGGCAGAAAATGGTAAATTCATGATCACAGAAAATATAAAATTCTGCAGCAAAATTTATGAACTCACTTTTACAACACTAGGACTTGGTTGAGAGGCCTGAGGCTGTGGTGGCTTCTGCAGCCTTACAATGACTTGCTGCTACAAAAAAAAAAAAAAAAAAAAAAAAAAAGAGAGAGAGAGAGAGAGAAAGTTAGCACACATGATCAAATATTAGCCGGCTACAATTAATCAAAATTAACTTTAAAATTGGAATCTTAACTTAAAAAATAAGTTTTATATGAAACTCATTCCTCTATCTAATTAAAAGATTTAAAATTGATACAAATTATTTTAACATTTTTATTTCTAGTTTTGACACATAGGCAAACATAAATATTAAATAAATGGTGCATACAAAATACATGTTTTAAATTAAAATATAATCTGCAGTAATTTTATCTCAATCTAATATAAAATCTATTTTTAAAAAATACAGCATTTGATTAAAAAAAAAGAAAGAAAAAACACATAATTTAAGTCTTATTTAAAGAATTACAAATTAAGAAAAAAAAAAATTCAAACTTTCATTAGATTAGCATTAGCATAGTTACAAACCATTAGTAAGAACTCCTATAATTAACATTGGAAAATTTACAATTTATATTAACATGAAACAAGAAACCATCTTCTAGAAATATATGCAAATATCTTTGATATCACATAGTAGACAATCTAATACTATTATAATATCCACTGAGTGAATTGCCTTCAAATAGAACCTATTCAAGCGATATAATGGAAGAAACACAGAAAACTCACAAACACTTTTCCTGAAAGAATAGTAATATTTATCCCCCTTTAGTCAAAAATAGTTGTAACTGAACTTGGAACTTCAATGTAAAGAGTGTTTTTTCTAGCACGTGTGGTTGAGTAGATTCATAAAAAATTATTGAATAAATTAAAAACATACATTTGTTTACAGCTCATTTACAAATCTCTCAAAATTAAAGATACCTTTTTTATATTTTATAAAAGAAAATATAGCTAAACCAGCCTTAATTTGGAAGAATGACATTTAATTATGGTTGCGTAATTTAAAGTTGTTAACATTTTTCAAATTAGACACCTTTACAATCAATGATATTTATATTTGAATGTACTATTATAACAATTTATTAATCTAGAATCAAAGCGAACTTATAGCAAGAAGAATGAGCTAACATTATGATGAATGAATGAAATTGTATGGTAAATTCTAAGGCATGAATTCAACTCTACTGCTCTGCAGAAATAGTAGAACAGTTTAAAAGAAGCATTTAATAACAATTATCTGATTTTTTCCTTTTTAAACTCTTGAACATTGACTATGAACATTAACTTGATTATGAAACTTTAAACATAAAAGAGGGTTTGTACAGGTTTCCAAGAATAAAATTCTAGGAATTTTAGAAGTTTTTCAAGAATGAAATCAAAAATTCTCAGAAGGTATAGACAAACATGTTACATAATTTTTTTATTTTACCGATTGTTTTTAACCAAATAGGCATATAATTATGTACATGCAACATTTTTCACTTATGTTAGAATTATATTTAATAATTATTTCAAAAATCTTTCAATAAATATACAACTATAACAGAATTTTTTTTATTTAAATAATCAATATTATTTACATTACTGAATTATACCCTCTATAAAATAATGGGTAAGATTAGAATCTTTAAATATTTTCATTAGATTCTGATATATTAATTATTAACTATCTCAAAGATGTGCATAACGCAACTTATTTTCAAATAAATATACTCATTCAAAACAAAATAAATACAACTATACTTCAAAGAATACTTTTTCAAATTATTATTAAATAAACGAAATTCTAAATTTTTCTTTTGTTTACTTTCTAATTCTTTTAAAACTATTCAATTTCACATCCATATTCTACACCAATTTCTTTAATCATTCAGTATATTTCCATATTTTTTAGTTATCTATATATGTAATATATTGCTGTTAGAAAATTGTAACTTTCCACCTCCAAAGCTTTTGCTTTCAATTCAATATTTACACTGAGTAATAACTGTTGCTTTTCTGAAACACCTTGGTGACAAGTGTTTGATTTTGCAATAAATGTTAATTTCAAAGTTCATTTATGTCATTTTCCAAACACTTCTTTTTTGTTTTCAGTTCATCAATTTATTTAAGGAATTTACACCCTACAACCCAAATAAATATTTAAAGAAAAATTTACAATACTTCCTTTAAATTGAAAAATGCTCAGTAAATTTCTTCATTAAATTTTAAAAAATGAAAGTTTGTAAATTATATTATTTTAAAATATTCAAAATACCCTGATAAGCCACAGTGATTAACAAAACTAGATTCTCCTAATGAGGAAACAAAAAAACTTTAAAACACTGGATAAAAATAGCAAATTTGAGGCTTACTTCTGGAGCAGATTTTGGACATGTTTGATGTCCAGGTTGTAGTCTTTGTAAAACTGGACTAGTAACCTACACAACAAAGAAAATGCCATGATTAATATAAACAACAGAAACACTACAAAATTTTCAACTTACCAAATGTTTGTCATAAACACAAATTTACCACTAAAAACTTAAAAACGCTATAATTACCATATTTTAATATATATAAACCACAAACTCCTTTCTTTCAAGCAAAAAAAAAAGTCGCATAATTTGCAGAAATTTTTTGACAAATAATCAGGAACTTATGCTGATAATTGAGGGCCCAAAAATATTAAAATTAATTTGAATTAATTAAAATAAAATAATTAAATTTAAATTAAATTTTATTTAAAATTAACAAAAACATTATAATTTATTATATTTTAAATCTTAAAGATAAAAAATATTTACAACATATAAAATCCACCTCAACTCAAAGAATTATTAACTGAGCTGAAAGCATTGATCAATATGCGAGGAGATTCTAGTAAAATTGATCGATTTTAATAACTTTTAAAACAGTTAATACATATTTTAAAATAAGAAGTTAAGACATATTTTAAAATAAACTACATTTGTTTCGTTAATAGTTAAATGAAAGAAATCGACTATTTTCTAGCTGTGCATGGAATATTTTTTTTGTATCACACATGCTTTGTTTGTCAACTTTACATTACACATTTGTTGACTTTTTCATATTAACTTTCAGTTTAAAATTTGCTTGGTAACTTAATAATTTTCACTGCACTATGATGATATATGAATTTGAATATTTTCAGAGTGAAACAGTTCAGGTCAAGATAGAATGCGAAATGATGTTAGTGCATTGCAACTTTAACAGCATCTCTTATGTAATTTAGAAACATAAATGACTTTTTTTTTTTAAACTTTATTGTAAGCTTTTCTGATAAAATGTATTTTTTGTCAGATTATCCATGGCTGTGTATAATAGGGCATAATGAAATTTGAAACCTTTTCAACACACAATCCTCAGATTATATACGGGAAAATATGGTATATAAATGCTACTTCAATACTAAAATATTTTGGTAATATATGAAATATGAGATAACTGTATTATATATAACAAGAATATCAAAAGAAAAAGGAAAATTCATTTTAATAAAAGTAATTTACTTTTTGCTGCACAGTCACAGTTGAAGATGTAGTGGTAGGTGTACTGGATACAGTGGTTACTGTAGTAGAAGTAGGTGGAGCATGTTTTACTGGAGCCTAATAACAAAATGAATTTTTTTTATAATACATACATATGAAGTTAGTTGGGTAAAACCATACCTAGGCTATTAATTTATATCATTATTCAGCAGAATTCTAGAAGTTAAGATCACTTCAAATTAATAATACTCAGAGAGATATCAAATTTTAAAACTGTTAGCAGCTATTTGATAATTAGTTAATTTTTTCAGGAATATATATATAAAAAAAATGTGGGCTTGACATGTGAGATCCATAAGCTAATTCACACTTTAATTATTAAAACTTTAATATGGTTAGCTAAAACAATTTACAAAATATTATAAAATGAAATTATGAATTGGGAATACGTTTTAATCATTTTTATGAGAACAAAAGAGATACATAAAAGGAAGAAATTTCTTTTTTTTAATTTAAAGAAACACTTACTCTGGAATAACATTGCCAATTTATTCAGATTATAGTCAACCCCAAATAAAAATGACATTTTTCAGTCAAATATAATCAAAGATAATTTGGCTGTTATTTACAAAAACAAATAATTATTTATAATAAAAATTACTGTTTAACTGAGTTGTTGTTACACCAGCATGCTTCCATGTATCTAGCCCTGAGTTGGGCTCTACCAGTTAGATAGAAGCAGATGAGTAGAGTCTTCGTGATTTGAAGCAGGGACCAAGAGAAACCTATGTAATGTGCCACATCTGATCTTTAATTAAGCTGGGATTCAAATTCACTATCTTCTGATAATGACATGGATGCCTTAACCAACCATACTACCGCTGATAATACACTGATAACAATACTTAATTGAGAACAAAATTCATATTGTAACTAAGTATAATGGTATTTAATGTTGACATATTTATAGTCATTTTAAAAGTGAAAAATAAACTAATAACATTTATGTGCAAAAATTATTATAAATTGAAACAAAAGCAAATTTTTTTATTTACTACTAGACTTAAAGGCAATGATTCATACACATTCTCAAATTTATTTCATGTTTACTTAGAAAATGCTTTGTAGGATAAAATTCATTTATAAGCTGATTATAAATATATATTCAAATATACCTGAAATGGGGGAAATTTAAATTTACAAAATATAAAAAACTCAATAAAAGTTATAAGAGAAATAGTAATTAATCTAGCATTGTTTAAACATAAATTTTGTAATTAAGGAAACCAAAAAACAAATATGTTAAATACATTCATTGCAAAATAGAATAAAATACATATAAATTTTTGATAACGTAGAAACAAACAATTTTAACTTTGCAATAGCTCAGTTAAAGCATAACTTACATTATGAGAAGAACCTTGTTTCAGAAGATTAACCAAATGTAAATTATTTGTATTTACAGGTTTGGCAGCTGAATTTTGTGGTTTTTCAATCTGAGCAGATTGTTGTGTTGTCTGAGATTTTAGCTGTGATTGATGCTCTTCTGCTTCACGAGCTGCTAATTGTAGTTGTTGGGATTTTTGTATTAACTTCTCACATTCAGCTTCCAATTTCACCTGGTAATAAAGACATGATTACTGTAATATTTATATGCTAATATAGGTTGAATTATTATCACATTTCAGAACAAAATTTTTCACATTAGGCAAATAGAAACAATCCAAACAATTGCATTTATGGAAGAAATTTTTTGTCGAATTACTAAAGGTTGAGAATTAATCAAATAATAATTTGTTAAATAAAGGGGAAAAAAAATCTTCCACATTCAGTAATATACATAGATTTTTTTACTCTGTTGAAAACTGTGAGAAAAATATAAATACGAGTTTCAAACAAGACGACAAATCATAAATTTAAGTATACATTAATAAATTTCTAAATTACAAATAAAACCTAAGATATTTTAAGAGCTTATTTTTAACATTGTATTAAGAAATTAGAAAAAAGTTAAATCTTCTTCAAATAACAAGAAAGGAAATTTATTTTTGGAAAGAGATAAATTGCTATAGTGGGGGTTGATTCATTTCTAATAATTGTTGTAAGATTTCATATTTGTGGTTGTCTTGATGCTCTCGTATTTTTATTACCTTACAAGTAAATTATATAAATCAAATTTAAAGCTGGTTTCATTTGCTAATACTCTATATTGATAAAAAAAATAGTATGACTGCTATGTACAATAATTGCTAATTCTTTGTTTACAAGTACAATACTAGCAGATATTTTATTTGCTGTCCATACTCTCATAATTAAAATAAAAAGAAAAGTTATATCTTGTAATAGATTACACTTATTTTGAGGAACAATTCTATCATACTTTTTGAAAATTTCTAAAAATCTGAACATTCTTCAAAAATATTTGTTAAAATAATCTAAAATAAAAAATAAAAAAAATCAAAATAGATTAAATAAAGGAATAAATAAATAAAATATACATAAAATGAAATGGTATTTTAAATTTAGGATTAGAAAGCGGATTTCTATAGATCAACAAAATTATTTTCCAAACAGTTCCATATTTTCCTGGATATTAAGAGAAAAGTGACATATCAATGCATTGAATAATAATAATAATGATAACATTCTAACTGCAAAATCTACTAAATAATCTCTCTAAAAATGAATTTGCTTCAAATTGATAACTTTATGATTCACATATCATCACAAACATATATAAATTTAAATATAAAACATATAGTTATTAGCTAATGACTTAAGTTCAAAATTAGAAAATTAGCAAGCTAAAGTTTTTCCTTTTCATTAATAACTGGGTTTTCATTTGGTTTCTCAAGTCTTTCTTTTTAACACAATCATTGATTAGACTAGGACCTATTGTTTAAAGTGGAATTTGAAGCATTGCAACAAAGAAGCTCAAGGTGAGAATCAACTCACAATCTGTTGAACCGGAGGTAAGAGAAAAGCTGTGGTTGTAGTGTTCTCCAAATGAAAATATACTTCTAGAAAGAGCAAGCTAACCCTAAAGATTTATGCTTGGTTCCTGGTTCAAAATTAAGAAGACCTGCTTAATTTCCTGAGGATAATGTCACATCCATTATATCAGCTACAATTAATTCAACCCCTTTAGTGTTTCAGAATTGTTTAGGCTTTTTTAAACCAACTTTTTAGGAGTTTAAGAAACTGAATAGAAAACATAGACATATACTGAATACATAGACATATACTTATTAAATTTAAAAATCATTAACATACTTGATTCGCTCGGCAACCTTTACCAGTCTTTGGTGCTGTCAATTTCTGTTGAACAGCGACAAGTTGCTCCAGTACCTTCTGCAATTCTTGCGGACGACATCTCATATCTATTAATTCTTTAATTTCCTTCTGCAATTTTGCATGGATCTGAAATGTATTGAATGTGGTAATTTAACATTTTATAATATCAATTACTTAAAGAATAAACATGCAAATTATGATTAAAGCACTAGAAAAAATAATTTGTAAATAAGTGATTTAGGGAAATAAAAAAATAAGTAAATCATCTTCATTCAACCAGTACTTTTTTCAAGAAATGAGATTTATATATATATATATATATCATTACAAATATAGAAAGTAACCTTTCCATAAATAAAAAAAATAATTTTAAATTGTTTAAGTTAGATGGTTGACATATAATACATAGTTTATGACTTAAAAAAATAAATAAATTATTTATCGAAATTTTTTCATTGTGAAAGATTTTAACTACATAATTATCCAATGCATAATTACTTTCTGTTTCTATCTTTATTACAAAATAATTCAAGTAATATTATGATAGATTACACAATATACATACAAAGATTAATCATTTTTAAGAATATGATGCTATTAAAACCACATAAATCAGCTAAGATATAAAATCAGCAAAGTAATTGAATAATATTAATAACAAAGTAATTGAATAATATTAATATATAAAACCTTTTATTATATTCATAACTTTATATTTTCATCATAGTAATTTATGAAGATAAATCATGGTCCACACAATGAAATTCCAAACAGTGGGGGACAGGGATAAAAATATCCACATAATAAGCATTTCCATCTCCTTCCTATTTGAAGAAACCTCTTTAATATTCTTTTTCACCAACAGAGTTGCCAAAAAAAAAAAAATAAATAAATAAAAATAAATAAATAAATATTTTTAATTTACAAAGAGTGATGAAGAATAGCGTGTTTTATTTTTCCAAGAAGAAACTGTTACTTCACCATCGAATATGGACATGAAATAAAATATTTGTAGTATGTCTTGTCATTATCTGAAATCATCCCTTAAAGAATTCTTGACAAAAACAAGTTTTTAATGTCATATCAAAAGTGATTGCACAGTTGTGGAAAATACAACCTAAATTATGCAAGTACTAGTTCTAATTTAGAGATTTTTTTAATAGTAGGAAGAAAGAAGCCTATATCAACTAACAGCCATATAGGCCAATTTTTTACATTACACTAAAACACCTAACCCTGATTTAATTTTAGCTAATTAAATATTTGGTATTTCTTAAATTAATTTACTTAATTCATTTATTGTAATTTTTTTAAATAAGAGCTTTTGATGAATCAATAAATTTATGTGTTTGTATACATGTAAACAAACATATTATATAAATCACATTTGATTCTAGACTAAAGGCAACTAAACATATTTAATAAATTACAAAAATAATATAGGAAATTACTACTAGCAAGCATGTATATATATATATATATATATATATGGCAACAGATGGTTTTTGACTCCAGAGCTGTGATTCCCGGGATTGAATCGCAGTTTCTTTGTGTGCTTCTGTCCTTCCTGCAGAGATGATGTTTGATTGTGAACTACCCTATACACAAGTTTGTGGTGGTATGATGTGGGTAATGCTACTCACCTCTGTGATTTGGTTCACATATGCTCACTGGGTAATGATAAATGAGTAGCAGTTTCTGCTTTTATTGTGGCAAAAAGCTAATCATGTACATAAAAATTTAAATTAAGAAATATCCAATTTCAGTTTCAAGTTGAAATTAAATTTTCCAGCATTGCAAGCAAAATTTTATCAAACGAAGAATTTAAAATTAAAAACAAACCAAAAACAACACATCAGTGAATA
The DNA here is from genome assembly GCA_030067965.1 of Latrodectus elegans. Lineage (NCBI taxonomy): Eukaryota > Metazoa > Arthropoda > Arachnida > Araneae > Theridiidae > Latrodectus > Latrodectus elegans. Next base: position 9,353,894 of record CM057819.1, on the reverse strand, counting down.
AATTTTTCAAGGAGATTTTTTGGTTTTCAGGCTTAAGCCCTTGCTAGACCTCTGTTGGGGGAAAGTTGAATGTTATGCCAATCCTATGGATATCCTAACTTCTAATTTAAACATGTCACAAGTGGTATTTTCATGACTGTAACTTTTAATCTTTTGCAAATTACGAAAAACAAAACTACTGTCGCTTCAACATCAATTTTTAGCTTTCAAAATAACTCCATACGAATAAACTTCAACCAAATTCTTATTTCATTAAGGTTGTACAAAATTTGGTTTAGAGATATTTCCTTTCAACAAATATATTCCAATTCCTCCGTACAATTATAAAATGAACATTTTTGTTTATTTTAAGCTAAAAACATTTTTGATTGCATCAATATTTTAATATAAATTTTGAATTAAATTTATTACATTTGTATGTTAACTCTAGTTTTGGGTGATTGTAAATAATGAATAAAATTATATTTTCTTGTATTACTATAAATTATATTTGCATTTGATTATTTGTTGATAAATAAACCTAATTTATTTTTCTCACTGTTTTGCTAAACTTATTTAAATCTAATTTACCTGTGCGTTTCTATGATGCATATATAGTGCTAATCTAGTTTTTATCAATTCAGGGGGAAAAACTAATAAAATAACAGAATAGTTTTAAAATCTTTAGATTTAAAACATATTTCACAACATATTTTACTCTAGTATATTAACTTTTTAATAAATGTGTACTTCTAATTATAACTTAGTTAATTTTATTGATATAGGAATAAAGTCAGAATGTAGGGAATTATAAGATGAAAGAAGGATAAGAGATTCTCTTTTTCATGATCTGAGTAATTCTAATTATATAAAAATGGATGTAATGATTATTATATATACACACACACATATATATATATAAAGTTACATTTAAAAAAACTTGAAAAAATTTAATATTTTTGTATTAAGTTATTTTTGAAAATTATAATTTTTAATTATTTGCTGCATTTAGATTCAAAAGTATCTTAAGTAAATGGATTAAGTCTAATAAAATCAAATTGAATCAAGTCACTTTTAAATATATTTTTACTCATTCATATATTTTAGGTTTGATTTGAATTCTGATAATCATTTTTGACCGTTTAAATTAGTAACTGTAAAATCACCCAACATTTGCAATTTGTCTTCATATTTTTTTTAGTGCGAATAATAAAATCCTAATTTAACTAATGTAAGTAAAATCATTTTTTCTCTAGAATCAATGGCAGCTAATTGTTCCCAAGATGGGTAATTCCGGTTTCAGCTTCGTTGAGCATTTGAACTCATTTTTCCTCACCCCAGTTCTAAGAACCCCGGGAGTACTTTGATGCAGGCGGCTGTTAGGAGCAAATTTAAAACTCTTTTTTTGGCTGTTTTTATGGCGAATACTTTTCTTTTCACAATATAATGCACCAAATCTGGCAGACTTGCTAATTTCGAAGGATTGATTGACAATCAATTTCAACCAATAATGTTGTTTTGAATACTCCCCTACATAAGCTTTGAGAACTAATGCCAGATGGGGCAACAAGACAACGGAAATTCTCACCTCGATCTGGAAGAGCCTTAATGGAACCTATTATGGTCAGTAATGCATTCTAGTGGTATAGAAACTGATCTGGTCTTTTGGACAGTCAATATACTTGAAACAATGATTTTTCTTCTGCAATTTTATAAAACTTCGTCAAACTACCAACAAAACTTACTTTTCTGTTATTATTTGTTTATTCTATCACATATAAATTTAAATGTACTGTTTATGGAGTTTTGTTTTCTGCCTTGGCTCTCTTAATAAACAAGGAATAATTCCACCAGAATTTACAAGTTAAACTGATTTCAAAGCCATTACATACATTAATGCTTGACGTGAGAATCAAATGCATGGACTGCTGAAAGGAAGGGTTGGAAAAGTATTAACCTTCCAAAAGCCAGCCTAATTTCCTGAAAGTATTATATAAAAAACACTTCAGTTCAAGTATTCATAATAAATATATTTTAGTGGTCCATAATCAAGATATTCTGATCATCTATAAGTCAGCAGAAATGAACTCCATCAGCCTTCACCAGTAGTTGGCAAACTGCTGCTCTATGCTACTCAGATCTTCTCCAAAATGTAGACAAGAATATTACCTATTATCTTGCCTTACTTAATTACTATTATATTTTAATCAAGAAGCAATATGTGAGCAGACATTTCCATTAGAAATTTGTAAAGTATTGGTTATTAAGATTATTATTATCTCTATTGCAGTTGAAGCTCTTTGCCACTACGCATTTAAAGATTTCTAATTGAGATAGGAAGTAAATATGAAGATCTGCTGCTGCATAACAAGACTCGTTGGGCATCAAGAAGAAATATTTTTAAATGTTTCACTTCACTGTTTACTGAAATCAAAGCATTTCTTCTTGAAGAGAATGTTTACTATGCAGAGCTAACAAATGATCTGCGCGTTCAGAAATTTTATTTTATGGTAAATGTTATTTCTCATTTAAATCAGTTTAATTATAGGTTGCAAGGAAAAGGAAACACATTTTTTTTATGTTAGGAGAAGTAATTTCATTCAAAAACAAATTGTTCCTTTTTGTTGAAGATTCTGAAAGAGAAACCCTAATTTACTTTCTATTCCTATTAAAATAGATGAAGTGAGAAAGTGTTTAATATTGATCTATGATATTGCAAAACAACATTAATAAATATAAAGGAAGCTTTTCTTAGCAGGTTTTAAGACATCAGAAACAGCAAAGAGATGCTAGGTTTGTCGCTCAAAGGTAATTTTTTGCACACTAGGGCTAATTAGACCAGGACCCACAATTTAAAGGGATTCTGAGCCACTGCAAACATCCATGCCCAAGGTGAGATTTGAACCCATGAACTGTTGAAACAAAGGTAAGAGCACTAACTATTTGGCTGCCAGCTCAGCCAGAGATGCTAGCTTTTATAACAAAAACATTTGAATGTCACAGTAACAAAACTTAATTTTTTACCTTTTAGTATTATGACAGCTTTAAAATGCAGTTGCTAGATTTAAAAATGAAAGAATTACGGAGTTCATAACTCAAGCTACTCAGTGCTGATTTAGAGCTATTAAAGAACAACAAATGTGAATTAAGTTTACAACACAAATGGTCTGCTTAAAAAGAACTGGAAAGGGAACAACTTTGATTTTTAACACTGTGAATAGTATTCTTGACTCGTATGATAAACTGGAAAAAAAAAAAAAAACTAGCTTTTGCTATTTTATCCTTATTTGGGTCTATCCATGTGAGCAATCATTTTCAAGCATGAGCAATATCATGAATAAATTAAGAAACTGGATTATCAATGACAACTTGGGATTGTACCTCAAAAACTACATCATACAAATCTGACTTTTCTCTACTTTCCAAGGAAATGCAAAGTTAATGTTCACATTAGTGGAGCATTTGTTATTTTTAAGAATATCTTTTATATTATTTTAACAGTTATATTTAAAATGTGTAAAGTTTTATTTAATTTACTGTTAGCAAATCTAAGACTTATTTAACAAAGACAAGCTTGAGATTTTACTTTTAATTCTAATTAGTTCCATAATAATATCTCCTAATAAAACAAAGCTTATGTTTAAAAAAATGCTCTTTGAATAAATTTCAATTGTAAATTAAGAAAATTTTGGCTCTTTTGAAAGACAAGGTTGATAGCCACTGGTCTAAACTATTTACATCATAAGTACTAAGGTAGAGAATATCCTTCCAAAGAAAGAAAATGTTGGTCTTACAGTAAAATTATGAAAATAAATTAATAAGTATTACTTAAAATAAAATAAAATAAAATAAAAAAATAAGTATGCCTTATAAATTAATTAATAAGTATTACTTATTAATTAATTTATAAGGCATACTTATTTTTTTCTAAAATGAAGTAGTCCAAATAAATCATAATACTTATAAAAAATAATTGCATTACAAATAAAGTATAAGTAACTTTTATATCATACAAAAATTTAAAATTATATTTATTTTTCTCTTCAAAAAGTACTTATGATATATAAAGAATAACTTCATTTTCTATCATCTGTAAAACAATACACTTTTTTCTTTTCACCAGTGCTCTCATTTATCTGACTGATTTTAACATTTATATACTTTACTAAATAATAAATTTTGAATTCTTTACTCATTTTCCCACTTACAATCCCAATACTAAAATTGAAAATCCTCAATATTTCTATATAGTTCCCTACCCTTCCTCTATTACTTCCTATACTTAAAAGCTTATCTGACTAGCACCAACTCTACAAAGAGGATTCCAAATCATGACAAACATTCATTAAAGGTAGAACTGGTCAGACACACACAGCATCCAGCTGATTCAAAATATTATAAATAGAATCCTATGTAAATGCTTTAAGAAAAATTTTTTAAAGAGAATTATTATTTGAGAAAAGTTAGTAAAAATTTTTGCTGCACATTTTTTTTCCCTTCACAAAATGCTTTATTGATATTTGGTTTGTCCAATTCATTCCAAAATTTAATAAGATAATTTTGATTCAGGAAAACGCAATTTTCTTAATTAATCCAATTTGTTATAATAAATTCATTGATATATTAATGAAATATAGTATTTTGATAAAATTTCCTGTTCACTAGTAAAATATTTCAGATGAATTCCATGAAAACGCATTATAAGCACGAGAAGTGCATCATAATATTTTAATTATTAAAATGCCAATACCTAATGAGTTTAAAATTTAGCACATAGCAATATAATAAGAATAAATTGTAATCAATATTCACACAAAATAATTTTTAAGATAAAAATATACATTGTTCATAAACAGGTTAAACAATTCATCAAACCAAGAAAATTTGTTTTTACAACTTAATATAACAAACTTACATGATTTGGCACACTAGATGAAAAAGTTGAATGATTATGGCTCGGCACTGCAGCACCACTGTCAATAGATTTAACTACATGGGAATCTCTATGTACACACTTTTGCACTTCAGGTTGCACACTGTGGGGTGCAATGTTGTTTGTATGCTGTGCCACATGCTGTGCTTGCAATGTTTTAGGAATACTTTGCACCTGTGGCTGGTGTTCATTAGGAACAACTACTGCCTGTAGCGAAGAGTTTGTACGATTAGTTCTACTCTGTACACTTTGTGCAGTTGATGTTACCACAGTGGGAGCATGGGACACAATAACATCTTCAGCAAGAAGCACCCTTTCAAAGTTCGTTGGAAATGACGTCCTTTGTACAACAATGGGAGCATTATTAACATTTAAACTTTGTACAGTTAATGGCACAAGACTTGATGTGGAGGTTGTGATAGTGGTGGTAGTTATCGATGTAGTAGTAGAAGCTCCCATGCTAGCTGTCAAAGCTAAGGAGGAGACATCAGGAACAGCAATTGCAGGAGCAGCATTGAGCCTTGCAATTAAAGCAGAATGGTTCCGCGGCGAGGCAGATTCCGTGGTAATAACAGGAACTGAAGCTGAAGATGTCGTGACAGTAGGAAGAATCACTGACCCGACTGTGCTAGTATTTTTACTATACACTTGACCAGAAGAGGACACATAATGCTGGACTCTAGACGATCCACTGACAGCATTGTGGGGTTGAATAATCACGCTACCATCTTGAGCAAGGGCAAACTTCAAATGGCCCAAGGTGGGATGATTTTGAGGCTGAAAAATAAATAAGTAAAATATAAAAATAAGAACATTTTTCAAGTGAAATTTTGGTAAATATGCATGTTATTTCTAAAAACACTCATTTTTAAATTTCTGAAAATAATTTGTAATGTTAGAAAAAAAAAATTAAGATTTTCATCATTATCATCATTTATGGCACACTAGCCTAAGATGGGCTAATGCCTTCTGAATAAATTTCTTTTAGCCAAACTTCTCCAATTTTTTGTTCCTAGGTCTGTACAGTATTTTTCGACTGCATTTACCCATCTCAGTTTTGATCTTCCTCTTCATCTTATGCTGATGGGTTTTGCAAAAAAATTTCCTTTAATGTTTTATTGTCCTTCATTCTAATAACATATCCAACCCAATTAAGATGGCTTACTTTAATATGATGTACAACATCTAGCTCCTCATACATTTGGTAGATTTCTGTATTGTATCTTCTGCACCAAGCACCGTTTTCCTCTGTACCTCCAAAGATATTTTTTAAAATCCTGCATTCAAATAGGCCCAACAGCCTCTTCTCTCTTACAGTCAAGTCAAGGTTTCTGAGGCATAGGTCAAAACAGGACTGATAAGCATTCTATAAATCTGCATTAAGATTTTTAACTTGTGAAGTAATGATTAACATCAAGATTAGCGATCATTTTTCCTCAAATAGATGCAGAATAAATTGAGACTTCAATTATTTTTCAAGTGATTCTTTAAACGAATTTGTGTATGTGTAAACAGAATGTTCCTTTTGAATACTTAAATCATATGAATATTACTAAATTCACATTTTATAGTTGCTAAAAGACTTTTAGCAGTAAGAAGCTAATTGTTTAGAATAAAATCATTATTACATTAATCAAACTAATAGAAAATAAGAGTAAGCATTTAGTATAAAAAAGAAATATTTTCATTTAAAATAAATACCAAAAATAGAAGAACTCATTCTGTTATAAAAGATCATTAAGTAATAGAATTAATACTGCATCTAAGTTTAAAATGATTACATTGAGAAAGTTACATTTCACTAATATTGTTATAGTCATTTATTGGTTTCCCTCTTAATATTTGTGAATGATATTTTAAAACATTTTATCCCCCCTCCAAAAAGTAAAATTTTCATACCAAATTGATTAATACTTTAAAAAATTCAAAGTATTCTGCTTTCCTTGCTAAAAAAATTAGCAACAATTTTTCACAACAACCAAAAACTAAAAAATGTGCACATGTATAAAAAGGCCTTCGATATATAGTCATAAAATTAATAAAATTTTGCAACGGCTACCATTCATTAGACTATCAATTATGTGGTGTCTGATTATAAATATAAGAGTTGTCCTAGAATTCACAAGTGAACCATGTTCTAGGCATAGCATAATAAATAGTTTTACAACAACTGTCATCCATTAGACTATCCATTATGTGGTATCCAATTATAAATACAAATCACATCAATGGTTAGGCTATGATAAAAAGTTGATGAATGTGGTGTTTCTGCATTTTATGCACACGCTTTTGGAGTGACAATATTCCAAATGCTGATATGTTAGTAAAGCCAACTATGCCTTATTGCTCTAATACTTTTAATGAACTATGTAACCTACATCACAAGCTTTGTTTTATATTTCTTCTTAGATAAAATTTATGATGATAAATTAATATAGTATATCAAAGTATAATCTGTTTAAAAAATTGCTGTGAAAAGGATTTCACTGTAATCACTGTAAATTAAATTAGGGTATTTATTGAGGCAATGCTTTTCAGATGATTTAAAAACCAAATTAAGTTTGAAAATGTTAAGTTGAAACTATATTTTTCATTACAAAATTATAAAAACTACTTTTTTCTAAAGGTTTTTAGAAAGTAACTGGCTCAAGTGATTTAGAGTTTTGTGATGTATTATTCCAGTTTTATAAATTGTTTTAAATATAATATCCCTTACTTATTTAAATATTTCACACATATGATATCCTTCTGTACCATGAAACTTTACCAATGTGTAAAATGCTTATTTAAAAATATGTATAAAGATAGAGGTAAAAACTCTTCATAAGGGAGATAAATATAATCTATATAACAGTAATATAAAAAAACATAATATGAAATGAACATGAGATTATTTGGTGTGCTAGAAAATAAAGAAATGTAAGCACGTTTTTTTTTTTCTGTAGCACACTAAATAATCTCATATTCCAACAATTATTTGCTAATTCTTCCTTGTATTTATTCTTAACTTTATACAACAAAATATAATCATTTGAACATTGAAATAATTCTGAATCCTTTCTAATGAGGGTGCAGTTATATTCCTGTTATCTTTGTAGTAAAGTATCATTTGCAAGAATAAGGATGCCCTTGAGAAAGAAGAATCTCTTCTTTGTTAGATAATTATTTTTGTAAATAAACATTTTCCAAAAAATACTTGGATTTACTCTGGATATTTGCATAGGTGATATTGGATTACAATTATTTGTTTACTTGAAATTTCTAAAAGTCAGAAATATTGTATAGTATTTTTGTCAATATAATTTTATGCATTTTGTCTACACACTTTTACATGACAGAAGCAATTGTGATTAGCTTTTCTAATAACTCCAAATATATTCTAATTTATGGAATGAGATTTAATTTATGTCCATCAAACCTTACATTCTTGTTGAAGCAACACTGGAGAACAGCTGTTTATTTTGTTTGGAATTTTCATCTCACATTAAACACAGAATTTCTGAAGAGACTCAGTGACAGAAATTTCATAAAAAATCACAAATTTTCAGAAGCAATAATAATTTTGATATATAGGATCAAATAAAAACTTCTTGCTAATTCATACAGAAACATACTTATTTTTTAGAACAAGAAAACAAAAACAAATTACAATAAGCTTATATTTTTCAGCACACAAGCATTCTTACCTGTTCTAAGAGGATCTGTTGAGACTGCAAAGCTGTAACTAACTGAGGCGATGGAACCAGAGTCTGCTGAGGAGGGATAGGTTCCTCTATAATAGGAGAATTACATTCAGGAGACGGAATGGGAGAATTTTCTGTGGGCACAATACCATGTTCCTTTAATAATTCTTCTAAATTTACAGTTGGACCTTTGGAATTCTTTGTTGGGGATGCTGATTTAGGAGACTGTTCAATAGGTTGATTCTGTATATGATTTGTGGGAATCTGGGGAGGAGCCAGAGGCTGTGGCACTTGTATCACTTGAGGCGAAGAATGTTCTAGATGGCTAGTGAAAGGAACTGTACCAAACAAAGACTGTTGTGGTTGCTGTTGTAAGGCAGTTTGTGGTGCATGAGATTGAAGGGAAAGCCCAGAGATAACTCCACCTTGACCAGCTGCCATAACTCCATGCATTGGGAGAGTTACAGGTGCTAACTGAGCAGCAGCTTGCAAGTGAGGAACAGCTATTGTCTGGCTGGGTGCAAAGAAAATAGGACCAGTTGGAGTCTGTATCTGCTGCAGTTGAAGGCCATGATTTGCACCAACTACTCTTGGCGACAGAATAATATTTGATCTAGTTAAGAACTGTTGTCCTTGTGAAGAAGAAGATAGGATGCCACTATTTGGTAAAGCGGCCGAAGTTAAATTTATATTTTGCGAAGTTATGCCAGCATGTGCTATATTATTAGGAATTACTATTGTTTGCTGACCATGAATTGGAGATTTAGCTTGGGCGAAAAGTGTCTGAGTATGCTGACTTGGACCTTGTAAAGCAGCAATTAAAGTTGCATTATTTTGAGTATTTGATGAATTTAGTGTCTGCGCTGGAGATGCACTATTGGGGGGACGAAGTGTCAGCTGAATACTGGCAGGCAAATTAGCTAAATGACCCAAGTTACCTTGAATCACAATAGGACTTTGTCCCACACCTGGAATAATTTGGTTCAGTAATATTGTACCAGATGGACCAGAAAACATACCCGGCTGACCTTGATTGATAACTAATTGCCCTGGTGCACTAGGCTGGAGTCCAACACCCACAGTTCTTTGATTAGTAGTAACAGGTGTATGAGTTGGTTTTGGAGCTGGAGCTGGAGTTACAAACTGATTAGGAGCGGTACATGTGGCAGGTTTTGGTAATATTTGAGGTGGTGCTTTTGGCTGAATAGGGCGAACTGTACAATGAGATGTCCTTGATGGTAATGTTACATTTGATTGGGCTGGAATTAACTGTACAACAGGAGGATTTACAGAAACTGCTGTTGAGACCACAGCAGGGGATACATTAGATAATCTTGGACTGGCTTGATGTTGTGAAACAGGTGTTATTTGCTGCTGGAGAAATAACTGCTGCTGTTGTTGAATAGTTAATTTTTGAGGAACAGATTGCTGGTTAGCCAAAGCAGTCACAAACTGTGTCACATTGCCCGATGTCTGAATAATTTGATTGTGAGATTGCTGGAAAGCGACAGAAGGCATTGACGACTGAGTTCGAGAAGTGGCAGGAGATAGGACAGGAGGTGCTGGGGACCAGGCTGGAGCTGGTGAAGGGGTGTGAGATGGTAAAGGGGATCTTGTTTGTTGCAAAGGAGAAGGTGGAGGCATACTATGAACTGAAGATGGACCAGGAGACTTGACATTATGCAATGGTGTTACAGATCTAGCTGAGGCTGGGGAATGAGGATGTAAAGGAGTATGAGCAACAGATGACGGTATGTGATGAATTGTTGCACCACTTTGCGAAGGATGCTGGTATGTTTGTGGAGTTACAGAAGATGCTACTACTAGTGGCATACCCCCTAAGCCAGTAGTAGTAGCACACATTGCACTTTGGGCCAATAATGTCTGGCCATCTACAGTGTAACTGTATCCCATTTGATCCTGTTGCTCAATTAAGTGATCAGTGGAGATATGATTGTGAAGAGCTGTATGTGAACTCCTCGAGACCTGTGGACTTTCAACTGCTGATTCAGGTGAAGTTCCATCTTGTGGATCCTAAAACAATTCAAATATGTTAAACAAATTACATTGTATACTATAATTCATATCATTAATTGCAAATAAAACAGTTAAAATAAAGCTACTAAAGTTACAAAATCAGAAGAATTTTAATATAAACCAAGATTTTTTTTATTTAGAACTGACACTGAATCTTTATATCAGGGAATACTGAATGCAAAATTATTTTTTCAGAAATTAATGAAATTTCTAGCATTCTATGTCTAGGGAAGTTATACATAAAAGACAAAATTGATTATTAGAAAAAGATTAGTTAAATTTCTTCCAATGGAAAGATAAAAGAGAAATTAAAATTTAAATTATCACAACAATAATTAACCAAGAAAAATGTTTTTAAATTTAATAAAAACTAGTTAAAAATCAAGAATGTAAAAGAATAAACCTAGTAACAAAAATAAAATTACTAAAAGTTGTAACTCTAAACAATAAACTAATTTAAATTATATTGACTGGCTTATCTACTTGAGTATATTTACATATGGGTGAGATATACATGCATATCACTTATCAGTTATGAATTGACAAAAACAAAGTAATTTAAAAGTGGTATACATACAATTGTGTAATTATAAAAATTATACCAAACTTTAAAGGCATCTAATATTAAATATTAGAAAATAATATAAACTAAGACATTAACATTTTCTTACAATATTAGCTTTTAAAGAAAACTAAAAAGTAACTAAATCAAAAATGTAAATTATAATCAATTATTTCTTTCAAGGCATTTTCTTCAATTTGGACTGCAAAAATACACTACTGGCAATTAAAATTGCTACACCAGGAAGAAATGCAGATAACAAAATGATATTTATTGGACAAATATATTATACTAAAAATAACAAGTGATTAAATTTTCAAAAAATTTGGTTGGATAGATCCTGAGAAATCAGTACCCAGAACAACCACCTCTGGCAGTAATAACAGCAGTTATACGCCTGGGCATTGAGTCAAACAGAGATTGGATTGCATGTACAGGTACAGATGTCCATGCAGCTTCAACACGATGCCACAGTTCATCAACTGTTGTGACGAGCCAGTCGCTCAGCAACCATTGACCAGATGTTTTTTATTGGTGAAAGATCTGGAGAACGTGCTGGCCAGGGCAACAGCCGAACATGTTCTGTTTCAAGAAAGGTCCCTACAATACCGGCAACATGCGGTTGGGCATTATCCTGCTGAAACGTAGGGTTTCACAGGGCTCGAATAAAGGGTAGAGACACGGGTCGTAACACAACAGAAATGTAACGTGCACTGTTCAAAGCACCGTCAATGCGAACAAGAGGTGACCGAGACGTGTATCCAATGGCACCCCATACCATCACGCCAGGTGATGGGCCAGTGTGCGTTCACCACGATGCTGCCAAACACGAATGTGACCATCATGATGCTGTACACAGAACGTGGATTCATCTGAAAAGATGACGTCTCGCCATTCGTGCGCTCAGGTTTTTCGTTGATCACACCATTGAAGGCACTCTTGTCTATGACGCAACGTCAAGGGAAGCCGCAGCCATGGTCTCCAAGCTGAGAGTCCATGCTGTTGCAAATGCCGTCAAACTGTTCGTGCAGACACTTGTCTTCCAAACGACCTTGTTTCTTGACTTACAGCTCGTGACGTGGTTGCACGATCCATTACGGCCATGCGGATAATATGCCTGTCTTTTCGGCCGCTAGTGATAGGTAGCTGTTGAGATCCCGCATGGTGTTCCGTATTACTGTTCTGAACCCATCGATTCCATATTCTGCTAAGTCATTGGATTTCGACCGACACGAGCAGCAATACTGCGATAAGATAAACCGCAATCCCGGTACGCTACAATTTGATCTTTATCAAAGTGAGGAACATGCTGGTACGAATTTCTCCTTACACGAGGCATCGCAACAACGTTCAAATGCAATTTGTGTATGAGGAACCGGCTGAACAATTTCCTCATTTAAACACAATGTAGGTGTCGCTACTGGCGCCTGCTTTGTCTGAATGCACTGAAAAGCTAATCATTTGCATATCACAGCACCTTATTCCTTTCGTATAAATTTCACATCTGTAATATGCCGCCTTCTTGGTGTAGCAATTTTAATGGCCAGTAGTGTATTTTCAAATGCTAAGAAACAATAGTGAGAAAATTAATTTATAATGAATATAAATGAAAAAAAAAAATCATAACATATTAAAGCATTTACATATTAAAATGTTGAAGATGTTTACATATTAAGATATTATTTTGGAAACTAAACATTCAAAATTAAACGCTTTGTGAAAAAAGTACTTTTAAGTTTCAAACATGCATTTTAAGCAATATACAAAAATAAACATAACAATGGAAAAAAAAAAACTCACAGTTGAGCAATACATGGACTTAAGAAATATTTGTATGCATAATTTGTACATATATATATATATATAATTGATGAAAGAAAAGTTATTTCAAAAAGACCAACACTGAAGTTATTTAAATGGATTTACTTTGATCAAATGAATGAAAAGAAGCAATTTTTCATGATGATCAGAAAAATGAGTTGCTTTTATAAGTTAAAAAATTTTGAAATAATACATTTGTTTAAACTTAAAAATAATACACTTGTCTTTACTTAAAAATAACGATTTATTTATTCAATTTATACTTGATGAAATATTTATAATTTAACTCAAAGTGTTTATACTAAATATTGTTATCAATTCCAAAAGAATACTAATTAATAGAATTTCATGCTGAAAAATATTAAAAAAAATGCTATTCTACATTACTTCATGATAATTGAGAAACTTAGTGAATAATTTGTTTTTATTCATATACATATAATATGAATACCTAGCTTTGCCACACTAGTGCATTAACCCAACAAAATATAATCGAATTCATTCAAACAAAAATAAATATTTTTAAATTTGAATGTAAAAAAAATAATTTGTACAGGAAAAAAGAGAAGTACTTTGCAAACTCTTCGCAAAATTAAATTACATATAACACATTTTTAGTTTTAAATCTGGTGCAAGATTTAATCAGGTGTGTTAACTTCATACTTTCCACTATATTATTGTATATGCACAATTATGACTGTATCCTCGCCTGTCATGTCGGAGAACAAGGTTAAATTCCCTGAAAGTCCTAAGCATTACACTTTCCCTAATCTTAGTGACTTTAGAAATGCTCTTCAGTAAATTTTTATTGTGCTATATTAATCAAATTCAAAATTCAATTTATTTTTCAATTAAATTACTTTTAATGTTTAGTGTATTAACCTAACAAAAATTATATAATTTCTTCATTTTCATTTGTTCAGCCAGGCAGTTGCCAGTCAAACGTAATATTCCCCTTTATGTAATTTCTCTTTTTCTCGCGAAATAATTTTTTAAATATTGTACTCTCTGGCCGCAACATACATGGAAATATTGGACTCAAGGAACTCCACAAATTTTAATTATTTATAATTATTAATTATTTATTGGACAGATAATGTATAAAACAGAATAACAAATTCTGATTTTGGTGACTTTTTGATGGATTTTCATATGTATGAGGAAACCGGGTTTTTATTGCATCATAGATCTGGAGACCTATAAGAATTATGCAGAAAATTCAATTTTGGCAACCCTAGTATTTATGTCATTGCGCATGTCACAATACACTATCTTGGCAAGAAATTCTACTTATTGTTAGCTTATATTAACTTATAGTTATATACCATATTATAATTATTATGACCAACAACTTATATAAAATTTGAATAATTAAATTGGAAATATCTGCCTACTGGTACAGGGGTTCCTTCTGACCAACAGACTACTCACAACCGTTGACTTTGGTGATTGGATGAGAATTGATATGACCATTGGTGTTCATTCAAACTTGACAAAGCAATATAAAATCACTGTAGATTGCAACACTTTACAGTTTAGACAGATTTCATTGAAGACATGAGTATATGACAAATTTCATGCCTATCAAGCAAACTTTACTTATGCATATGCTACTTGGTGTTTACAAGAACCAGAAATTGAATTATCAGTTGGATTGGAAAAATCATTTATAATTCTTACAAGATTCCATTTTTAATATATATTGTATAATTAAATTTATTGCACTTCTCTAGAGAAATATTCTTTCACTGCTACCATCATTTTAAATTTTAATTATTGCAAAATGCATAAAATGTTCATTAATTAGTGGTGAATGAATCCAAATATAGAAATCTGGTCAATGTGAACATACATTATAACAAACAATATTATCATAATAAAGAAAACCAATTTGCTAGTTGCTTGCAAGAGATGTTTCACTACTTAGGGACGTACAAAACATGCCTCAGATATAGGATCATTCCATCACTGCTACAACTAAACTTCAGCTACTCATGACTGTCCATAAATTGATGCATAGCATTCTTGAGAAGAAGAAAATTACATGAATCTATCTTCTTGAAATACTGCTAAATCCTAGAACGCCTTCAGATATCAAAACATACAATCAGAAGATACCAATATGAATCAACTACAATTAATGCAATTAATAAAAAACATTAAGATCAAAGTTGAAAGACTATGTTATTTCATAACCCAAAAACTCAACACAGATTAGTGGAAGGATCATGTTTGGAATTTTTGTCCAACTTGTTTGCCCACTATATGATCTTAAATAAAATAAGAAAAGAGTTCATCTTCATCACTGCAGGACACTTCTTGGTTATGACTTTGAAATCTTCTGATATTGGCATGTCAGAGACTGTCTAAAACAATGACTTAGGCCTCTCATTTTATAGAACTTTGTTGAACAAATCTTCTGTTGTAATCAATTAACAATGCTGCATTCTGCCTTACCATTAGAAATAAATAAATAAATTATGCTTAATGCTTATGATTGTTAAACCACTAATGTCTACAAATGCAATTCTGTATTTAGTGGTATACTTTCAACAGCTTTCCCTACAAACTTACTACTATTATATTTAATTTTCTTATTTTACTGCATATAATTTCATAATCAAAATTTGATATTTTTATGAAAAGAATTTTTATTTTATAATAATAATACAACTTAAATAAATATTTATATGCTGTTATTTTCAAATTGCTATAATTGATTACCATTTTTGGTTTTAATTTATATAAAAATTCAATAGTCTAATAAGCAATACAAAACAATCATATTATTTCAATTATCATAATTGCTTAATCTGAGAAAAATATTTTCGCAAGCATTATATAGCATCAGCTATATACATAATTATTACATAAAAAAGTTTGTTTTTAAAATTTGTTACAGACTTATCAAATGGTTTTAAGATTTTCTAATCTCAATGGATGTGCCTACTGTGAATATCTTCAAACATACATAGCAGATATAATAGATTCCATTATTTAGAAATTACTAAAAATATCATTAATTTAAATATGTGTATTATCATTTAATACCTACAGCATTCATTAAAAAAAACTGATTATACTGCTGCTTGATACAATTCAATTAGAATATATTTTAGCAATATTAAAATTTTATTAATTTTAATTCCATTTTATTATTAAGTAAATAAAATATGTTTGAAAAATAGAATACTATTTTTAAGCAGGATATTTTTAAGAATTTTGTTAAAATCAGCTTATATAACAGGAAAAATCAATTTTTTAAAGTTAAAACATTGATAACAGAGGATTTCGAATGCATTAGTTTATAAAGAGATTATTAAGTATAAATACAATAATGAATGAAATTTAATAAATCAAATTTCCCAATATTAAAGCAATTCAAAAAATAAAATTTTAATTAAAAAAAAGTATTTGTAGAGAAGAAATAATTTAGTAAATTTCACATTCAAGCTTTAAATTCATAGTCCAGAAAAAAAAATTGTACAAAACTAAGCTATTACAAAAGGATTTTGACTGTAGAAATGGAGAGATGTGAAAACAAATTAAAAAGGTGTTTTATAAATCTCAAAGTTATATGTAAATTTAAAGAAAAAATACAGATAAAATTCACATAACTTTTTAACAAACAATATACTAATAATTAAGGAAATAAATTATTCGAGGAATTTAAAATGAAGACTAGAGAAACTTAAAAAAAAACTGTTATACTCTTAATGTTTTTTTAACCTAGCTGAGTTGTTAAAAATATAGCAAAATTTTTTAACTCTTTTCATACACTTACATTCACTGATTTTCAAACAATTGTAGAAACTTTAATAAGATTTTTTAATCTGTTTTTCTTAAACAAAATTTCTTAAATTTTATATAATAAAAGCCAAAAACTGGACAACCAGTTCAAAATGGCTTTGAAACAAAAATACTTCATAAATAATCCTAGACATAAAATATAATAAACAATAAAAACATATTAAGGAAAATATTGAACCAGCCATCTCAAAATAAGAAAAATAACAATCCATTAAAAAAAAAAACAACTTAGGACTAATTTAGCTTACCTCTAAAAAATCCAGCTGGTTAAAGTCTAAATAGGATTCAGTACAACTCAGCATTTTCAAAACAATCAAACAAAATCTTCCTCAGAAAACTAAGGGGAAAAAACCCTACAAATAAGGGCAGTTTATTTTTTTTAACAAAAACTTGGCATCATGGAGGGCAAACTGGGCGAAATTTTATATGCAATTATAAGGATATCTGAAAAATGAAACAAAAGATAATAAATGAAAATATATATTTAAGTTACTAATCAATGCGGTAAATGTATTTTCAATGACTATATTTTGACAGATTAAATTCTATTTTAAGGGATGTTGAAATCACTTTTAATGATACTGTGCGGGCGGAAGCCATTGAGATTAAAGAATAAAAAAGGAGTTAAGACACTTTTAGTGAATCACAATTTTTGTTATCAACACTCTTTAGTGAATGAAGAGAGTATATAGATGACAGTGAAGTCAAATGGAAGGCCAGATTTAATACAAATAACTAACGAATGTAAATTTAGATTAAAGAGAAAAGAAGAAGAAGTCTTGACTTGGAGTACTTTAAAATGCATCCTTTAGTTTAAAACTGTATTCAATATTCATTAAGTAAAAATACCAACTGAATATAAAACAGAAAAATAGTACAAAATGCTTAAGTGCTGTTTTAAATGTAATTCACAAGTGCTACACATGCAACAAAAAGAAACACATGCATAATCATATATAAGTGATACATGCACCACAAACATACACACAAGCATAAATTTGAGAACATAATTAATAAAAATAAAATACAAAAAATATTTTTCTAATTTTATTCAATCACAGACTGACTTTAATAAAATAATAAATACAAAATTCATTTAAAAAAAAAAAATTATAACTTGTCACTTGAAAATGTATAATTGACAATGAAATTGTCTTTAAAATAACTAACTATAAATTCAAACTTACAAACTATAAAAAAATGAAAACACAAGAAATGGAAAACAAACATTTATGCATTTTGTCCACATAATTAACTTACTTTAGAGTTCTCATCACTGCCACTCTCCAAAAATGATTGCAGCAATTTGGGATCACTGAAAAGTAATAACAGTTACAAAAATGTCTGACTCTAAAATTTTAATAAAAGGGCAGAAAATTAGAAAAAGCATGTTAACAGAAAAATTTCAGAATAAATTTGCAAAACAAATTTTTAAGCATACAAAAATTTCAACTTAAATTAATTAGTCTTCGTCTTATATATCACTAATGAAGGACGATTAAATTAAATGATTATGTGAAAGATTATTGCTGCTGTCAGGTGATTATTTTGATATTCTAGATAAGAACCACAGACATAGTTACTCTTCATGGTAGTACCTAACAAGAAAAATTACTATAAAATTACAGTATCAAAGATAAGATTAAAACAATGAGACAGAAATAATTCTAGATTAATACTTTTTGTCCTTTGAAAATAATCTGTTGACTATACCTTTGTAATTTGCACTCAATTAATGTTTATTTTTTAAAAGTTCATCATTGTGTGTGTATGTATATATACTATCTCCATTTATTTCCTGTAAACAAATGGGTATTTAAATCAAGACTTCAAACCGGGGCTAAATCAGAAAAAACATTATTTTGGTTGGAATGTTATTATGAAAACTGACAAAAGAATATTGATTTATCTTAGGACATTTTTGGTCTACTGCAACTAACTAATGAATATTTTCTAATTTAACGTACACCATGTAATATTATTACATGTATATTGTGCTTTGATGTTAACTAATATGGTTGTATTTCAGTTTTGCATGAAACTACCGGTGCAGATGATTTTTTTAATAAAAAATCATCTATAACTTCGAAAAGAATTTTGCTCCTCAGCATGTGACTATCTACTGGACTATTTAGATAATAGATTAAGCAGCTGCTCAGCTGGAAGAATACAGTGCAATGTCATCAAGGAATTGTGATGTATGCTTAGTACCTGTCTAATGGGTCAGAAGACATAAAAAAGCTCATAACAGTCGGGATTAGCTCATCAAAAGTAATTACAATGATCAATTAGAAGTAATTAATTTTAAAAATTCTCATTTAGCTCTCAATTTTTTTTGTTATACTACATAAAAAACAAATAAATTCTCAATTTCTACTAAGACTGACCTCAAATTTATTTAAAATAATTTTGACAATGATTGCAGGCTTGGTATAAAACATAATACTTCAGATTTCTGGGAAGAGAATAAAATTATCTATCTACACTTGATTAAGCTTGCAACAGTAGTTTTGACAGCTACACAAGTTATCATTAAAACAGCATTTACAGAATTGAAATTTATTCTGTTGTCTCAACAGAAGTAATCTCAGTGAAACAACATTAGAAAACTATTTAAGGATTAAAAGCAATTTTCATATGTTAAGTATATAAATAAAAATATTTTTACATAATTATTGCAAAGCCAAGTGTACCATGTGAGTAGCATACATGCAACAATGAGGGTACATATAATCGAAATAATCATGAACTAAGTAGTCAAATGTGATCATGATAATCACATTTGACAACAAGGTTATTGGAATGGATAACAATGCCAATGATCACCATTCTCTGCTCATTGCTCCTATTGTATGTGCTGGTAGATTATATCAATTCACATAGTGAACCAATTAAAAAAGAATAAAATCAATACAATTTTGACAGAATTTTTATTTTTGATAGAATATTCTTAGTAGAAAAAAGAATGTATATAAATTAAAGATATTTATTTAGAACTGAACTGAAAATCATTATTTTTTAAGGAGTAAAATCCAAAACTAAGCAAATATTTCATTTTAATAGAATGAAAAAGATTATGCTAGGAAGCCCTGGTTTAAATAAACTGCTCAAACACAAGATAAAACAATGAATAAGTTGATGACTATTGGTTCATTTTGTAACTTATATTTAAGTTAGAAAATATTCATTTTAAGTGTTAAGAAAGAAAATAAAATTAATCTATTTTCAGAGTGTTTAAAAAAAAACACACACACACTAAGAAACAGTAAAATAAATAGTTATTTATAACTTGTTAAAAATATATATAACTATGCCTTTTCTTCTGTTTGTTCAAGTTTGAACCTCTTTATAATTTAAAAATATTACATTTTTCCTGAATAAATGTGGAATACATTGAAATACACAGTCTCATAAAATATAGTTTTTATAATATTATGCAATTTTCAAAATAATTTAATGAAATTACTTTTTTAACTAGTAATAACAGAAAAATCATTTATAAAAATAATAGTTCAACTTACTTAATCACGTCAAGCAGACAACGACCTCCATCGTCCATTGCCAAACTGCATGCTAAAAATTAAACATGATATAATAAATTCAATTCAAAATTAAGATACTGTTCACACATTTAAAAAAAAAATTACAGTCAATTTTTAGTTAATAAAAAAACAAAGTTAAACAGAAAAATCTTCATTAGATGATAGGAAAGTTTAATTTGAGTACGAAGAATTATATAAATTTCAATTCTTTATGTACTATTATCAGTCTAAGAACTTGCAAGCAAGTTCAGATTTTACCTTGATGAATAGGAATAATGAAATAAAGTAAAAACAGTTATCCGTTTGGGTATTGTTAAATGTTGGAAGTTGCTGGAAGTCACTTAAAGCATTTAATAAGATAAAATCATCAGTATTTTTAATTGCTCACATTTATTCTAAATTAAGGCAATTATTTTTATATTTTCATTTTATTAAAATAAACAGCTGCATAGAAAAATCAAAAAATATATATATATTCATATTAAGAGATGAAATACAAAAATTAATATAACATATAGTGATAAGTTGCTATTCGTTTCACAGTAGACATAGAAAATTTCTTCATCAGCTTTTACCATTCACAGAAAATTTAAAGACATTAAAGAGGAACTAAATTTAATATGAAAAAATTCAAAAGATACTTTAAATATAGTAGGATTTTTTTGGATTATAGTGTTATAAGTTAAAGTGATCATAAAATAAAATATAGATCAATATGAACACATAAACAAAAAATTCCAAGAAATATAAAAATTAACCAAAATTTCTTTATTACAAATAAATACTCCTCTGCATTAATTGAACTTAAGTTTTCTATTTAGTGGTAGGGAGTGGAAACTAAGGACACATATGTGCCATCAATATCAGAAAAAGTTACTGTAAATGAAAGCAGGATTGCTACCCGATGACAATTTTTTATTACAGAAAAGTGATAGTACAGAAGAATCTTGGTTATCCACCCTTTAATTATTCACCACTGAATCTTCAGCATTTAGATTTTATTTAATTAATGCAACTAAATTTGTTAAAAAATAGTCTAGTGAAAGATATAGTGTGATAATAACTGTACATGATCTTTTACTTATTTGTCTGACTACACGATTACCCCATGGGAATTCCTTAACTATTTCCATTAGTTGCTTGTAAGTTCTCACTTAATAAACTACCATTTCGTTTTGTGCCCCCATACAAATTAAGTTAATGTATCCAGTGCTTTTAAGGTTTTAGATTAGTACTATTATATACATATAATTTTTCTTATCACCATATTTATTATTCATTTAAAATACTTGTGTTATTAATCATTTTGCCAATCTGGCATTAATTTACACAAATCTAATTATTGTTTCATTCTATTTAACTGTTATACATTATATATGCATGCCAGTTTGTCAAAAGAAGGATATCCCAGGTGTTTAAAAAAAAGCAGCAGGTTAAGTGAATCGAATATTTTTGGTTAAAGCATAATGACAATGAATAATTTAACTGAAACACTTTTTTTTTTTATCTTATAAGAAAATTTTTTAAACCTAATTTATATTATGTATTTATTTTATTATGTTTGATATAAATAAGCTAAACTTGCTATTTCTTATTTTAAGTCTAATTATTGATATACTATTAGTTTCTAATATAATAGGTTCCATGAATAAAATGAAATACTTTATAAATACTTATTAAAAGGACCAACACTGTTTTAAGTGTGCAGCGAGATTACATCTTCGCAGTAAAATTATTAATATAATGTTTTATTGTAGACATATTAAAGATCATGATTATAGAAAATAAAAGATAAAACTCAATGCAAGACAAGCTTGATGAATCAAAAAAAGACTAGATAAAAAGGAAACATTTCAGAAGTTTTCTGATGACTATGTTGTTGATGCTCACATCAATGGAGAAGCAAGAATGTTGTTGCTCACAAGTTCAGAAAAATAAGGATAAAAGTGATTGTAAGAAAACTAATGAGACATTACACTTTTGGTTAATCCAATTGAGGGGTAAAGAGTGCCAATTTTGAGACCTGCATTGGCAGTGCTTTCCCCAAAAGAATTTAATTGATGATACAGATTTTTACAGCTAGTACGGGCTGGCAAGAATGATGGAAAAAGCAGTATAGAATTCATCAGAAGAAACATTTTTTTAATAATGGCGGGAGCTGGATGACTAACCCTTTCCCACAACAAGACTGGAAACTGCTACTCATTTATCATTATTCGGCAGACACCAGTGGGCCTGTATTCTAACCTGAGTCAACAGCCTTAGGCTAACTATCTGCTGGTAAATAACATTTGTGGTATAGTAGATTGATGGCAGAGTGATTAGTGTTCTTGACACTTAGTTATTCTAACCTAAGCCAACAACCTACAAGTCAGAAACGCAAAACATCAGTTGGTGAAGAACATTTGTGAAACAGCCGACCAATGGTTGAGGGGTTAGTTATAACAGATAATATAACATGAATATAAAGATACTAAACACAAGAATTTTATCTATTTTGAATCTGATTGTAACGCAAAAAGATTTCTATAAACATATACTAATAGATATACTATCTCACAATTTTCCTACAGTCTCAAATACATTACTGACCTAAAATATTTAGTAAAAAAAATTTAAATGAAGTAAAAGAGCATGAAAAAATACACACAGCAAGAACCAGGATTTAAAATTAGCAAACTGACCAAAAATACATACTTCTTTAAGTATAAGTTAAGAAAGAATTGAGCAAAAATATTTAACGAATGTTAAATGCACAAATAAGAACCCACTACCAGCACAGCCTGAAGTAATTGAGATCCATGCAAACTTCCGTAAATGAATGCTTATACTATAAAATTGATTTATAAAGAAAGTATAAAAAGAAAAGAAATAAAAATTCTGAATTGCTCTGAGCATTAACATGAATTTCATTCATAGAAAATTCAGATTCCCCAGCCAAAAAAGCATAGAATTTTGAACTGTTAGATTAGATACATATACAAGGGTTAAATACATACGTATGTTATGCTCAGATAAAAATTGTCTAGAGTATTCATTGCCTTCCAATACATTGTTGAACATAGCTTGAAATATCTGCTATCAACTTGATAAATAGGCTACGTACTCTAGACAAAAGAAATAAGAACTTTCAAATCATTTCACACATTCTAATTCATGCAAAATAAAAATTTCATGCAGATCCCTAAAACTAAAAAGAATTCAAAATTTTGTCAAAAAGAAAGCAAGACTAATCAAACAATTTTTAAAATCTAATAAATTTAAATTTATAAAACAAAATTAAATTACTTAAAATTCCATCATCATTATATATTTATTCAATGTGATAGATACAATCTATTCAAGCTTATCAAGTAATTTATTAAAATTACCTTTTTAACTTTCTAATATTTAGACAACAATTAGTCTTATATAATTAAACTTTTCCTGAATTGAAAACTTTTGGAAGTTCCTCATTAAAAAATTAAATAAAAAATCAACAAAAATAAATATTAAAAGGTGTGATTTTTGATCAAATTATTCACAAAGTATAACAATATATTCTTAAGCATTTTACTAAAAACAAATACAAGCGAGTAATCAAAAGATGGAAATGGGATAGTAAAAAATACTAATATAATTCTTAAAGGAATTCATTTTTCAGAAGTTCATTACATATCAAATATCTACTAAAGTACATCTACTAAAGAATGGTTATATTTTATACTAATAAAAGCAGTCTTTTGATATTTTAATATTATTAAAACCAAATTCAGCACTTTTTCTAGTCAGATATCTATTGTATAAACAAAAGATAAAACTATAAATACACAAGTTTATAAGCAATGTCAACATCTTATTCAGTTTAACAAACGATGATGCTTTTATACTAATCTATATTCTTACAATCAGTTAGAATATAGTTTTCTAAAAACATTAAAAATGATGAAACCTAACTGATTATTCTTTATTCAGTTAGGTTTAATTGAGATTAGAATTTTTTTAATATTAAAATGTTTGATTACAGCAAAAAAAGTCTTTTAATACTTAAGATATGAGACAGGTTAAAAATGCATAAAACAAATGAATTATGCTTAAAATATTTAGCATTTTGTTCAACAGTAACATTCAAATTAGCAAATCATTTGTCTTTATGCTCATATTTAAAAATAAAAAATGGTTCCTCGCTTTATATGTTTTTTACTTAAACACAAGGTTAATAAAAGTATTAAGGATTAAAATATAATAAATATTTTTATAAATACCATAAAAATATAAGTGATTTATTTTACTTTTATAAGCTTGCTTTTGACATTAACTTTGATATTTTAATAACTATTTCTAACAAAGCAGAGTTAAAACAGAATTTTTAATAAGAAAAATATTTATTTGCTTACTTTTAAATATACTCTTTAAACTTCTTTATATAAATATTCTCATTAATAATCTGCACACACAAAAAAACATAACAAACTGTATCACATATTTATTCACTTTTCTTAATACATTCAAAAACCTTCTCTTGTAATTCATCAAATATTTTGAATACCTATTTAATTATAATTTATGACTAATTCAATTTTCTCTTTGACTTTATTTTAAAATTTCCAACAGTTATAAATGTTGGTAAAATTTTGTTATATTAGTTCAATCAGTAAGTTAGCTACAATCTCAAGGATATTTTGAAATATATTCATTAATACATTAGTAAAAATTTAAATTCTTATACAAATATAGCAATAATTTATTTTTAAATCTTCATTTTCACTTTTTAGGAAAAAATGCCATAACACAATAGATGAACTTTCAAGCAATAACTTTTCCACTGAATTAAAAATAGTTTTATAATGAATTTTAATATTTTTTTAAGTATGTAAACTAAATAATTTCTGAACAAATATAACTAAATTATATTTATAAAAATAATAAGCGTCAACACATAAAAAATTACCAAAAATACTTTTAAATACATCATTTTAATTAAAAATAAATATGCATAAAAAAGTGTTGCTAAAATTTATTAATGAAATGTAAATGCATGCTAAATATTTTTAAGAGAATTTTATCAGTCACCATTCAATTAAATAAATGTCCAAATACCTAAATTCTGGTATTGAATATTAGCTATTTTTTTTCAAAATATATTAAATCAAAATGACCTTTTTAGAAGAGCTATTTTTTTTAAAAGGAAATGATGTAGCATTTTTATGACATAATTTTTTTAACATAATGGCTCCCTCTATTAAGAAGTAAAAAAACAATTCCAAGCAAAATAACAAATATTTTTACTAAATCAATGATGATGATTACGATATCATTTATAAAATAATATAATTTCTTGAACAAATTTCTTCAAGAAAAACTAAATTCTTCAATGAAAGGAGTTTTAGGAGGCATAATCATAATATACTACTTAATTTCAATAATTCTTTTCTTTTTTACTCATTTTGCATACTTCAGTTTGAAATTTACCTTAAAAAAATAGCAATCAAAAATGTTACTTTTTTATGAAAAAATCCATTACATGATAATATATTCTGACTGGTACACTGAAACATTTTATGGCACAAATTTGAGAGATTTTAGTAAACATATCAAAAAAGAATGCTCAATTTTTTACCTTATTCTTAAAATATTAGCACTTGTGTAAATTTGAGAATTCTTGTTAAAGTATATAATTTTTTTAAACTTATTAAGATTACAATAGGTTTTTAAATCACTTATTAATATTCTAATTTTTTAAAATTTTAATCACTAAATATAACAATTGTTTTTGTGGTGAAAAAATGCTTTATACAATGGTGGCCAAAATTGTGGACATTTTTTATGTTTTTGAACTTTGTATACTTATAGGAAGCGTTACGTTTCACAAAATACAAAATTTGTATACATCATTTTAAAGAGAATTTGTAACTGAATTCAATACAAAACATAAAATTCAATTATTTGCAATACAAAAAAAGTTAAACGATAATAGTTATCGATATACATTAGATAGTGATGATTGCAGTGAGTTATCAGTACTTAGTAGAGTACTCTTTATTTTTGATTACAGCTTCATATCGACATTTCATTGGGCTGACTACAGTTTTAAGATCTTCTTTCATTTTTACATGATGCCAGGAAACAATGTTATGGCCTCAATTAGTTCCCTTTTATTTGATAGACACCTCATTTGGACAAAAGTTTTCACACGGTGCCACAAATTTTCGATAATTTTGGATTGAGGTCAGGACTGTTTCCTGGCCAAGACAACAATTTAATGCACTTTGTACGAAACCACTCTTTTGATATTTTGGCCATGTGGCAAGGAGCAGAATAATGCTGAAAATAAACTAAGCATTGTTGGGAAAGAGATCTCTGAAGGAAGGTAGAAGTTTTGGTTCTAGAATAGTGTCAATGTATTTTCTGACATTCAGTGTCCCATCGATGACATGAAGGCGACCAATACCATCTGCTGACATGCATGAAAAAATCATAACACTAACTAGGTTCTTCACAGTTACTTGAATGAAGTCAGTATGTAGCTCTTCTCCTATTCTGCGTCTAACATATTTTTGCCTATCACTACTGAATAATGATAGCTTAGTTTCATCACTCCATGTAACTTGTGACCACTGATAATCTGCCCAATTAATGTGTTCCTTTGCTCACTGTAGTCTTTTTTTTTTTTTTTTTTTTGTTGCTGAAAATTAAGATAATGCTTTTTTTGTGGAATTCTACCTCTCAGTCCAACATCTGTTAATCTTCTCCTGATTGTTCTTGAACTGACAGAAACAACAGCAACATTCAGATCACTTCTGATGGCTGCTGATGACATTTTTCTACATTGGAGACATAGTCTTTTTTATTCTTATTTCACCAATAGATGTAGTGTACCTTTTTCGGCCTTTTCCTTCTTTGTTTTTTATTGAATTTGTCTCCTGATGTTGTAAACAAAACTTTCGGACTCCAGATGTAGTCACTGAATTACCCACTTGTCTTGCAATTTCATCATAGGAAAGACCACTTTCTAGTAACACAATAATATTACATCTCTTCCAATCTACTCTTTTATTTAATGTCATTGCATCTTGACTAAATATTAAAATTTTTTACAAAAATTCCTACTTGTAATTGCAGTGTATAAGAAACAGGTCCTCCTTCTACAGAACAAAGCAAAATAATGAATTGTGTCAAGTGTTAACATGATGTTAGCTTCTACTGGCAGTTACTTACATTTGATTATTTCTCAGAACAAGAAAGGTGATTGGCCAGGAAAGCTAGACATTATAAACCACTTCATTACTGTGTTTTTTATTTATATTAAAGTACATATAACTTTTTGTATTGTAAATAATTGAATTTTGTGTTTTGTATTGAATTCAGTAATAAATTCTTTTTGAAATGATATATACAAATTTCGAATTTGCAAAATGTAACATATTGTATAAGCATACAAAATTCCAAAAGTGTCCACAATTTTGGCCACCACTGTATATCCACATCTCTATTTTTATTACACAATATCAAGGCTGGTTTGTCACTACAACAACACAAGTTACTAATAAGGGCTAATTAGAATTAAATCTACAGTTGAAAATGGATTCTAAAACATTACAAATACATTCAACAGAGAGAGAATTAAATCAAACTGTTAAAATAAAAATGTTAGAAGCATACGTATGTAAGCTTGGCCACAGAATGTCAAAAAATTTTATTACCTTAATCATAGAGTAACAACTTTGGTGATTACGTTGTATATTTTCCGAAAATAATATTTAACATGAAATGTTTTCATAAGGAAAAATATTGTAAGACATGTTCAGGTATAAGTATTATAAATTTTTCAGGGTTTGCTTAATGCTCAACGATTATTTTAACATGAGAGCTAATTAGATTAGAACTTACAGTTTTAACTAGATTATTTTGAACCTGTACAAATAAAATGTTTGATTCAAACCCATAAACTAATTAAAAAAAGGGGGCTACAGTAAAATCCATATGGTTGCCAACTGGGGACATAATTTTTATGATCAACAAGTAAAGATAACAAAATGATTTTAAAAAAGTCAAAATGGATAAGATTTAAATAATTGTTGTAGGATAACCATTAAATTTTATTTTTCTTTTAAAACAATTATAGAACAAAGCCTGCCCACAAATTTTAAAAGGTTTTTTCTCACACGTTTCTTTACAGTTTAGTAAAACTTCAAGAAATCATTCTGCAAATAATTAAAGCGCCACTTTTGGACAAAGTTTCTTCTAAAATATATTAACTAAACAAATAAAAAAATCAGTTTATTTATTACTTTAACATTTAAAATTAAATTTTTTTTTTTTTTTTTTTTTTTTGGATAAGCATCTTTATTTTACCAAATCTTAAATTAAGAAGTAATTAGAATTGCTTAAAAAATATTTTAAGCTAAAAAGGCTGTTAATGCCTTAAAAAAATAAAAATCTGTGAAATTAAAAAATACTCATTTCTCTTTTAAGATTAAAATAAAATAATTTTTATTCAAAATACTATCAAAATGTTTGAAGAGGAAAAAATATAATTTAAAAAAGCCAAAACATATTAAAATAAAATATCACAATATTACATGACCTTATTAATTAACTAATGAGAGCAGTTTTGTATTTAATAAAAGTGATTTTTTACAAATAATTCACTTTATCAGTCCCACACTATTAATTTGTGAGTATAAATTTAAAAAGAAAAAAAAAAAACCTTTTTAATTGAGAAACTACAAAAATGTTACTGAATTTTACTACCTCTATCTGCTGAAATATAGGCATCAAATAAATAATAAATATATCATGCTGTAAATAAACAAAAAAAGTTTCCTTCAATTAAGTATGAACACAAGTAATAATTTTTTTTTAAAAAAATTTCACCCATCACCGTCTTTTTGGACATAAAGCGAGTGTCTCACAGTCCACAATAGCGTACACTACACAATGGGATAGGTGTACCCTCTTAGTGGTCCGCCCCTGGGTTACGCTATAGCTGTTGCAATTTTAATATTTTTTTGCAAGTCTATAATCATCAAAGATAATCACAGCAAATGCTGGTATATTAATAAAACAATTCAATTTTCAAATTAGTTGTCAAATATTTATCACAAAAATTTATCAAAATGCATTATATATCATTAAGAATTTATATAAGAAATGTGCTTTCACAAGTTCTTTTTTTATTAACTGAAAGTATGGACATTAAAATTTAACAATGCACTTCTAGCATCATTCTTAAAAATACAGTATTTAATACATACTTGAACACGGTAAAAAAATGTTTTAACATTTCATTGAAAATTTGAATAAACAAGTATAAGTGATGAATTATAAATACAATTTAAACAAACTACTACTACAGATTGTCAGTGGGGTGTAAGTTTACAGTTATGTTAATGCACAAGAGGACTTTTACTTGCAATAACTTAGAATGGATTCCAAACTACTATAGACAAAAACAGAAATATTCAGAAATAAGCAGGGACTTCCTCATTGGCCAATAAAATTGAACAATACTTAAGTAATCATAGATTTCAGTTGCATAAAAAGCCTTGGTTATGGTTATCTTATCATTAAATATAATTAACCTCTTTTTGCAGTGGGCATATATGTATGCCTCTCAAGGCTAATGCAGTGATTGCTCCAGCTGTATGTATAGATATACCTTTGAAATACAACAGAATCTTTGACATTGTTTACATTTGTTTTGCAAAAGTACACAATTACAATGAAAAGTGTGTGCCTTCTTTTTCTTTGATACACAGCGTAATTGTGTATGTCTGTGTGAAAATCCATGGCACTGGGAAGCAAATCTAGTAAGTTTTCCTCTGTAGTTAAGGGGATAATTCATTGACTTTTTCTTTACAACAATTATTATTAGTTATTACAACTTTTTTTCAATGTCTTTTTTGAAATTCCAAAAAATATAATTCAATAAAGTAAACTTCAAAACTAAACATAAAAATATACAAGTAGAAAATTCCTGTAAATTAAAAGTTAAAATTTTGTGACTAGGAAATAAAAACTACCAAATTTCAAAGAGATAAGTGCATGAATAAAAAATATAGCGGGAGAAAGAATTTCCATTTATTTCAGGTAGATCTATAATGCAATTGCATCAAACTTTTATTGTTTTCGTGTAAAGTTCCTCAATAGAATTGTACATAAAAACAATAAAATTAGGAACATACCATGAATATTTTTATTGAAATTCGAAAATTGCACAGATATATCCTGTTAAAATTACAAAATGATGGTTAAGCCAAAGCATTTATTACCATGTGAGATAGTTTCTTATATCTTTTTTTGTACAGTGTGTCTACTCTAAATAATTTGTACCAAACAATTTGACTTGATATCCATATCCAAAATTAACTTGAAAAATAATGCTAAATAAAAGGCAATAAACTTACCTCTAAAGCTAGATGTTACAACAGTTTCACGTTGACTTGAATAAGAGGTCTTTGCTTTCATAACCTTGCTTACTTTTATCTTCATTATGAATCACATTGTGAACCTTGAACCAAAAGTGCCCATAATGGACACCAAGTAAAGTAGATCTAACCATTGAGACCATGAATAGAAATAGCAGGGCAGGGCACACAATACCCTGCCTTTAATCAGCGCTATCACGTATCCGCATAACTGTAAAAAAGTTAAGAGTTTTTTTTTTGTTTTTTTACAAAATATAATTTTGTAAAAGTGGTACTTATTTTTTATTTACTTAACATGGAATAGTTGCCTTTTTAAGTTTGTAAACTGACTTTTATCTTTATTTGGTACTTTTCCATTAATCCCCGTCGATATTCTATTTAACAGGAAATAAAAAATTACAAATTACTGTCCAAAATATTCCCTCATGTAATATTTAAAAAGGTTTGTTTTCAAAAAATACTAAAAATAATACATTTTGTAAATTCAATAATTATTACTGACATTTATGACATTACAAATATTACTCATAATTATTACTTACAACTTATTTAAAAGTCACTGTTAATTTCTGTAAGGAACTGTTTAGCAATTGCATTCATGATTGATTGCTTAGGTATAATGTAATATCACATTTTTTAATGAAAAAATCAAATATTGGTTTATTAAGCTGTTTTTTTACATATGGAGATTTGTGATTGTAACAGGCATATTTGTGACTATGCCATCTTTTGAACCAACTAGCAAAGCTTTCTTTAGCATTAATGTTGCTTAAATTTGTTTGTTATTCAATCAATTTTTGTACAAAATAAAAAGATAATTTGATTATATTTTTTTATTTCGTACAAAAGTTTACTTGTGATTCATGGCTCAAAATTTTATTTTAAATTTTGAGCCACTGAAAATATTCTATCTGTTGTATTATTTTTGCTTCTCCGTTAGAAAATTAGGTCCATAAGCAGGAGTTTAATGGAAGAGTAGCCTTTATTTCAATAGAAATCACTTAAAAAGAAATTAATATTATAAAAAAGAAGTACCAAATATGATTTTAAGTATGAAAAAGAAAATACATCGATATAGAACTTTGAATTACATGTAAAAAATGAATATCAGTAACTTTTTAAACTTGGTGACTAACTTAGTTGACTTTATTTAAATTTACACAAAAATATCATATTAATATTTCATGAAAAAAGGGAAATTTAGATAAATTTTTTACCATTTAAAAATATACTTAGACATTATCCAATCATATTTAAGAAATAAATCAATGATTCAATGTGAGAGCCAAAAAAGTACAAATGAATGATTAAGCAAACTAAACAAAAAGAAATTTTGACTATATAAAAATTATTTAATATACTTCAATAAAATAGATACACAAGCTTAAATCACACACACACATATATATTTATACATGAGCACTGATATAGGTAGGAAAATTAAGATTTTCTTAACTTCTTAAACCATATGAAGAATTAAAAATATTTCATTTATGAACACAATATTGTTTTTTTCTTGCCATCGTATTAACCAATATCTAGCCAGAAATAACACCAAGTCAACGACCCCATGAATCTTTAAAAAATCATAAACTAGAGGTTTATTAAAAAGTCAATCCGATCTAAACCTGCCTGGGTCAAAATATACTTGCAGAGTAGCATTTGGTGCACATCAGACAGGTCTTTTGTCCCAGATCAAAAGAAAGACACATGATGTGTTCACATGCAAGCCTGCTAATGGTGGATTGAACTATTTTATCAATTTTACACAATCTAGTCTGCCATGGGCGAAAAGTTCACTTTAAATTTAGCATCAATGATTCTCCAGATACTGATTCTCCAGCATCAATGATTCTCCAGATACGAGTGAATAAGACTGAGAGAAGTTGGAGCCATTCTTGGCTAGAGTCTAAAAAGTTTATTTCCTATGATTCCATAATGATTTGGAATCCACTGCAGTACAGCATTTCTTCCACTATTTATCAAAGAATAAATTGCCAGTTGAATGCTACGGAAAAGTCCCTTTTAAATAGCATGAAGGACGAGATAGCTTTTATAGTAGAGTGTGAATCAATAAATATCACAGTATCTAAATCATCCCCTTTCCTTTTTAGATGTTGCACCAGCAGGCTATCCTGTACCTAGCCCTTAGTTGGGCTCTACCAGCAGTTACATTCCTAATTTAAGTCAAAACCATTCAGTAAAACCTCAGCAGCCATTTCAGCAGCATAGCTGGTATAATGAGCACCTACAGCACTACTACTAAAGTTACATTAGTACAAGCATTATGATCAATATTGATTTGATCCAGATATATTTTCAAAGTTTATAAGAGTTCCTTATAAAAAAATTGATAAAACTCCATTATATTCCAGTATGATTATCATCATAAAGGGAAATAAAATAGCAATTATTTAAATTTTTGCATCGTGGATTGTTTAAAATAGCTTACATTTTTAGAAACTATTAAAAAATAGTAGAAACATTTAAATCACATTTCATAAATTAAATAATTATAATTATATTGACAATATTTAAATGCTAAAGTTTATTTCTGATGGAGAGTCATAACAATTGCTTCGATGAGATAATGAACATTTCACATATGTAAAAAATTATCAACTTGTGTTTTTACACAATGATTTATATCAATAAACAAAGTTGTATTAGAGATATTTCAACACAAAATTTAGTGGCCAGCATAGTAGAGTGATAAAAGTTATTTCCCACACATGAAATTTTTCATTCTAATATTTTAAATGCATTTTAGATTGAAACTAAAGTTCAAGGTAGGTTTCGTTTACATTAGACTACACCATGGCTTGCAGTAACCTTGTGGTAATATTTATCTCTATTAAAGTGAAAGGCCCCGCATATATTCTAAGCCAATGCAGTGTTTAATTTTGGGAGATTGATATACTTCTGCTTCCTATGAACACACTTATAAATGGTTTCTTTCTGTGTAACACATATGTAAATGACCTTTAATCGAAGGGAAATCCTCTTCGAAAAAAATGTCATAGAATTCTAAAATAGATCAAATCTAATAAGAATTACACAGACGTAGCTGAACTGCATACATTTGAGTTTCTATTTTGCAGCATATTAAATTTTGAGTAATTGGTGTCAACAAGATTCCATCAAAACACATTTCAAAAATGGATTGTGACAGTTTATTTTTCGCTCAATGAATAATTTTTGAAAACAAGAGGCAATTTAAAAATATTTGAGGTTTGATGATTCCAAAATACTACAAATATCCTAAATCAAAAAGTGAAGTGATACAACACAGAAGGAAGACAATAACAATGTCAGTCTTGAATTAAACCGAATAACAGGATCGGAAACATTGTATTATACATTAAAAAGTGACCAGGTTTTACAAGCTAATTAAGTTAAATGGAATAACATTCTTAAATTGCAATGTGAATACGTCTTTAATTGAAAATGTTAATTGCTTAAATATGGGATTTACTAAGAACTTAAGTCTGAAATTAGCAGAAAACAAAAAGATATCCATTTAAAAAGTTAGAAAAAAATTAAGTGTCACAAAAAGAAAAATATATACTTTAGTTTTTTTTACTCCATCAACTTGCATTAAATAAAAAAAAATTAATAACTTGTATTTAATATTACTGTATTAAGAAATGAAAAGCATAACACTTGGATTAATTGATTAATGAAATAATCAAAACTTCCCAGTTGAATTATGTAAAATCATATTGAATAATTTCAAATTAATGATATATTTGTAATAATATAGCATTGATTCTTAAAAATTTCATAAGCTTAATCAAATTGTTGAAATTTAGGAAACAAAAACTAAAACTTAAGAAAACAAAAATTTTATTCGAAAACAGTAAAATTTGAATTAAAATCACAAAACAGTAATTTCAAATCTTTAGATCAATTAATTCTAAAGTTTCAATAAGAAAATTAATATCCCAGCAATTAATTTTCATTTCATTTCATAATGTATTGTTATAATGGAATTCTGAATAAGTAATTCGATTTCTCAATTAAAAAATATAGAGGAATGTGAAATCAGTTCATTAAATGCTTCAGTGAATTACTTATGTTTTTTACAATAGTATATGCAAACTAGTAATAATAAAAATGCATTAATTACTAAGAAATCATGCATTGTTTATAACATTCAAGATCCTATAATAACTGCATCAAAAATCTGCTAAAATAATTTTAAAAAAATTATTAATAAAATTAATAATAATCTTCAAATTTTATGAGGTTAATGTGCGAATATTTTTATAGAAATCAACCGATAAATAGTCGATTAGGGCTATATGGTATATACCTTGTTTTTTTATCAGTCTTCTCTAATTTAGATTCAATTTTTACATATAAAAATAAATAAATAAAGTCATTTTCAACAGGTAACTTTTAAAAATGTATCAATATACATATAAATATATACATATACATATAACACTTTGCATGTTTAAAAAGTACAATCTGCTCTCGATCGTACGATGAAACATTTCTTAACGATTACTCATAACAGAAATTTCACTCTATGTTTACAAAAAGAAAACATTCTAAATTACACATACTTATTTTAACTCGGTCTTGATGTTACAAATATAGCCTCTTGAGTGGGTTGTACGATCTAATAGAAGCAAAAAAAGTCAATGTTTACTCCTTCATAAATCAACTGCGACTTACAACAATATCTATGGCGGCCATAAACATTTTACATTCTGCATAGAAGTTTAATATAATCTTTAAAAATATATCGATACACTCTCATCGAAGGTAACATCAAATAGCAAACTGCAAGCGATTAACATTCAGAACTCTAATCGTTCCATGCATTTGCACATGGGATTTAGATTTTATTGATATTGACGCATTTTAAAATAAATCGAGACGCATTTAACATAAGCACAGCTCTAGCAGCAGCATCTACACCTGAGCGGAGCAGTCAGGGTTAGCCATAAAGTGGCGGGAGCGAAGATTGGCGATAGCTAAAATTAACTCGCGTGCATAGAAGGAATGGGAAACCCCTAGAGTAATCAGATTTGTAAATGAAAACTATAATTTCAATCATTCGTACGATTCAGAGCAGATGTACTACGTGTTTACCCTGAAAATTTTATCAGTAAAATAATATTCAGAAAACACTCACCCGTCATCTATGCCAATGGGAAACGGGGTTCTCATTGGCTGTTTCAGGGAGTGCTTTACCGCAACGACAAGTGACGTCATGACCGTGGAATAGTTTTATAAATTCAGTTTTATTTAATTGTGATTTTGTCTCAAAGATGTCAAGTGTAAGGGGATGTGATTGTTGTGAATGTCAGTAATCGCGTAATAGATGTTTTAGGAGGAATTGGTATGGTGAATGAGCTAGAGTCGATGTAAACGAAGGTGGGAACAAATTGGTGACGTCACGAAAAAAAACCGTACGTCGGCCATGCGCCAATGCGAATCAGCGACAGGGCTTTCGTTGGTCGCCTAGGCCTTGATTCCCAAGTAGCAACCAGCGAATAACGTGAAGGCTGAACGTGTACAGGTACTTTCTTGGGAAATGGAGCAACATGAAATAGACAGAAACGAAACTCGGCCCCGACCGGTTCTTTGCACCATGTGCTCTCCCTCCAGCAAATTACCCACTTTTTGTTTAGAAGGCCAGTGTTATAGTACAGGGAAAGTGTCCCTTCTGTCATCAGCTGTTTTCGGCTTCTCTCGGCTGTCGCAAATCAAGCAAGACCTTAAAAATCATTTGCTGAGTAATTTATAGAATTCTCAAGCTAAATACTATTAATCATTATTTTTGAAGATTTTTTATTAAATTTTTTTTATAATGTCTATGATAACCATAATAATCTATTAATTTAAGATAAATTATTTCTCTTGAAACTGATTTAACACAAAATCAAATGCAACTTTTATCAGCCTTATAAGCTAATTGGAGCTCAAAAAGTAAAAATCTAAATTATTCAAAACTATTTTGAAACACTAATTTAATAAAGTAATTATGCTTCGAGTCATGCATTATCAATACATATATATATATTAAATTCTGGAATTTAGGTTAATATCAGCAACTCTTTTTGTGACAAAAATAGTTGCTTATCTTTTTGATTAATTTAAATATTATTATACTGTTCAAAGAAACAGTTTAGATAATAATTTATAAATATTTACTTAAATTTGAATAAGATTTAACTTATTTTATATTAGGAAATAGTTACAGAAAATTAGAAAAATAGTTAAAAATCACTTATAAATTATGTAAAGAATTAAATGTTTCTAAATTTAAAAATTAATTTTTATATTTTTTGAAAAAAAAAAACATTTATTTAGGAAAATAATTTAAAACAACCAAATGTGTTTCCAAACGTATATTATGTTAATTAGCATATTTTTTGTAATACATTACTGATGCTGATAAAGTCTTTGCCCCTGAAAATTTAAAAATTGATGAGGTAAACACATCTAAAAGATTCTTTTTTTATTTATTTATTTATCTTCCTTATAACAATGCCAGGAAAAATAGAGGCTTTTTATAAAAGGAAAGTTGCAATGTAGCTACTGGTCTTAGAGGAAAAATGTAAAAAAAAACTTCTCGAAGCTGTAGGAGGACTCATATCGGAAAGAATGCTAACAGGAAACTTCAGAGCCTCGTTACCATGGTGATCACGCACTGTTCCAAACGAGTCACGTGTCATCTCCAGAATAAGATATCGCTTCTAGAACAGCTCATCTGTGTTAACAGTAGCGGCAAATGGAAAAGACTGGTATTTAAGTAGTCTGAGTTCCTGACTGTTGAACTAACAATTCAGCACTTCGAACAATTGTTAGAAAAAAGTTAAACAATCAAAGCACAACGATTTATTGTTATTTATAAACAGAATTGGGCCTGTAAGCAATTCATAAAATATTTGGAGAAAATTCTGAAAGTGACTGCTTATTTAGAAACAAGCTTCTATAGTTATTTATGCTACCAAATAACATTTCTTGGTATTTTTTCATTGTCCCCTACAAGTTATTTTTAGCCACCGAAGACAACTGCTTCTTCATTTATAACCTTGGACAACAGATATCCAAAATTGTTATCCTTTTCTAATTTTCACTGCTCATCAGCAGATCATTCAACGTACATGGGCCCTCTTACTTCGACGTCCTTTACCTGGATCAAGTATCGAATGTGCTACCCTCTTGACAGGAGAACAAAACTTTTGTTGCCAAACTACAATGACTCATTAAATAATAAATGCAAATTTTAATATTTTTATTACGTTTTGTCAACCATTTCTGATGTTTTGAAGTCGTTAGCTGCAGTAAAAATTTTCCATTTTTCTTATCAGCTGTATTGCGTTGCAATTCATTCGCATGTTTGCATTTTTAGGAGACTTTTCATATGTAGCTAGCTGTGTATTTCTGTATCGCAAGAAAACCCAAAAAATTCTCAAGCACTTGCCCTAATGGATTTGGACCTCTGTGACTTGGTTAGTGAGAGCGTCGTTTTCATTATTGGAGGGTAGTGAGCTCGAATCCCGGCTTAACCGAAGATTCGTCATGTTCGCTAAAAGCATCTAGGGCACGTTAAAACTGGTCATGTTCGCAATGTCTTCCTAGTGAAATGACACCCCTGGTTTTGGCAGGCCAAGCATTAGAGATCTTCTTACTTCAAAATCACGAAGATTACACCCATCTGCTTCTGTCTAATTGCTAGAGCCCAACTCAGATCTAGGTATAGGGAAGCATGCTAGTGGATGTGCATAAGGAAATATCGACAAAAGTCACTGGTTAATAAGTGATAGAGACTGAAACTACAACATTCTGCTCTAAGAAGCGCTGTATTGATTTATTCCATATAAGATCTAAAATGGGCTCCAAATAGTTATTGTACATTTCCGCACCATTATCTTCTTTTAAAAACGCGAGCCAAACGTGACAGTCGAATGCTGCGCACTTTGGCCTTCGGTTCGTGGATTGGAAATCCATAGTGATTCAGAATCCGCTCTAATCTGTAGGCCCTGGTCTAATTAGCTTTCGTGAGCAGAATATTGAGCAAGGAATCAAACCTTGCAAAAATGGAAACTCTACAGTTACATCAAAATTAAAAAATGCGATGGGCGATGACTATACCATACACATTCTGACTATCGATAATTGTAAATTTGAGTGACTGATACGTACGCCATAAATTATGCCTCATGATTCAAGAAGAAAGTAGAATAATTTCACAACTTTTCATCTGAATTTTTAATGTTAATATTTTCTACAAAAATCAACTGAGGAATTTTAAGGGACATTTTAAGTGAAAGAACTCACAAACAGTGTGAATGGTAAATCTGTTGGGGAAAGGCGTCGTTCTAGCGATCGGGAGATTGCGCGTACGATACCAGATCGCTCGTCGTATTGAGAGGGCATACATTAAAAGTTTCTTGGAATAGAATAATCCCTCTGCTGGTATGGTGGGCAGAGGAGAGTGCCAACTCATGTTTCGACTTCGTTCGTTGAATATGATTCTGTAATACTTTCAAATTTGCAACTGAAAAAAGGTACAAATAAATTTTGATTCTAACGAACAAACTCACAAAAAGTGGGGGTGCAAAATCCGGTAGGAAAGGTGTTGTTCTGACAATTGGGAGATTGTGCTTTCGATATCA
The DNA here is from genome assembly GCA_030067965.1 of Latrodectus elegans. NCBI lineage: Eukaryota > Metazoa > Arthropoda > Arachnida > Araneae > Theridiidae > Latrodectus > Latrodectus elegans. The sequence continues at coordinate 9,314,479 of CM057819.1, read as the reverse complement.
GATTCAACTGAAATTTGTCATGCTGAAAGCCCTGTGCACATTAAAAGTGTAGAATAAATTGTCTCTCTGATAGTGCGTTGGAAAGAGGAGGGTGCCAACTCAGGTTTCGACTTTGCCTGTTGAATTTGATTCAAAACGTAAAAGCTGCTGCCTGTATTTTGGAGTTTCGGCTAGTATAAACGGGCTGTAACAGAAATAAATGGTAGTAACCTACTCACCCCAGAAACAGTAAAAATCTCCTGTATTTTGACTTTTCTTTTACTAGCAAGTTAGAGTTAGTTTTACTAGTTTTCTTTTACTACAAATAGATTGGAGATAATTAGATTGAAAAAAGAGATGAATAGATAGAGCAGCATACCCATTTTCATTTTTCACAATTTAACTACAATCCCTAACGCGAAGTTATAATGTGTCCTCGGTCATTTGGAATGGCATCGGTCTCGCATTCGAAAGGCAACAAGTTTGAAACCCATCGTGCTGAAATTATTTAGGTAAGTGAAATTGTTCCGCCTAAACCAATATCATGTTGATCGTGTGAGCATGAAATGAACATTTGCAACACTTTTCTCACATTACACTGAAAAGGCCTGTAATAATTTTTTTTTTTTTAACAAAATGCTTACATGTTAATAAAATTTTACTACTTGCTACTGCATGCCAGAGTTTCCCACTAACAGTTTTACACAAATGCAACAAAAAAAAATATTTAATTAATTACAAACTGATTGAATACTTTATTCACAAATTCTAGAATATTAAGAAACAAGAAAATGCCCAGAAAATCATTGCAAAACGATTGCTTTTTTAAATAATTTGGTGAGATTTAAATGAGGTTAAAACTAATATGGATTCTGAAAAAATTATGTATTCTCTTTCTCTCTGTCTCTTTTGTTATCATTTAAATACGAGAATAGGAAATTAAAGGGTTCTGTACCTAATAACTGGAAAATAAACTAAGAAACATTGAGAAATAATTTGTTTGTTTGATCTATAGTATATTTTTTCATCTGATTCTATTTTCTAAAGTTCACGAAATAGGTTCAAATTTATTTTATTTGTTTATTTTCATTATATTAATTAATTATTCAACTATGTTTAAAATGATATTTTCAAAAAATAGTTAAAACATATTTCGCCAGTAAATTTTTAATATTTTATATATTTTTTAAAGAAAATATTCTTTCCATAGGACAGTTACTAATTACTTCAAGAAATCGTAATAATTACCCAAAACTCCTCATAATAATTCAGCATTTCGAACAATAAAATGAAATTAAAATTTGGATAATTAAATTTATCATGTGGCAGATATTGTGCAATTTATATAATTATATTATAATATATCCATAACAAATTTTAAAAATCGTTACATTGTAATTACATAAATTACACAATATCTGCAGCAAGATAAATTTATCTATCCAATTTTTAAAAAAAAAGAAAATTAGTAACAAAAAATAGTAGTAAAAAATGCTTATAAACTTAACCAAAAAAATAATACACCTGTTTATTTTTGAGTGTTTATGATAGAAATATATTTTTCTTTTATTATACATGTATATTTATTAAAATGTTATTCTCTTTTCAGTGCCAAAAATAACTTTGTAGTGAAGTTATTTTTAGTACTATAACAGAAAGAAAATAATTCTATATAATGTGTGTGTATATATATATATATATATATATATATATGGAAAGCGCTTTTTCTACAACTAATGCAGTTAAATTAACATTCCAAAATATCTACTAGATTATACAAAAAATTAGAATTTTTTTCCCTGAATCTGTTTGCATTTCACTATAAATTTCGATTAAGACAGTTAGCTATGTTTATAATATTGCATATAAAAAATTCAGAAAATACTTCACTAAGAATTTAGGATAGTTCGAAAGAATTTATAAAAAAATATTCTATTTAATTAATCAATCCTTATTTTTCTTAGACTCTAATATATTCATTTATTGTTTAATTGGGCGTAAAGGATTGTAAAGTATAAATAAAAGGATTGGTGACGTCATGTCCTTACAAAGTGAAAATGTTTCGATGTCTCAAGAAGGGGGGGGGGCGATATCCTGGTGGGAAAAGAAGCCACCAGTGAAGTAGGAGGTTCGACATTTCACTTAGCTGAGGACAGGCGCGCTGAGGGACGCTATGCATGCTAATCTTTCGTAGAATCTAAGCGTCCTTCCCTTGTGACGTGGCATAGAAATGCTGGCTCAGTTAATCACTCAAAATTACGAGGCAATTGCTTATACGGTTAGCAGCCTCCAACAGTAAGGGAGGCTCCTAACCGTATTTATCTTCTGTCCCTGAAAGTGGGTGACGATTTATCGCCAAAGGTAAGAGATGCTTTTTGGCCGCCAAATCTGAAGCGATTGTAACAATGTAACCTTTACGTGGAAATATTTCAAAATCATTTTTTTTTATTTCAAGTTTTTGATAATTACGTTTACTATGTAATTCAACACAATATATTTCAAAATTATTCCTGGTGATTTTTGTATCAGTATTATGTCGACAAGAAAATAAAAATTTCCGGATTAAAGCATGAAGCGACCCAAATTAAAATATCTATTAATGTCGAATTCAAGTGTCTACCAATATCATGAAATCCGAATTAGATTGCTTAACGTCAGAAACAGGTCGAATTAAAATATATATATTAACAAAAAAAAAATAATAATAAATAAATAAATAAAAATAAATTTAAAAAATATTTAAAAAAAAAAAAAAAAAAAAAAAAAAAAAACGCTCAAAACTAGAATATTTATTTAAGTGTGATATATATATGGTTAATCTTTTATGTAATATTAATTAGTGTCTGTGATTAATTAGTATCTAAACTCAAGGACAAGCTTAACCTAATTGGTCCCGGTCAAAAACTTCATTGGGGGCATCCCTGCTTCACAATAACTTTCTTTTCCATTTGGCAAACGATTCTATTAGATTGATAACCTAAAATAAACTTTCCGTGTTCGATTTGGGGGTCCCTTCTGATGTGGAGACTCATCAGAAGAAACCGCCTTTATATCTCAGCCTTAATCAGGTTTTACTTAAAGGTACGAATTAGAATATTCCTAACTGCTAAAAATAATACAAATAAAAACATCGTTCATGCTACGATAACTATTAATGGATTTATCTATTTACGCTGGAATCAAAAATTAAATTTACTAACCAAACACAGTACGAAGTATAAAACTTGTTCCTGTCAAAAAATAATGCGAATTAGAATACTTATTAATTTCAGAAGTATTACAAATTAGTACATCTATAGTAACATCAAAACAGTACGAATAAGAATATCTAATAATGCTGCAGTAGCCGTAAGAATTAGAATATCTATTAATGCCATTTATCGAATGACTTAGAAGATTTACTACAGCCAAAAGCAATACAAATTAGAATACGCATTAATGCCAGAAACAATACAAATTTATTTATTGATTTCAGAATGAGTTGAATTAAATTGCTTATTCATACATAGTTATACTGTAAAATATTTTTTTCAAAAAAGCATTTTGTGACTATATAAGTCAAACGTTAAATATTTTTTGGATTTTTTTTGTTGCTTAAAACAACTCATATTTGTCAATATTAAAAAAAAAAATTTTAACTTGAAGTTAATTTTGACGATTCAATAAATAGCTAAAAGTTAACATATCATATACTTTTATGTATGAAGACGTTCGATTAAAAAAATGTTTATTATACATGATATAAGCAAGTCACAGCTTTAACTTTTGATGCATATATATGAATGCAAAGTCCCGCGGATCAGAGTAAAATGACGCCGAAGAAAGCGATTATTCTTCACAACAAGATAGAAATACGCTTGTAATTCTTAGTTGTAACTTTAATTAGATATTTCTGTTCCTTTATGATGATAAAGAGTAGAGATAGTCGAATAGATAAATGATTACATTTTGAAGAGCTTATTTGGTAGATTCAATATTGTGCTGGAAAGCCCGCAGATTATTTTATTGCCCTATTTTTTTAAAACTAACAACGAATAAGTTTGATATAATGCTACTCTTTTCAGATTTTTATTTAAATATCTTATTTTGTTATTGTTGTTAAAATAATAAAAATAGAATACCTTACGCTTTATTATTTTTCAAATAAACTGTGCCCTATTTTTTAAAAAAAAAAAATACTTACTTATTTTAACGCTGCTTACTTATTCTTGCAAGTTGTGCTAGAATTTGTTTGAATCGCTTGCTCTGTACTTGTTTTTTATGAAATATGCACTGAGTAAAAACAGGAAAGGATTTGGGGTCAGTTTGGCAATATTTGAGTTAACTTTCCAAGACACAATATCGATTTTATTTTTCGATGACGCTCAGCAGTTTCAACGGTAAGTTTCTGGCACCTCAACAAGTGCATAACATGTTAAATGGGGAATTTGTGGCACGTGCATGTCAAAAAGGACCGACACCGATTACTCCTTGAAGGTCACTTTCGGCGAACTTGAAAAAAAACTCTCCCCCTTTTTCTTCGCAATAAAACTAATTGGAGCGCTAACATTTCCCAAAGCCCTAGGCGGCACGCTTCCACGTCATGCAACGCAAATAATCCCCATCTTTCATCCAATGCTCTTTTATTTCATCTTAGAAGCTTTACATCGCTGCTTTTCAGGTAAACAATGTTCAAGCTTGGTCTCGTACCCGCTGCATTCAGTTCACCAAATTGAATTAAAAGGTACTTGGCTCAAATTCAAATAATAAAAATAACAAGAGAATTAAACATAGGAAAAAAACAAAAGGCATAACTTTCAAATTTAAGGGGGAAAAATCTAAATTTGGAATCAAATTCAATTATTTAAATGCTACAACTTCTTAACATTGTAATAAATGTTGAAAATTCTTAACATTGTAATAAATGCTACAAATGCTTGGTGTTGTAACAAACGCTACAACTTCTTAACATTGTAATAAATACTACAAACTCTTTTACCCTTGTAATAAATGCTACAAGCTCTTTTACCGTTGTAATAAATGCTACAAACTCTTAACATAAATTATTTCATTTTTTTACAATTTTTTCATTAAGGATATTTTGAATTTTGAAACAAAAATTAAGTGCCAGGGTTACCCAGCAGTTATTAGTTATAATGATCAATCAATACGTTTTATTAACCAATCAGCAGTTGGTTTTTTCTGTCTAACATTTGGTTGAGATACACTGTAAATGAGAATAAAATGTAGACAAGGTGTAAAAGAATTATTTAAAAATTTAAGTAATACTTTTATTGATATTCCACACTACTTTTTGAGTAAAAAATAGAGCCTGAATGTTTTCAATTTGAACTTATTTATCGTATATATATATATATATATATATATATATATATATATATATATATATATATATATATATATATATATATATATATATATATATAATTTTTTTCAATTAAATTTAAATGTTTAATTACAGATTTTTAATTTAAGCCATTTCAGTTTTTATAGAAACTGTGTATGAGTTACTATGTTTGCAGCAGAATTAGACGAAATCAGTTATCAGTGCTTACACCACAAAAGTTTGCCAAACTATTTTTAAAAGGTTCTACAATGAAGCTGAGGCGATTTTAATTTTCAGCATATAATAAATAAAACGCGATAAAAGCTTCCATAATACATTGAAGAGCATTATATACAATGGAGTATTTTCTTAATCTAGGAAATAATTTTAATTGCTTCCGTAAAAATATTCAAAGTTATTAATACTATTATTTTGGAAACAGTATACGGTTAAAAATATAATAACTTATTTTTAAAATGTGTCTTTTTATTTATTTATTACTTGCTGAAAACAATTTTATAATTACAATATAAGAGTATTATTCAATAATTATTATAAGTGCATTAAAAATTATTAATTTCAATATGTTAACAAAATGTTATTAATTGATTTTAGTATTAGCACGTGTCCGCCAAGTGAAAATGGCGTTGCCTGCCATTAGCATGATCAACCATATTTACCTAATAAACTATTGATCTCACTCATAATTCATGAATAAATTCTGTATGGTCATTATGAATTATTTATAGCATACATATAATTTAATAACTATATTTATTAATGAATCGTGGAGATTCACGAAGCGAATTTATTAATGAATAATTTATAGCCAAATACGAAAAATGTGATATAAATCTAACTCCAGGCGTAACAGCAAACGATAAATTTTGTAAGCTGAAATTAAAACATTTAACGGCTACCGGAACTGTGAAATCAAAATTGCAAACACGTTGCAATGAAGCCTAATTCTAGCTTTTATAACATTTACAATTATTTAAAATAGACTGCATTTCTTTGAAATAATGACTAATTATTAATAACAATTTATTCAAATTTAGTGTTACTTTATTCCATTTGTTATAGAACTTTATATAGTACTAACTGATATATTCATGGAAAAAGTCTATTTGAATTTTTGTTGAAATAAATGTTGTAAAATTCATTTTTCATCACTATTCAGTGAAATCATCTTGTTTGATAATGTTGTCAATAATTAGGAAACAAAGTTACCGATACACGCAGTCCCTATAAACGATGAATACGAAGATCAGTTACTGATACAATAACGTTTAATCTAATTATCTGATTCTTCATCTAGCAACACAAATTAGCACAATTATCGTATAATCTTTTTTCGCGCGATTTTGTTAGTGATTGAAAAATGTCGCCATGCTACATTATCTCATGAAATGGACATTTTTTTCCAAATAAAGACCTTAAAGTCTAATAAATAAATGAATGTTAATTAAAAATAAAAATACAAATAAACAATAAATTATTAGAATTTTTGAAGAAAAGCAAAAGTATTGGAAAATCAAATTCGAATGGAAATGCGAAAACGGAAAAATATAATTTTATAATACAAATAAATGTAATAAGCTATTTTTCATGAAAAAAAAAAACGATATTAGAATTTGAGTAAATAAACTATAAAGCTGATTAATGACAAAAGGGGAAAAAAAAAAAAAACTTAACATCAGAAAGTTAAATGTGAATGGAAGAGTGAAAATGAAAATAGTAAATGTGAACATTAATATTGAAGCATAAATTAAATGTTTTAATAATAAATGCAATAAAAATATTTCATTATTATAAAGCCGTTAGAATTCTGAATGGCCAGTAAAAAGACTACTGAAAAATTCACAAAATTCAAAACCTCCCAAAAAGGATTTTATAACAATTGTTTCCAAACTTTTAGAGAATTATTACAAAATTTTAATTTTTATTTTATTCCCGACGATTTTGTTTCAGTTGGTAAAATATTTGTTAAAATTATGCACTTCAATATCATATAATATAGTATGCTTTAATAAATAACTAAATATTGTTTTAAAAATATCAGAAAAATTAATGAAATATTCGGAATAGAATCAATTTCAATATAAATAATCATGCAATTCCATAACTACATTCATATTATAAATAGCATAAAACTTACATGAAAAAAAAAAGAAAAGAAAAGAATTGCTGAAATCGTCATTATTTAAATTTTAAAAAATACAAAGAAGAAACTTAATTTGTATCTATTCATATTCAATGCATTTAAAGCATAAAGTTTCAAAATGTGTTTTATTATTTAAACTATGCAATTATTTATTTTGTTTCTAGTTATAAATCATTTAATTGATTTAAGTCTTGAATGTATGAAAACCATAAAAATTGTTAATTAACTATAGTTCATAATACAAAGTACTCGAATAAAATACATTACACAATGAATAGTTTCAAAATATTTCCCTTGTGTTATTTTTCTAAATAGCTATCAAATGAATTAAGAACTAGAAATGTTATTAATGGAGTTAGGATTTAATATTTTACTTTTAAATGCAATTTTTCTCTCAACTACTAAAGCAGAGCCTGCTAACTTAAAAAAAATTAACAAAATAAAAAAATTTTTATCATTTTCAAATAATACTCATAATTAGCATGTGTTGCCTTGAAGAATATACAAAAATATTATATAATCATGATTTATAATATTAACTAATAAAGTTATCGTTAGAAATACATTACTTCAGGAATAGAAATTTTATCTTTAAGCATCATTTTTTTTTACTTCTTACAGTTTTTATCGCTGCTCATAAAGTCTATCCGGATAAAACCGTTCGCATGCGGACAAAAAAATCTGAATTGTTTAGAAGAGATTATAATTGAGAAAAAGGAATATAACTAACAGTAATTATAATAAACACATCATTTTTTATGGTAACAGTTAGCACTTTTAATAATTAAATGTAAAATTTTTGATGACAGTAAAAAAGATTACTTACAAGTAGGTGCTACAGAGGGAGAATGGTGAGACAACGAATCCGTAAGCGTTAGATCTAAACGCTGCGTCTGAACACACCGATGGCAGAATACCGTCTGGCCGCAATCACGTGGATTCTGTTGGGGACTGACTCTCCCCTCAAACTGACCACCCACAGTGACAGCAAGCCTTTCCGAGAAGGAGGAACTGTAGCTCTTGAAATGTTTTCAGTTGGTGACAGCCCCAGGGTAAAGTCATAAAATCAATCATCCCCCTCTGAAGACCCTTTTCTGAAAAATATTTCAACCCCTTCAAGGGATGATTTGTGTTTCCTGCATTGTTAGGAGGTGTCCACGTTTGTTACGTTGGCTTTCTGTCTAATAAAAGATGGATTCATCTTTTGAGCAGATTTACCAATTTTCTAGCCATTGCCCACAAAATTGCTCGCCAACTTAGGGAAAAATTGCTATAAGAATTTTTTTTCCTAAATTGGCGACAAGATAAATATACCTTTTACTGAGCAAATGAATATATTATTTAACATTTATTAACTGAAATTTCATAGGCAATTGATATTTATAATAACGATACCATATTAAAATGTGTGTGTTTTTAACATTCTAAAAAGATAATAATTTTTAAACAAATTCGTTAAATGATAATGAAGTGATAGAAATTATTTTATCTCGCGTAATTGTCCCATTAAATTGATTTAATTTGCACTATTATTTTGATTGATGTTGAACTATTAGATAGTCAGGATTCAGAAAAGTTATTTTAAAAATTTTTATTAGGAAAAAAGATTTAAGCAAAAGAATTGTAAAAATAATTCATGTGGGTTTCATTATTTTAATATTCTAAATCTGTTACCCCTGAAATATAAAGAGTTTTTTTTTTTTTTTTTAATTAAGTCTAGTATTCCACTTGAAACATTATTTTGATTTTCTGATTTTTAATATTTATTTATTTAAATTTTATAAAGATTTTTTTTTTCTTACAATTGATCTGTATGACTTTTTTGTTAATTTGTTAATTTTATTTATTGTTTATATATGTATATATATAACATTTCATTTGCTTACATTAATTATTAAAACCTTATATTTTTTCTTCTATTACCATTCTTATATATTGTTTGCTTTTATTAATTTTTGGGCAATTTAATTATTTTAGTTTATAATAATTTATTAACATTAAATTGTTGTCATGGCCAGGAAACAGTATGACCTCAATCCTATCGAAATTTCGTTTGAAAATTCTTGTCCAAATGAGGCGCCTATCAAATGAAAGGGAACTAATTGAGGCTATAACTGTTTCCTGGCATCATGTAATAACGAAAGAAGAGCCTAAAACTCTTGTCAGCTCAATGAAACGTCGATGTGAAGCTGTAATCAAAGATAAAGAGTACTCTACAAAGTACTAATAACTCACTGATATCATCACTATCTAATGTATATCGATAACTATTATCGTATAAGTTTTTTTTTTTTTTTTGTATTGCAAATAATTAAATTTTGTGTATTGTATTGAACTCAGTAATAAATTCTCTTTAAAATGATGCATACAAGTTTGCATTTTGTGAAAAGTAACGCTTTCTATAAGCATATAAAGTTCAAAAACATAAAAATTTCCAAAAGTATCCACAATTTTGGCCACTACTGTATATATGTATGTGTGTATGTGTATGTATGTGTGTATGTGTATGTATGTGTGTATGTGTATGTATGTGTGTATGTGTATGTATGTGTGTATGTGTATGTATGTGTGTATGTGTATGTATGTATGTGTGTGTGTGTGTTATAAATATGTCATATTTATTTGCTCTTTCTCATATTCTTCTAGACCTAATTTTATTGCTTGTATATATATGTTTATATCATTTGTTGTTGTTGCTTATCTCCAATGCTCTGACGGAGTGACCGAATCTAGGAATCCGTTGACGGAGAGGAAATCGATGAGAAGGCGCTTAGAAGTGTAAATTTCATCCCATAGTATATTCTTACAATTCAGGACATATAGGGAGAAAAGGTGCAGATTCGAACTCGGGTGCACCGTGAGGAAGAAGACTGTTTTGGCTCCATGTCTGTTAGTGTTAGCTGGGAATTAATATCTTTTGTTATAACCAAGATCAAGATTACGAATGTAGATTTTTATAACCAAGGTTACTAGGAGTTTTTAGGAATAGCCTATTTTCACAATTTTTGTGCAATATTTTCTCCATGTCATTTCCCATTATGAAAATTCTGTAACTGTTTTGTCGGTGATATTTTATTTCTGTTAAAATATATTACGTAATGGAGCAATACCTGCTATCTTAAGGTGTGGAGCAGCAGCTAAATTGCGTGTGTTCATGTAGTGCATCTTATTAATAGTGTTAGAATAAAAATAATTTTTTATTGATGATTTTGTGTAAGCGAATTTATGAATCAAGTATTATGACGAATAAGGAATTCGTAAGTATTTGTATCTTTAATTGTATTTTGAATTGGGAATCTACTTGTATTTGTATCTTTAATTGTATTTTTAAGACACAAATATTAAATGTTTAACAATATTTCCTAAATTGTTATCATTATTATCATTATTATACACATAAAATACACAATTATTCTTAAAACACACAATTATAAGGTGCTGAAAGCTTTAGTTACAGCGTGCCTTTTCAATAATTTGATTCCACTTTGTATTTTTTTTTTATTAAATTCTGTTTTTTATCAATTTTCCTGAAATCAAGAGTAGGAACATACTAATCTAGCTTTTAGCTGTCTGATGAACAGGTTATAAAACAGGTAACCAGTTATCAAACTGGTTTTCCATAAATCATTATGTAAATTATGTATTTTTTAAATCATTGTTATTTTCTATAACTGATCTTACCTATCAAATAAATACAGAGTGCAGTACATAAAACCAACAGTTCCATCATAATAGTATAGAATATTGCGTTTATTTACAATTATTTGTTTATTTATTGTACATGACGCTTTTGGCAACATAACCCCTGCATGTGAGGGACAAATTCTTTGAGACAACAGTTGTTGTCACTTATGCTCTTGGACAAGCCAAGCTCGCTATGCCGTTGGCTATGCGAATTTAAGCCAGCAGGGTGCGTCTTTCGTTTAACAGAGCACCAGAAAGGTTAAAGTACGTCTTTGCTCTAATATTCCTCATCTATATGGCAACACCAGAGGATCCACTCCCTCAATTTTGACATCGATCTGAAGGGAGAGGAAATATTCTCCAGACCATTACACCCAATGGTAACTGCTCAACGGCCGACCATAGAACATTCCATTACACAGCGCGTATATCGCATGTACTAGGTGGGTCTTAGGCGGAATTGGGAATCGAACCAATCCTTCCGGGCATAAGATGGTTGCCCTAATCATTTGGCTATCACTGTCCCTTGAGATAAAAGTCAACAGCGAATTTGAGTGGAGAGTTCTGAGGAGTTTTATTCAAACATTAAGGAGCAAGACTTCAGTTATGTCGGTGCAACATGCCACAGATATAGTATACAGATCAGGATTATTTTGTGTGCGTTTACACGTAAAAAAGGCTTTTTTTTTTTTTTTTTTTTTTTGTATACTTTTATTTTATTTTCCTGTAAGTTTTTTCATAGATAGTTGGTAGTATTCAGACAATTCTAACCATAAACTGTTAAGTGATAGCAAGAGTCTAATATCTTTGCATATATAATTACAGTGAAAAAAGATAAATCAAATATTGTTTTCATAAAATCTATGAGTAAATTTCTTAAAAGAAATAAAGTATCGTCAGGAATAAAAATTATTTTATCTTTTTCATACGAATTGTATTCAACTTATTTGATACTCGTTTCTTATGCAAACGATCATTTGCGTAAAAAACCGAAGTGTGCAATAGTTTCATTATTTGCATAAGAATATTGAGAAAATATGTTGAGATGGTAAAATATTTTATACACTCAAATAATAATTTTAACCGCTTTTCGAATTATAGCTTGTATAAATAAACATTCAGTATATAACACGAGGATAACTCGTTTCTTACATGTTTGGATAAAAAAATCTTTTTTTTTTTTTTTTTTTTTCATGCGTGGCAAATTATTAGTTGTAACCGCGAAATTTGATCTTCGAAGCTTAGTTCAACTGCACTGCGAACAAAAGTTTACATATAAAATCATCTGTGTAAAACAAGCGCTGACAAGTAAATTTGAATCTGTGAAATTTGGTCACGTGATTAACTGCGTAAGATTCATTTCGTAATGAATACACATCACAAATATATACTCATCAAAAGTAGAAAATTTTAATTTTTTTCGCATATTTTATTGCATTTTTTTATTTCTTTTCGCTTCAGACTGTGCAATAAAAAAATTAATAATACAAAACATTTATAATTCAGCTAAAATAATCGTAAATGTTGGAAATTGAAGAATCTTTAAGTTTTTGGTATTATTCTATATTTATTTTTAAGCAATGCGTCAGTGTGTGAGTTGTGTGCTAGCATCCGTCTTTTGCGTAAATTATATAAAGTGAATAAAAATTCGAATTATTTAAGTTAACAAAAATAAAATGTTGAATTTTAGTATATTTATACAATTAATTATTTTAAATAAAATTATATTTATTTGTACTAAATATTTATACACAATAAAATTAATATTTATGTATATACAAATAAAAGTAAATTATCATTTGCAATCAAACAAATTAATCCACAGAAATCAACTCAAATCCCTCTTTTTTATTTATTTAATATGTTTTTTTTATAAAATAATTATATTTATTTTCGATTTTTCATACAACAATTTGCCATTTTCACTCTCAATTACTTAAGTAGCTGTAACTGCAAGAACGATAAATAACGTAAGTAATTTAAATTGACAGCTCTGTTGACTTGTAAAGATGTCATCTAATTAGACATATTTTCTGTGGTGGGCAGTGGCAATTATAATCACCGTATCTCCGAAGAACGGAACAGCAGGAGAGGGTGGGGAGATTGCGGCTTCAAGTTCCAACTATTCCAAACATGATTGTCATGCTATTTACCACTTCCTCTTCCCGAAATAACGTTTGAAAGATGGGGGGGGGGGGACCAACGAACGACTATGGAAAGTCAATGAGCATATGGTTGCAGAACACGACTGTGATACACTTTATCTCACCCTGATCGAATCTGGTGTACCGAAACCGGTTCATGCCATGAATCGATGCAAGGCGGAACCTGTCAAAATCAGCTGTAAATGTGATCCCAAATAAACAAACGATTTTTTTCCCCTTTCGCTTGCGTATCACTTGCGGGAAACAAAGTGTGGTTGTAGATAACTACCGTATAGTCACTGCCAAATTATATTCACGCGTTAATGTGATGAGATTGTTTTAATTATAAGGTGTCTATGAAATGTTGAACATATTTTAATGATTCATAAAATTAAAGAATGCATGTATACATATATACATCTGTGTTCTGTTTGTCAAGGCACAGGTGTGAGGCTCGGACTGGAAAAGAGGAACTAAACATTGGAGCTTTCGCGTTACGTTGACCATCTGACCAAAACAAGAGATTTGCAACCTGGGCCCTTTGGTCGGGAAAACAGTTATAAGTAACTGTAGGACTTGATCCACGTGGATTGTTCGTGCCATAAGTTTATTTTTAATTATATATATATATATATATATATATATATATATATATATATATATATATATATATATATATATATATATATATATATATATATATATATATATATATATATATATATATGTATATGTATATGTATATATATATATATATATATATATATATATATATATATATATGTATATATATATATATATATATATATATATATATATATATGTATATGTATATATATATATATATATATATATATATATATATATATATATATATATATATATATATATATATATATATATATATATATATATATATATATATATATATATATATATATATCTCCGCCTACAAATTTTAATTTATAAAGAACTTAAATTTCAAGTATTTCTTTTATAAATATCATCTGCTTGTGTTATAAATTTTAAATTGAATTACTGATTTTTGGCACAAAACAATGTAAATAATGCGTATAAACTTATTGCGGTTGAAATATAAGCTTATTGAGTATCATGAATGTGAAAAATTAATCATTTGAATTGAGAGAATCGCTGCGTCTTTCCAACACTGATAAAAAGCTGCGGTGAGCCATTTTAATATCCACAAAGGTTTTCGGCAGGACTTTTCTATAGAAATTGGGCAACATTCCAGTGTGTTGCAAAGGAGGAAACCAGCAAACTTTAAGATATGCATGCGATACATTGGAGAGCAACACCCTTAGCATGTTGTTTAAAGGAGGCACGGACTGAATCCGTGGCTTCGAAAGGCCATACTGTGAGACCCTTCTAAATAACTTAGAAGTCCTATTGAGGACTACAATCATTTTTAAGAAGAAAATAATCTCAAATTAGCTTATACACTTACTAACTAACTATATATAATATATACTAACTATATATATTATAACTTCTGTGGCACGGCAGCCCATGTTGGTCTACAGTGGCCATCACTATTTTCCTGACCGAGAGGCCTAGTCGAAGCATATACTCCAATCAGGTGGTCAGCCTAAAGCAAAACTACTAGTGTTTAGTTCCCAGGCGTGCTTAGTACTCAGTTTATCGCACCACTGAAGGGATGAAAGGCTGTCTCAAGACCTTTCCAGCTTGAGAATCAAATCTGTGCCTTGAGAGCGTGAAACGCTACCGCTAAGCCACCAGGCTTTCGGTAAGCATTCATTTTAATTCACTATATTTAACATGAATAAAAGGAAATAGAATTAGTCATCAAAAAGAAATTGTAGTTTAGGTAATAAAAACAACAAATTCAATCTATGATAAAAAAAAATTATTATTGTTTTTAAATTTTTTATCACATTCGAGTAACTTCGTTAAAAAGTATTAAACTCTTTCCTCGTAAACATTTTTTTAACGCATGTTTGATGTGTTTGTCGCTAAGCGGTCATTTTCTGTTCACGTCCAAACCTTTCATTAGTTCAAACCTTACAATTGAAAGTAGTATACGGATATCTGTGTACATCTAAACTTGAGATGGGAATCGAAGCCATAAATTGTTAAAGGCAAGAGTATTCATTTTATTTAGTCACCAATTTTCCTTGGGAACTGCCATTCGAAAGCAGTATGTCTGTTTCTATATTTACTTTTTAACCAGTTTCAAAACTGAAGAAAGAAATTTCACATAAACACGTGAAGCTGGACCATGTCCGTACTCTTAGGCACAAATCTGGACTAAAATGGAATGTTTATCTTTAAAAACAAGAGATGAGTATTTTCGGGGTAGGGAAAGAGCGATTTTAGAGATAAATTCTTTCGAAAATCAATCAGTTCCATTGCAGCGTTAGCTTCTTGAAAATGACAATTTTCCATTACACGAGTATAAAGAACTCTTCAGCATCAATCTCTATAAAAGGCTTTCAAACATCTTTGGTCTTATCGTGGTTTAGTTGTAGGACACCGCTCTTCAGGGCGAAAGTTCCCATGTTCGATTCTAGTCGCTATTAAACATTGGGAAATGAATACTACATTTCTGCCTTCTGCAGACACAAGTGTAGGTGTTAGCGAGCTTCAGCGGTTTGCTATATGTGAATATATCTCCTCCCGGTACGTGAATATGATCAGGGACCACCTTTGCCTAATTGGGGGTCGGGGCACAAACTTCTTAGGGGGCCCTTTCTGCTTCACAACAACAAACTTTCTATTCAATTAGGCAAATGATTCTACTTGATTGCGAATGTAAAATAAACTTTCCTTTCGATGTGGGGACCCAGGGCAATTACCCCTGCCTTAATCAGGCCCTGAATGTGTCTTTGAAAAGCCCTCCCGATAGACAATTCAGGGGTGAACATAGAAATGTCTTACAGTTGCTCCAGGCAGTTCGCAACACCCTATAATAAATAAAATCATTTCGAAATATTTGAAGAGTTGGTTGCGTAAATTAACTTATCAAAGTTTAAACAATTTCGACGTACTGAGGAATCTAAAACTGATCAGCCCTGCAGATTAGACTTCAGATTTTATAGTAAAAGAAAGTCATTAAGGAATTATAGGTCATAATTTTTCTGAGTCCCAAATGGACACAATAAAACAAATAAATTTCAAATATTCATTAAAATTCCCAGATATTTATTAAAATTTCAATTCAAATAATCACAATGATATTTATTAAAATTTTACATTAGAATCAAATGATAATTAATGCCAAATAGATGCAATAATAAGGAAAAACGGAAAAAATTAAATACTTACTATAGAATTAACAACTATTAAATTCACAAGAAGGCAATACAACAAGCAAACATTGGATTTTAATTAGAATTGAACGCAATTTAAAATCAAATGAACCAAGAAATTCTGAGTGTATTCAAAATCAAATGGCACTTATAAAATCAAATGAATACCATAAAATATGCACTAAAATTCAAACACTCAATGAAATCAACAACGCCAAACGAAATTAACAGCAAAATCAAACAAAAATAATAAATACAAAAAAGAAAAAAATACCAAATATTAATTGAAAATAATAAGCGATAGTAAAATTCAAAGTAACTCAAAAAAATATTTAACAAAAATTAATATCTTTGTTAAAATTAAATGACAATTTAGTCAAACAAGGGATATAGAACGAAAAAAATAAATAATTAGAAATAAAATATTTATCAAAATTTATAGTAGTAATTAAAGTCCAACGAACTCCTTTTAAAAAAGAATTGTTAGAAACAAAATGAAATTCAATTTACGCATCTAAAGCCAAACGAGAATTAACGAGGAACACAATTTTTTTTTAATCAAGAATTGTAAAACCATGTTCAATCTAAATAACTAAAATCAAACTAACGTAGTGGGGGGGGGGGGCAGCAGAAACAGTAATTGGAATTTAATCACATAAAGTCAAACGAATTCATTAGAAAACATAAAATAAAATAGATAGTAAAATAAATACATAAAAAGTGTTTATTAGAATTAAATTAACTTTTTAGAGAAACTTTTTTTGAAGAAGTAAAGCTAAATTCTAACTATAAACAACTAAGGTGAAACTGTAACAAATGAAACAAACAAAATTGAAATTTTAATTATTATTAAATGACAATTAAAGTTAAGCAACTGCAATAACATATCAAGTAAAAAAAATCAAACGATCGTTAAATTGAAAAGATATTCATTGTCAAATGATTACATTAGAGCTCATATATAAACAATTTGTAATATGGTTACGCTATTTATTTCTCCGGCATCATTCATCTTGTTCAAGGAACTACTTTTGTATATATTTGCATCTTGACATAAAAAGTATCTTTCCAGTTTCCAGACAGCGTGCAGGGGGAGGGATGCTTAGGTGCATTGTAGTACGTGAGGTAACCAGTGGGGGTCAGGAGAATCTTTTTTGAAGGGTTCAGAACTATTGTCGCCCTTGTGGGCAAATTACTCTCAAGGCAGACGCTTTGCTGTTCTCATTTTCTGAATATAGGTATTCTGAAATACATACGACATACACTGTATAATAGTTTTCAAGATAAAATATATAAGAGTTTGTCGCCAGAAAAATCATGAAATATTTTTCAGATTCGAAAACAAGAAGTAACTATGAAGGTATACATTCAAATGCGTTTGTGGTCTTAATACTTAGAATGCAACACGAGATAGTTTAGCTTATTAATTTCTTTATTCGATTTTTTTGCAATAATTTTACATTTATATGATGAGCTACACATTTATAATTTATACTAATGATAAACACAATAAAATTTATTATTATTTTTTAAACCATAAAGAGGTTATTCCTTTCGTTCCAGTTGAAATCCTGATTACGGCATTATATTACAGTTCTTATTGGTTTGAAATATCTTTAATGTAAGATAATGTTTCATCTATCATATTGAGACGGCTTCAACAATCCGACTTATTCATGAATTTGCTGCCTGCCTTCGAATTTCATTCTTCGAGCGGCAGCAAACAAGGCGAAGTTACCTGTTGAATTTCTGAAGATGAGAAAAGTCCATTCATAATTTTTACAAGTCATAAAGAAGTATTTTTTAAAATTATAATTTCTCCCGTTTGAAAAACTTTTCACAAAATCATGGCAATTACCTGTTGCTCTAAATTATTAGTTTTCAAATCTTTAGCGGTATTGCTTCCAAAATGGAATACGTTGACAATAGAACATAAGAAAAAGTTAAGCATGTGGAGAAGTAAAATGAAAAAAACAAAACAAAATATTCCCTTTACGGTTAGA
This sequence comes from Latrodectus elegans, assembly GCA_030067965.1. NCBI lineage: Eukaryota > Metazoa > Arthropoda > Arachnida > Araneae > Theridiidae > Latrodectus > Latrodectus elegans. The sequence goes on along the minus strand of CM057819.1, from coordinate 9,295,892 downwards.
GTTTAAATAGTCAAGAACTTTTTTCTTAAGTTTATAATGCACGTATTTCTAGAAGACGCGTGGTTTAGTGGTAGCGTTTCACACTCCCAAGACGCAGATCCGAGGTTCGATCCTCAGGTTGGGCAAGGTCTATTCAGTTTTTTATCGCTTCAGAGGGTCTATAAACTGTGTATCAAGCTTGTTTGGAAACTAAACACTGGAGGTTTCACTTTAGGCTGACTACCTAATCGGGACATATGATTCGCAATGCAGGACCTCTCGATCACTAAAACAAAGATGCGCACAGTAGGCCTAGGCCCACTTGGTCTGTCGTGCCACAGAGTTTAGTTTGTGAACGTATTTCTATTACCCTCTATGACATCATCTTTCCTGTCTTCACTTCTAGCAAAAGAATGCTCTTTATCCTTAGACATGTTCTTATTTAGAATAATTTTAAATTCACATCAGAAATTTTGAGTGCAATATCATATTTAACTAGTGGCAGCCATTGTAAAATATTTATATATCCACCTTATAGTGCCTATTGGGGGAAATTTTCTTAGATAGCAGACCGTATTCACGAGATAGAAACATCTGAAGAGTTCCAATCACCTACCTCAATAGACATGCATTTAAAAAATTAGACCTCCTTCTCTCATTGTTCAATTGTGACTTAGATTGAAGCAGGGACTTGGCATTCTGAAGAGCATAATCATAGTACTAGGCCATCATGGGCCTATGAGCAACATTTGATGCTACGATCAGCCTACAGACGAATGCCATCTTCGGCTGCATGATGCAACATTTAAAATAAATGAATATTTAATTTTATTTTTATCAAATTTATTTTATTATCCCAGACATGTGAAAATAGCGAAATATACTGATGAAAAATTATAAAAATATTTAAAAACTTGTAAAAAATTTCTTTTAATTTCATTAATATTAAGGTGCATTATATATTATTCATGATATCAAGTTTATATCACATAATTTACATTCACAAAAATGTTTATAAACTAATTTCATTTTTTTACTGATGCATAAAAACGAAAGGGAGTAAGTAATCACGCACACACAAAAGTCTCAAGTAATTATAGGGGTACATTGACTATTATATTTGTAGACACAAGGAATAGCAAATGGACAGAAATGTGCATTCGCAATATATGAAGGACATTTTATTTAAAATTACACACACAATGACTTAAGTTACATATCCATCTATAATTGCGGAAGTAACGTTCGGTTTTCTTGACCTGTTTTGGATGCTTATTTCTGTTGATTGAAGCAATTAAAAACAAATTATTTAATTTATTCAGTCAGCGAGGTACGAATGACGATATTACATTATCATTTCGAACGAGAATCAAAAGATGTACTCGACAGATGAGATGGCTCTTTTCTCTCGACATTACATCAGAGTGGAGAGATGCTAGAATCACAACAAAATTTTTCACACGTGTAGTTGTTATATAACTCCCAGCTGATAGGATTTCGCCCCTTAAAGTATAATAAAAGACGAGACTGATGGCACCTTATATAGACGGAGCACCTGATCTGCACCTTAGGTTATCCACCACATAATACACCTGGTTGTCACAGAATTGCCACGAATTTTGAAAGCAGAATTGAATTTCAGTAGATCTCTAAGGCTTGAGATTAAAAATTTGATAGAAATATAAAACCATCGACAATGCATTGACAGTATTTCCAACATGGCAGATGATGGCATGAGGTAAATAAATATTTCTCTAAAATTGTAAAAATAAGTTGTCCTAAGCACTACACGTAGCCTTGATTATAAAATACAAATTAGTTATCCTGATCTTGGTTATATCAGACGATATAAATAGACTGTAATATAAATATACAAACCATATAAATATGTTTAAGTAGAAGAGAGTGAAAAAGAGCAAATAAGTGATTTACAATATATATATATAAGTATAGCACTCATGCTTTAACTGCGTTTCTTATACTTAAACTTCGTCCTTGGCATCTTATGTTGAGCAGCACACTGGGCCATGGAAGTCCTGAAAGTGAGTCTTCTTAATTAAGAAGGAAGCCGAAGAGACCCAGAATCCGTGTCCCAACCCAGAAAGTATCATTTCATATGGAAAGCATTGCGACCATGATATATTTAACGTGAATATGACGGATCTTTGATTGCATCAGGATTCGAATCCACTGCCTCCCAATAACGAGAACTAACTCCTATCGACCAATCTACTATAGCCTAATTTTACACATGTAAATGTCTGTCTTCGACTGGGTTTAGTTTCGAACCGGCTTCCACTGCATATCTCGCCGGCTTTGTAGGCTACCTTTCAGAATGAGTGACATAAAACACTCCCCAGGAGGCCACGAGGTTTTTAAAGAATATTCAAAGCAAAACAAAACATAGCGTGTGCTGTACATTGATTACATTTCGACAATTAGCAAAATAAGACACTTATGCAAGTATGTTGATTTAAAACACATTTTAGTGTTTTATATAATCGATAGTTTAAAATATACAAACTAAAAAACGAATGTTTGTAGTATTCGAATCATTTTACGATTCACAGAATGCTGATATTGGACAGTTCCATTCCTAGCTCTGTTGAATTTACTATATATGGTTATATTTTGAACTACTAAACACACACATTCATATATGCCTGTATACATCAACATAAATGGGATGTTATTCTGTGTTAGCATTAAGTTTTTGCCCGGTGTGAATGTTGAGGAAGGAAAACTTATAACAGAAAGTCACTCTGCGGTTAGATTAAAATAAAAGCTATCTTTCATTATGAAATTTCCATTATAGTGTTTGTAATCCATGAAAATTTAAACTATAAATACGCTGACTCCAACGGTTTGAAATGTTATTTGTATTACGCTGTTCTGGAGCTCTGCTCGTTTCAAGCACGGTGATAAGAGGGCGAACTTGTGAAACAACAGGATTTTTCTCCATCCCTCTGATTACGAAATAATAACAACAAAGGGAGAGACGATTTCATGTGTTCAGTGTCACCCCTCTCACTTTGTCCCCATTCCTACACAATATTTCTTAAAAAAAATTCTGATAATTCTGATTTCTTTTTAATATATTTGAAAAACTATTATCTCTCTTTATTGCAACTAGAGTGTTTTTGGTTTTCCCATGACGCCGCTGATGAGGAATGCATTGTACTGCGGAAGGAGAAATATTTCTATATTTGATGACTTCACAACTAATTGGAATTCCTCAGCATTCCACACTAGATTCATCTTGTTTTCGACACATCCCCATTGCGTGGTATAAGACAGCACTTTGTGCTAAACTAAGTAATTAGTAAACACCAATTAAAAATAGTAAGTCCGGAACGCTAATTTTCCAACTTAGGTATATGTGTATGCATGTAAGAATTCCCTATCCTATATATATATATATATATATATATATATATATATATATATATATATATATATATATATATATATATATATATATATATATATATATATATATATATATATATATATATATATATATGTATATATATATATGCACACACTCATTCTTTTAATATTTAGTTGACATGACCAGGCTGCAATCTCCGAGTCCATTACAATGGGTACTGCATACTCACTGTAATGGAGTCGGAGATCGTAGCGTGGTGCCACAGCGTGTCTACTACCACCCACACTCCCGTCTTGGAGGGGAATCTTAAAAGACACACCTTCAGCGTCAGCTGGGCCAGTCAATAGAAACATGAACAGGTGGTTAACAGTCCGTGGTAAAGTAATAGCGCAATGACCATCCTATTTCCTTAATCTGCATTGTTAAAGTGAATTCAGGGGATGCCAAATCGATTCATTCAATATCTCGCCAAGTACGGGATCGAAGATCGCAGCAAGAGTGTCGTAATGAAAGAATACATCTATTCTTAACCTCATTTATTCCACATATTTTGCAATCTTGAATTTCACAAGTTTTGGCCGAAATTTTTGGTGCTAAAGGAATATAAATAAAAACTTTATTATTTTAACATAGAAATTTTTTATACTTCAACAGCAATTTATTCATATTGATTTTTACAAAACTATTCTTTCCAAGATTGACGAGAAGATTAATTTTAATTTTAAGCTTCTTGTAAAATGTAGAAATATTCTTTTGTTCCATTAATATATATAATTTTACTTAGACATTATATTTTTTTAAAAAATTTATTTTAATCTTTCAGAGTGTTATCTCAGACTTTATACTCAATAACATTTTTTTTTCTTTTAATTGTAAGGTGATTAATGTGAATGAGGAATTCAAAACAAAAAAATAAATTTCTGTCAAAAATATTTGTTTTTGTTTTATGTGTATAAAAATTACCTGCATTTAGTATTTAGGTTGAAATAAGAGATTCGATATACTATTTTAAATTTATGTAACTTTTTAAATTTTGATTAGCTTGCTTTAGTTTATTTTAATATATTTTTTAATCTATTAAAAATAGTTCATAAAATTTTGTTTTGTTAAATATATTATGTAAAAAAACAAATCTTCAATTTTAAACAACAACCACATTATTCATGCATGAAATAATATTAATATCTGTGTTGAAATGATTACTATGGTTTCTTTAATTTTATATTAAATAAATTCTTGTAATATTGCAAATTTCCTCAATGTTACTGACATTATGGATGTATGTGAGACTGATTTGGAAAAAGAATTTTTATAAATAAATGTATTTTTTAAGGTATCCACACACACACGCATACATGGATGAGAATGAATATCAAAAATGGAGGTTATTTAAGTTGTATAAAAGAGTCACGAATTAATATACTTTTTTAAATTTAATGTTGAGAGTCTGTTTTATAAAATGAATGAAGAGCTATTGCCAATTCAAACCTATAATATTATATGGAATGTGTTTCAATGAAATTTTACTGCTTATAATGATTATACTTTTTCGGAGGTAATGTAGATTGTAAGAACTTCGTAAAAATAAATTTAAAAAAGGAAGAAATATCAAACAAGCAAACCTATTTATTTCCTTAAAAAGTTAGAATTTTTTAGTTTACGATAAAAATTAAATCTTTTGTGAATGATTTACTTTTCAGCATAAATAAATTACTTTGGTAGCAGTAAAAAAAATTTTTTTTTATTTTACTTCAGTCTCATCCAAACCTTTTGTCATTAATTCATTGACAGCACTGGGAAAATAAAGTTTTACACTCTCCGCCCCCGCACTTCTTCTGACTGCTTAAAGAAATTGTAAGGTATTTTAATTTCCTTCGCATAAATTGCCTTCAGGCAGGAATTTTCATGGAGAGTGAGCCGTATTCACATGTCGCAAAGGAGAAAACCCTGAGAACTTCCGAGCACCAACTTTGACAAACGTGTATGCTGAAAGCAAAACCGCAACATTCATCAACCATTGTTCAACAATAGCTGGGATCGAACTTGGGTATTCCGAAAGCCATTGTCTTTGCACTAGGTCTCGGTGTATTTTCCCACGACCCCTGTCAATTAATCACATTACCACATCAAAAGAGATGGATTATCGCTTCGAATAGGTAGAAACAGACAGCCGAAAGTACAATGCAGTGAAACCAACAAACCAACAAGTATAGTAACAGAGCAGCTTGATTGCTATGATCCGAAGTACAGATAACTAACTCAGAAATCATCCATGCCATTTTCCAAAATGACAAGCCATTGGAACAAGCAAGGCACTGTTGAAAAATGTTTCGTTTCTGCCGAAAATTTGTCAGGATGGGTGTTTGGGAGTTTTCTGTGTTTCTTCCCTTGCAATATTTAGAAACAGCGCAGTAGGAGGGGTCTTCCCAGAAGGTGATTTGCGCGGTTGATATTAAAATATTTTGAAATGGAACTCAAGTGTTAGGCTATCCACTACTCTGTGCCGAAAAGTGTAGGGTTTGAGGACATCACTCGTTATACCTAATAATCAGTTGTATTCCTACAGATTAATGTTTCCTAACCTGTGCGCTTTCATGCACTGAGTAGAATCTTTAAATTAAAATAACAAGTTTCGAAAATTAAAATTTAATTCGTATTTTTACTTATTATCACTAATACAGAAGTAAATGCACATATCGATTATTTTGAATTAAAACATATTCTTTAGATCATAGGTCCCCAATATTTTTTTCTCGTGGACTACTTTCAAAGTTTTACTATTTTCGGTAGATCCCCTGCTGCTACATTTCTACTGTATTCCCAAAATTCCTAAAATAAATCACCCTAAATTGGATTAAGAAGGAAAAAAAGTAGCACATTTTCTTGTGTCCTATTGATTAAAATAATACTTGTGGTTATACAAAATTATAAGCATTTATTATTACAAACAATCAACAATTGACAAAAAATCAACAATAAATTCTGAAATGTAAATCAACAATGAAAGTAGTCATACGTTTTGTTCTTGGCATATATATTTATACTAATATAGATTGCAATACTAATGCAGATTATACTAATGTAATTTGATATTTATACTAATGTAGATTTCCGCCTACGTTAAAAAATTGATTTTGAACAAAATATTCCATTTTCTTTTCTTTTCTATTTATTTCTATTTCTTTTCAACTACAGGAATTTTAAAATGCGTAATATTTTGAAAAACGAAACAGGAAGCTGCATTTTCAAGTCAGAAGGGGTAAAGATGAGAGAAATTTTAGTTTTTTTACTATTTTTTTTAAAATTTATATTATTTCTGACATAAATTTGGCTTATACATTCGAAAAGAAGAGATAACTTTGTCGTTGTTATAAATGAACATTATAAAGGTGATTTTCTCAGAACTTTGTTTTTCACAAAAAAACTCCATCACACAACCCCTGAATTTCACCCGATATCTCCTGTAATAATGTAGATATTTGTATGAAATTAACCTATATGTTTTCACAGTTTTATTATCTGTGAAATGAAGCAAAATTTAGTATACATATGAAGATCTTTTTTATTTTTATTTACGGTTAGTTTTCAAGGGAATGTTCAGTAAAATATGGTAAAATATCCTTATTTCTGTATATTTTTAACCATTTTTTTATATCTCAGTATCTCTCTCAGATTTCTCTCCCTTTTAAAGAATATTGTCACACAATGCTTAGACCCGAATTGAATTATTTGATGCATTATAATTTTCTCTAGAGTGTTAGACATTTAAAATTTCTCTAAAATTTATTAGAAAGTAAACAGTTTCACAAAAATTAGGCTTTATATAATAAAAAGTTTGATTAATTATTGGTTTTTACATGATAATTTATCTAAAAACAAGATTAAAACTAATTTTTAAGAAAAAGTTTACTCGAACATAGGTGAATACCTTAAACTCTCTCTCTCTCTCTCTCTCTCTATATATATATATATATATATATATATGTATGTATATATATATACACAAGGAAAAGACAAAGACTGGATAGATAGAGTGAGAAAGTACATCCATGCCTGAACCGAGATTCGAACCCTCCCTATCCGCAGTCAGTCGAGCGGCATATGTGTGTATATATATATATATATATATAGTCCTGGGTTCGAATCTTGGTTTAGGCATGGATGCACATTCTCACACTATCTATCCTGTCTTTGTCTTTTTTTTGTATGAATGAAATATGAATGGTTGCTTACCGTATAAACGGGTACCTATAGTATGTGTGTACTGAGGAAGTCGTACTCCCCACCTAATATGGTTCAGTTGGAAAAGTGGAGTAGTGCACCCCATAATGCCAGCCAAGCTGGCATACGATAAACAACAACATATATCCATACATACATGCATATATATATATATATATATATATATATATATATATATATATATATATATATATATATATATATATATATATATATATATATATATATATATATATATATATATATAATGCATACATAAATTGCAAAAATTAATAAATGTAACAAGTAGAATACAAAAAGAAGAAAGATACATATGCCTGCTTTTACCTGGGAGTTGAAGCCAGATTCAATGAACCAGTCGGTGTAACTTTAATCAAAGTATTGCTTGAGCAGCGTAACCGGCTTAACCGAAGGGACACAAGTAACTGCAATATTTTTTTAGATTAACTGAAAATGGACTAGCACCGTTTCATTAAACCGATAAATATCACGTGAGTATGACATGTCCAAAACAGATAAGCATTCTTCGGGCCTTAGGGGTGTTCAAAGAACGCTGGCTATCGAAGGCATAGAGGTGGTGACCACACATACAGCTAAAAAAAGCTGTCAAAGAATTCCTTATCACTGTATCTTTATCTAATTTCTTTGCTTAGGAAACCATCCAAACGTACAGACTGCTTACTCATCTAGCCATGTCTGTTTGCTTCTTTCGTCATTGTCGAGGGTGGGCTGTTTCAACTACTCCCCGAAACGATTGCTGAGGAGACATGTTTTTGTGAGGTCTGGCTGTCTTTGCATTACACCTGAAGAAACTGGAATTTTTGAAGACACCAAATAATAAGTGAACACGTATACAGTAACCCTATAACATGGTATAATAGTTCCATGTTATATAAAAAAAAAAAAAAAAAAAAAAAACGTTTTATACGAGTATTCTCGTAAAACGCGCTCGTACGACCTTGTATAACGCATTATGTGCCAATGATTCACGTTTCACTTTTCTGATTAAAAGGGATTTAAATCGAATATTAAGGAAATACTATGCTATGAACGCGAAATGTGTACGTTTTATTAAAATTAAATTAAGAACATTTTAAATAAAAACGAACTTATGCAAATGCACCCAAAAACAGTTAATTTCAAATAAATCAAATAATTTCAAAAACAGTTTTATTACATACTGATAGGAGCTATTCTGAAATTACCCGATTTCTTTTTTAGGAGAATGTTCAAATATCAATAATATAATATAATTATAATTAATAATATAATTTAATGAAAGGTCAATAATATAATTTAATTTTGTAAGGATATAATTGGCACAATGCGCAAATGTAATGTGAAATGGAGTGTGAACTGTACAAATCATTATAAATTTTGGAGCACAGGAATATAACGTGGAGAATCAACGCGTTATAAAGGGGGGAGGGGAGACACATGTTATAGAGGGACATGAAATCGCGTTCAAAGAGTATCATGTTACAGGGGGCGTTACTGTATTATTATGTGTGTGTGAAAAACATAATTAAATAATTATTCTTTTCTAACTAAAAAATATGCATGTTTATAAATGGATCTTTATATGATTTTAAAGTAGTGAGTTTAATTTTTGCAAATATTCATGTATTTTGGTTATGAGGTGAATGGCAATCCATTAATATAAATAATTATTCTTAATAATAAGTAAGAAATAAGGATTTTAATTTCAACATAAGAAGTGTAACTGCACGCCAAACTCGTAGAATTGTAAATTTTTTTTTAACTCTAAAGGATAAATATGCATATTTAACCACATTTAACAAGTTAATACTTATAGAATTTTTATTAATGAAAAAGTAGAGAGAATATTGCTTAAATTTTCTGCGATATTCTCACCATCTGAATTTTGTTTTGTATTCGCTTTTTTTGCTTATGTAATAAATAAATAAAATTTACCTGCAAATTATTAATATATTTATATGTTATTGGCATAAGATATCATGGGTCAAGTGATTGATAAATTGTTACAAGTGCTGCGTCAAGGGGGTGGCCCATGCCCTTTGGTTTCTCGCCTATTTGTTAACAGGTTGAGTAATGCTGAATATGGAAGTAAACATATGTATGTAAAATTTGTCACATTTTTTAAATTGTGAATCGTTGAATATGTTTTTGGCACCATTCTGTTTTTCCAAACCGGCTCGATAAAACATTTAGCGACGAAAAAATTAGCCAAGCCAATTTTCGCCAAGAGGAAACTTAAAATATATTTTTCCTCTAGTAGCGTTTGAACGAAAATCAATTAAATGAAAAATATTAATTAAATATTATAATAAAGCAAAAAATTATGTGACTATTAAATACTAAAAAATAAGTTCTATTTATTTGAGAGGCAGTGAATAGCGGAACTCTCACCTGTCAGCCCAGGCAAAGCCATTTGATTGCCTCAACTCAAGAAGCAAACAGTTTTTCTGTAAGACATTTGATTGAAATTGGTGTTGTTATGTAATACACGGCTAACAGGATTTCTACCTTTTCGACACAACAAGGAGTTAAAGTGAGGGCACTTTATATTCATGCATAGTGGTGTAGGTTAGCCCCGGACTGTGTCTTTAGGTTAACGGGATTGGAATACTTGTCCATTACTAAGTGACGTGTCATTATGAACCTAGGTTAGGTGACGAGATCACACCTGAGCTGTCAGCCTCCTCACCACATCCATGCCACATTAACGGAAGATCTTTGGGCGTCGCAGATGAACGTGGACACAACCCCAACTCATGGAGTTCCAGCAACACAGTAAGGAAGAATGTGGTCATCCTCCCAATCAAACGACGCTTCACTTTCCTGATCTTAACAGGAAGCACCATCAAACTACTGAGCCACTGGAGCTGGACCTCTAATACAGTGGGACACTCAGTGAGTGGGCCTTCGTAGAAGGTGATCGTGAAACCACCAAAAAAAAAACACATTAATTGTAAAATAATAATAAGTTAAAAACGAAAAAATTTTTCTTAATCAAAATTTTTCTTTTTTAAAAAATTCCTATTGCAAAATATTTCCATTCTATATAAAAAAAAATTCATAAAAATATATTTTCTTTCATTACTTAATGGGGAAAAAATAATCCCTTTTCTTGAGCAACTTTCTGAAAATTTTGAAATATTACTTAATAACTTTCTTTGGAAGTCGAGAATTTCAATAATACACACGAATAATGGTATTAGAGTATTTTTCGAAACAAGAACTGCTGAGTTTCGATCCCTGCCTGGGAGTCATCAAACACCCACGTTGCTTTTTTTAAATGCATGGAAATTTCTTTTTTAAGTTTAGGACGGTGTGGGGGAGGGATTGTTTTGGTGTTTACAGAATTTCCTCCTTCGTGGCCCAGTGCCCACAGTCTATGGAAAATCCGCCCATCCATAAAGCGGGGTGATATTAAAGAAGCTTGAAACACCTCCATTGTTGAGTTGTCCACGATACGATGTCAGAAGTTTTATTCTGTTGTTTAATCCTCTTATTCTGCTAATGACTAGAATTGAAATCACAAAGCTTTTAATTGGTTCAGAGGATGGGAATTTAGGTTGTAAATCGAATATTTTATGCGTCACCATAATGGACAAATAGATTCGTTTCCACAAAAGCTGCACGTGAGTTGAAGGCAGGTATTGGGTTTTTGCTTCAATCACAGACATTTTCTAATTTGTCATCGAATCACAGTGAAATAAATAGCACTGCATCGGTAATCATCTAAAAAATAATATCATTTTATCAATATTTTTTATTGAATTTTGCAGAAAAAATCGTTGTATCATCATTTTAAATGAAGACTTCTAATTACAACACTGACGTACACGTTTAAATAGAAAATATATGTTAATTTATTAAATATCGACCAAATTTCTCGGTGTATATATATGTTAAAAATGTGTACGTTTTGAGAAACAACTAAAAAATAATATAAACATTTTATGTTTAAATTTTTTTTTTATAAACTAAATAATTATCACTTATTGACAAAACTTATTTGAACGCCTATCTTTATTTCCGGCGGAAAATGTTCAGCAATCGCATCGGTGATCGAGTGCGTAAGTATGAAATAATAGTTGCTTTTGGGAATTTGTGACCGTATTGCTTTAACCGACAAATTTGTCACCAAAAAATATTTTTCAACCAAATAGGTTTACCTTTGTTCAAAATTTAGATTGTTTTCCAATGTTTTTCACTTCTTAGTCAATTTTTGCACAAAAAAATTTCGATTGATATATATTAGATTTAAAATAAAATTTTGAATCAATAAAAAACCATCCTATCTACGTTATATTATTTTCGCTTCTTAGTAAGAAATATACCATTTCTATAAGATCATAAGCGGGAGGGGGGGGGATATAATGAAAAAGTACCAACATACAAAATATTTCACATTTAAATAAAATATTTTACTATCATATATATATATATTATAAAAATGACTATTTTTAAAAATTTTTCAATAGATTGAAATAAAAAAAGAAAATTTCACAGAACATTTTTTTTTATTTATTAAAAAAAAATTATTAGTTGAGGCAACACCTCTCTTTGATGCTCAGTTTTATCTTAATCCTCCCCGCGAACATCCCTCTAAAATGACGTCACAAAATTCTTTTGTATATTACAAGCGAAATATCTATCATATTTCCTGAAATTTAAATATTGCTGAATTGACTTAAATTTGTTGCAGGAGAATACATCTGGTTAAAGTTGGTGCCGATTTTCAGATGGGGAGAAGTAATTGTTTTAATACTTATTTTTACTACCAATATCTGGGTCAGATTAATACGTGCTTCTTTATCGCAATTTAAGAGAAAAATAGATAAGCGCTGTGACCTTACCGTAATAATAGGTTTCTCCCTCCTAAGCAGCTTATATAAGATGCTTTTGCAAGAGATTCTGTTTCTTTCTCTTGCCGAATTCACTTTGATGTAGTCCCTGTAGCGCAGTGGATAGCGCGTTGGACTTCTAATCCAAAGGTCCCGGGTTCGAATCCCGGCAGGGATGATGGTTGATAAGTGTAATTTTTGAAATTGAAAGAATTGAGCAAAATTGGAATAATTTAATAATATTTATTAAAATTTATTCACAAAGAGTCTAAGTAATAAATTGCTTATATTTCGGAAGCATGGCTTAAGGTAACCGAAAACGTTCTGAGCACTTTTTTAAAATACACCGCATATATACATTGTAACGATTTTTACTAATTTAACTTTAGAAGACATAATATTGAGCTACTAAAATTTGATATATTCCAATATTATTCTTCAAAAATGTTAAATATATATAAAATTTTAAGCATTTTTTTAAAAATTTAAAAAAATGCTACTTTAAAAACTATTAAACACATTTGAAAAAAATTAATACCAAATAATCTATATGTTGTTATTTAGAGCATGCACTAAAATTTTAAGTTTTGTTAAAAAATAAAAAAATTATGGCCAGTTGAATATTTATACTGAAATTTTAGCCAAAATTTCTATGCCATTATTCGAATAACAGGCGATACTTTGAGAAATATTTTAGTGATTAAAATTCTTTGAGTACACTCCCTAAAAAACAATATACAGATCACGCTCATGAAATTCCATAGTGATATTATAAAAATGTTTTGAGTTATTGTTCTTGAAGCGTGCAAATTATACATAAAAAAAAAGCCAGTTCTGAGAAAAGCGCATTTAAAGATTAAAGTGATGTGTCTTTATAAGAAATTCTCATATTTGCTGATTAATATTTTATTTGATTTTCTGATTGATTTCCGGAACAGTAATTATTTTATGTATCTTTTAAAAGCTTACTAAATTTATATTTCAAAGTTAAACACTGTTTAAACTAATTTTTAACATCATTCTGGCCCTTTAAACGCCCACTTCCGGTCCTTTAAATATGTCAAATTTTGGTTTCCTAATCTTTACGAAATCCTTTATATCTCGGAATCTAATTAACGTAGAGACAAAAACAAATCTGTTTTAGAAAGCTATTTAAATTCCTTATTTAGTGAAAGAATAAAATAAATGTATCATTTTTGGTCGAAAATGACGTTTTCAACATGTACCTTAAGAAATTTTAAAGTTTTAATTGTTATTTAAATAGCACACGGAAACATCGAATTAACGTAGTATCGCCATGTGAAAATAATTGTCTTTATAAATCGTTATTCCATCTTACGATTTGTGGTAGATTAATTAAAAAAAAAATTTACTTTTTTATTTCGCTGGCGAAATGGAAGAATTTCGTCAGATCGATTTCTAGAGAGAATTTTAAAAATGTAATTAAAAAAAAAATTGATAACTATTTGTTATAAAATATTTTGTCGTAGCATAAACATTTTGACATCGCTTAAAAATTTTGTTACATTATAAAAAACTTTCAATGATAATAAAAATTCCTTTAAATTGTGTAGGTCAGTCGTACTAAGTGACGACTTTATCGCTCGCTCTCCAAGTAGAATAATACAGCTCAATTATTTTATTGACATTAAATGTAGATTCAAGTTCTTACGAACATTCTTACATTTCTTTATTAAAAGAAGTCCTTTTGCATAATATATGTATTTAAAAGAATGTTGCAGCACACATATATTAAAGTGAATGAATTTTTTTTTTAGATATTCTTAATGTAAACAATTACAGTACATTGCGATTTGTGCAAAGTTTTCAAAATATGATAATCTATGAGATGAATGCATTACATTTAATTTAATTCAATAATGGTTTTTCAGATTTTTGAAAATTTTACATTTAAAACTTTAATGAAGATCTTGAAATTTTACAAAAATTATAAAATTATTTTGGAATTAGAAGAGGTTTTTTTTAAAAGCTTAATGGTATAAATTAAATTTTACATTTAAGCTTATGCGGATGAAAAAAGGCTACGAAATTCTTGAATAAAATAATATATATATGTATATATATATATATATATATATATATATATATATATATATATATATTGTAAACAGCAATAAAATGATATTCCTTACTAATCAAAATAATCACATGATTTTTTTCTAGGAGTCGTTTCTCTTCAGCACTTTATAATTTGATACAGAAACATTACAATAGATAAATATCGTCAATAGAAATAAGAAAATCAGAACTCTTTTTGGAGGAAAGTGAATGGGTTTTTAACATAACTTATGATGAAAAAGGGATACCTAAATGTTTAACTGTCCTTAACCACATTTAATCGAATATTAATGATGTTTCTATGTTTTTCCTGAAGTGATTTCTTTTATTAAAAAAATCATTGATTTATCCATTATTATTATTTTTTTTGTTCCAATACGAATCACACGTTTTATAAAAAAAAGCTGCGTATTTTTGATACTTCGTTTCTGTATAAATATTCCCAGAAAAAAGTCAATGCCTGCTTTTCCATTATTTGGACACAAATGGACCACAGACACCCCTCTTGTGTCAGCCGGACATTCAATTCTCTTTCACCAGTTCTACAAGATGCGCGCGCCAGAAAATCCACGACTTTTGTATCCGGCGTACTGCTTGAGTCGAAAATTGCCGCCGAGAGTGAGCCTTCAATTGCGATGAATGGAGAGAAGCCGCCCATCATGTCTCTGTTGAGGAGTGGGAGGAGACAGGCACACTTTTGAAGTTTTGTAAAATATCCATTCAGTGTCTGAGAAAATAATTGTGTACTCTTGGGTAAGATATAGTTTTCAAGTCTTTTGTGACAGGTGCTCGATCTTCAATTGTAAAAAGTAATTGTGAATTAACATCAAAGAAGGAGTTGCTTTTGACGGCAAAATGGTATAAATGAGCGACGTGCCGTTTTTCCACCTGTCTGTCAGGGATGAGAAATATGACATCATTTAATAAGAATTCCTTACCTCTCCACCTATCATGAGAATTTTTTTTATAAAGTATATTGAATAAAATAAAATTATAGATATATGAAATTTAAACAATAGGCTGAAAGAACAGTGTTTAAAGAAGGGAAAGGTAAAAATATAATAAGTTAAAAACAATTATACACTTTTCTACAAAAACATGTATGAAACAAATTTCTAGCAAATAAAATGGAAGTAATAATTAGTCAAAATATCTGGGAACGGGTTAGAAATAATTAAAAATATCACATAAGACGTTGGTAAAATTATATATATATATATATATATATATATATATATTTGTGTTTGTGTATATGCATGTTTGGGAAAAAATAAATTCATTTAATTTTAAGGGAACTTTAAGATTTCATTTAACATCTTTGGGATTTGAAATATGAGAAACGGCTTAAAACTGTGTTCTTGAGTGATGCGGCGACTGCTAACAGTCTGGCTAACTTTGATAATTTCTGCAATTTTTTTTGACATTTTAGACAACGGGCCTATTTACGTGAGGTACATCTTTAACACCAGAAATAACTGAACCGAATAGAAGAAATCAAAATTGCCCCCGATTGATTGCTATAGTATTGGGATCATAAACACTATTTACGATTTCAGCAGCATTTTTATTATTATTAAAGAAAAATGATAAAATGTACCCAAAATCTTGTTTGTTGATTTTCATTTTTAACACCCTATAACTCTCAACTGAATGGGCCAAATAAAAAACAGCGCCGATATTTTTTTATTGGAAATGTCCCCTTTTTAACGAGCATACATCTGAAATGGTATGATCGATAGGTTTATGAACTCAGTAAAAATATGTTATCAAATAAATTTGGGAGTGGATAAAAAATGTTTTACTTTATTTATCTTGCTCTAAAAGATTTCTTATCGTTTAATTTATCTATAGCTTCATTTCTTATCATTTCCTGCGTTCTGTTTTAATATGTGGATTAATTTTTTCTTAGATATTCTTAGAATTCTGTCAGACTTGAATGGATTGCTATGAGTGTGTATGTAACAAAATGAATTGCAGCAAATCAATTGTATTTGCGTTTCTTTTACGGCAATAAAAATCTGCTATTTTAATGAATTAAGATTTTTAAATTTTTAGAGGCGGAAAATAGATCAATAAGAATACTCTAATAACATTTATTTTTGCATTATATTTTTCTACAATGTAAGATCACCATATAGGAAGTGATTGCCTTGGATAAGATGAATTGGAGAGAAAAAGAACAACTAGGTAAGAAGAGACAACGTTGACGACGAGGCGTACGTTACTGCCTTTGACAGCACCAAATGGTTGCTTCTCTCTCTCCCCCCCCCATAACTTTATGACTGATGTTAATCTAATTAATTATATATATGTCTGAGTTGTATATTTGTGTGAATATTATGCGTTATTTAAATATTAGTCTAGAATAGAATAATTATTTAATTAAATTATGCTTTGGCCATTACCCCCTACACATTGATGTGTTATAAATATTGAATAAATTCTGTAATAAAGCATACATTTTCAAACTGAAATAATATAAAAAGGAAGTATTCTTAATCTAAATCTTTTGATAGTTATTAACTAAAATATATCAATTTTTAAAAAATCAATTTTAAATTTTTCATTAATTCAAGTTTTATAAAATCATCGTCCCTGTATGAGAGGAATTTACTTTTTATTTATATTATTTTGAAATTCTAGCTGTTCTATTTTGGTTTATTGTGGCTGCCAATAATAGCCGATGTAAAGTTGAACTGAAAAAAGTTTCTGGTCATGTAAGTTTGAGATAGGACCTTGTTTGCGTAGGAGGGAAAATTCTGGGTTTGATTCCCGTCGTTTTTGAAAAGAGGAGAGGTATCCTGCTTCTGTTGCAGTGTGTGCTTGAGAGTCTATGAGAATCCTCCTTAGAGAATATTCTCGGCAGATGCCTTGTAATGGTAGTTATAAGAGGTTATCGTCAATAAAATGCCGTACAGCTGTCGACAACAGTAGGTGCTTGAAAATTTTATAAATTCTTTCCTTGAGATTTATAATTACAGCTTATTTCTTATAAAATGTTATTCCTGAAAGTCAATATTCTACGGATTATAGAAATCATTGTATACTTTCAGGCTATTTTACAACGTGATGGTGTCAAGTAATTAATGAAATTTTTGAGCAAAGTGGTAAACCAATTCTCAATTTTGTATAAATGTTTCAGCTCTGCCAATGTTAAATGTAAAAATGTCCAATTGAATATTATCACTATGCTATTAATTAAAAGCATACAATGCACACACAAACTCAATGTAAAGCTTTTTTAAATAGCGGTGGGCACTGGATGATTCACCCTTCGCCACAATAAGTCCGGAAGCTGCTGCTCATTTGTCGCTACCCAGTGGACACCTGTGAACCAAGTCGGAAAGGGGAGCAGCATTACCCACGCCATACCATCACAAACTGAGTTATAGGGTGGGCCACATTCACGTATCATCTCAGAAGAAATGACAGAGAAATCCATGCCAGAACCGGGATTCGAACTCAGGATCCACAGCTCAAGAGTCAGGAACGCTAACCACTCAGTCATCGGTCAGCTGCTCAATAATATGTAACAACGCTCTTCATCATCTCAAGGCTTACGAATTTGAAGCAATTGTTTTAATCTTTTTTTTTTATCAGAAATTTTAATATATGTTATAATTTTAATTCAAAAGTAAATTTATGCACAGATTTCTAGACCGCGTGCTGAATTTATATATAGTGCAAATTTATCCAATTTGGTATCTTATCTCAATGTCACTCCCACGCAAATGCGATTAGAAATTTTGCTTATCGTTTGTATAAATACCAATTTTCAATTTCGTAAAACTTAGTCACTGTTTTCCGTAAAAAAATGATGATTTAATGTAAACAGATCGAATGGAAGGTTCGTTAGAATAATCAAATGGAAGCTTCATTAGGTTTAAGATTAAGATTTTTCCTCTCACATTCATTTATTTAATTTTGACTTCTACAAACAGGTAGACTAACGACAGAAGGCTTCGCAAATGTGCATCGAATATTATTGCCTTCCAAAAAGGAATTTCATTGCCTAATGGAATGTATTCATGTATTGAATGGGGTATCGGTAAACACTCAAACATTGCTACACCCGTTTTTATTTGATGAAATGTGATTAAAATCGAACCTATAAACAACTATTCTGGAGAGCATGGTTCATCAATTGGGCTATAATTTAAAAAAAAAAAATTCTTATTTAATTAAAAGTAATTGTATTGGAATTATTTGAAAAATTATTTTGGAAAAAAATCTAGTTTAAGAAGTCCCGTTTCCCGACGAAGATAAAGAAATATCTTTCATGTCAAAAAGTAGCAGGTTCGATATTTGATATAAAAACCATTATATTGAGTGCATATTTAAGATTAAGTTAAAAAAAATTATTTCTTTTTTTACTGTGGTCTAAAAAGAAGAATGACAGCTCAGATATTGAATTTGTCATTCATCACGAATGTAAATAATAAAGCAATCAACCATCGAATAATTACTAGGTGATTGGCTGCATTTAGTGGCTACAATAGTCAGAAAACTACAGCCGGAAATACAAGGGAATGTCTTCAAAGTGATTTCTTTTTTTTAATTCATTTTATTTATAGATCATGTGTTATATATTGACCAATTCTAGTAAATAATAATCTATGGGGAACTAATAGGGAAATAGAGGCACTCGTAAAGTGCTAAGACACAGCATTTATCTTGGTTCGGCCACATAGACATACGCTACGGAACACCTTAGATTATCAGGTCCACCACGTAATACATCTGGTTGTGACATAATTGTCACGAATTTTGAAAACAGAATGGAATATCAAAAGATCTCTAAGGTTTGAAATTTGACAGCATCACCGAAAAACCATTGACAGAATTTCCATTGTGACACAAGGTAAGTATTGTACTAAAATTGTGAAAATAGGTTTTCCCCTAAACACACTCCATGCAACCTTGGTCAAAAAAATACAAATCAGTTATCATGATCTTGTTTATAATAGATGTGCGCGCGCAATATAAGTAAATTATAACATAAATATACTGGCAAACTAATTATGTTTCACTAGAAAAGTTTAAGAAAAGCAAATAAATGTATAACAGATTTACAATATATACAAGTATAACATGATTTAATTGCGTCCTTTTATGTAACACTGCAATTTTCCGCCAAACAAAACGACTGCGTAGTCTGAACGCAGATAATTGGTTTTCAGTAGGCATGAAGGATGCCAAACGGAGCATTTGCTGTAGGCGATGAACTGTAGGATATTCAAATTATTATAGATAGTGCGAGGATCTAATTAGCCAACATTTTGCAATAGCTCAATCTGTGCAACTGTAGTTATAATGATTAAGAAAATTGTTGAACAAAAAAATATAATGATAATACATGAAACAATAAAACTGATTAAAAAAATTAATGTAACAAAATATTTTTACAGACTTCCTAATAATATAAGAGATGTTAATGGAAATGTATTGCACTAAGATTGCTAAATCGGATATTTCTGAAGACACAAAGCAGTCTTGATTATAAACACCCTGTAATATGATGGCCCCTGTAACATATATATATATACCCGGTAATATATATATATATATATATATATAATTAAAAGAGAGAAAATAATTCGTTGTTACATACCGGCTACTTCCCACCATCAATTTTGTTGTCAAATTAGTTTAATACATTCCTGATATAAG
The DNA here is from genome assembly GCA_030067965.1 of Latrodectus elegans. NCBI lineage: Eukaryota > Metazoa > Arthropoda > Arachnida > Araneae > Theridiidae > Latrodectus > Latrodectus elegans. Next base: position 9,275,696 of record CM057819.1, on the reverse strand, counting down.
ACGATTATATATATATATATATATATATATATATATATATATATATTACCGGGTATATATTTATGTTACAGGGGCCATCATATTACAGGGTGTTTGTAATCAAGACTGCTTTGTGTCTTCAGAAATAATCGATAGGCTCACCACCCTATCGATTCTTGATGAACACCTTGATCAACAGGTGTGTTGCAAATACTTTTGTGAGCGTCTGTGGTCAAAGACACCATGACTTTACACTCCCTATAATTTCAGTTATTCCAACAAAATTCACTCGGTTGTGGCATGCTTTTGTTTGAGGTGGTAGAACACGAACAATCAGTCAAAAATTCGACACACCTTTTTCGCCCCTTGTCGTTTTCAGGGTAAAGAAGATGCTCCCTACTGTACATGACTCCTCCTTCTCAATCCCCCATCACATTCATCAATTGAATTTGGAAGCTGGGAAGAACCTTAGCATTCGTTGCAGCATCTCACATGGAAAGAACAATGTCTTCGGTTTCATCAAAAGTTTCGTGTGCTGAAGAACATCATTCCAGAATTTTCAGATGAGCCAGGTGTTCTGAATTACGAAAATGCTTGTGCGACGGAAATGCTTAATTTTACAAAATTTTAAGGACTGGTAAAAAAGATTTTTGAACTTGAAAAATTGTAAAATATACAAAAACAAGTATTTAAAAATTTAGAATGATTTCGATATCAATATGATCTATCATTAAATTAAATCTCTAATACCAAAATAAATCGTACGCCCTATATAAATGTAAAAAAAGAAGAAGTAAAAAATTTTAGTTTTGCAAAACCTAGGAATTAGTCTTAGAACTTTAAAGAGATTGTGTGTGTGTGTGTGTTTACAAATATTCCAATTAATTATTTAGAATTCTATTAAAAAAGGAATTTTTTAAAAATTTAAGTCGTCCTTATCGAGTTTAGATAACTAAAAAGTGGGTGTTTTGTCCTGTCTTTTTATTTTGCTTTTTTTTTTTTCTCTTGTCAACAGGTAAATGGCTTGAATCAATGGAAAACGGCTGCTCAAACCGATGCTTAGGTTTTTGTATAAGAAATCGTTTTATTTAACAAACTGAACTTCGACTCTGTTCCCAGACATTCGATGGTGAACTTCGTCTTGCTTGTTGCCGTTGGAAGAATGCAATGCCAAAGGAATGTTGCGTATTTTAAAGGGTCGTACTCCGTCTGATCTTTGAAAATACGCAATAACAACAAGAACAAAACTTAAATATGAAATATCGTTTTCTCTCTTAGTTATGGACAATAATTTTGTTTTAAAGCAGAACAAACTCTGGAAATACGTATTCCTAACACTTAAAAACTCAGTCCTTCTTCTCAGATATTTTGGTAGTCATTCATCAAAGGTATTTTGAAACATACTTATGTCAACGATTAATGTTTTTAAGCAATCGATCAATAATGGAGTGCGTAATATCTCGAGTCATCGTTTCTGTGGCGCAGTGGAAAGCGCGATGGACTTCTATTCCAAAGGTGTTGGATTCGAGACGCACCTGGCATGCTGTATGTATGTTTTAATTTTAAACTTTCTCTTCTAAAAAAGTATCATGAATTTTATATAGTATAAAAATTGTATTCATTTCGTTTAATAATTTCTGCTATAATACCAAAATATGACATGTCCTTTGTCCCTCATAATTACAGACAATAATTGACTTTTAGGGCAGAAGTTAATTTGGAAATACGTATTTGTAGCACAAGTTAGCCCAGTCCGTGTTTTCAAATATATTAATAATCATTCATCAAAGTACTTGGAATCATAAACTTATCAATGTTTAATGCTTTATATAATCGATCATTGATTGCGAAATGTGTTATGTCACCGTCCCTGTAGCGCTGTGGATAACGCGATAGACTTCTAATCCAAAGGGCGTGGGTTCGAGTCCCACCTGTGATGCTGTATGATTATTTTAGGTTTTAACTTTCTGGTCTCAAATAGTCTCATGAGTTGTAACTTGTTCTATAAAGTACCAAGACTTTAAATTTGGTTACAATGATTCCAGCTAGAATACTCAAATATGAAATGTCCTTTGTCTCTAATAATTATGAACAATAAATTTGTTTTAAAGCAGGATAAACTATTGAAATACCTATTCGTAAGATACGTAAACTCAGCCCTTATTCTTAGATATTTTGTTAGTTATTATGAAAAGCTATATCGAATCTTAAAGACATATTTCAGTAGTTAATGTTTTTAGGCATACTATCATTGAGTAGCAGTCTACATCGTGTAGGGCAGTGGATAGCATGTGGGAATTTTAATCCGACGGTCGTAGGTTCGAATCCCAACTGGGGTGCTGTATGTATGTTTAGCTTTTAACGTTCTCTTCTCAAAAATTGTCATGGGTTAAAGATTTGTTATAAAGAAAATATTTCCTACATTTTGTTTTAATGATTTTAGTTACCATATCTAAATATGACATGTCACGTGTCCCTCACAGTTACAGACAATAATTGTCTTTTAAGGCAGAAGTTAATTTGGAAATAAGTATTCGTAGCTCAAGTTAATCCTGTCCTTGTTCTGAGATATTTTGTTAGTCATTCATCAAAAGGATTTTAAATTATACACTTATATCAATGGTTAATTCTTTTAAGCAATCGTTGATTGAGTAAGCACGCGACTTCGTCGCCTTCCTTTTGCGCAGTGGGTAGCGCTTTAGGCTTCTAATCCAAAGTGGTTTTGAATCCATCCTACCTGGAATGCAGTATGTATGTTGAGCTATAAATTTCTCTTCTAAAAACTATCATGGGTTTTAAGGGCTCTAAGATTTGTTATAAAGTAAAAAGACTTTATATGCATTTCGATTCAATAATTACAGTCACATTGCTTAAATATGAAATGTATTTTGTCTCTCATAATTACGGACAAAAATTTTTTTTTAATGCCGAAGAAACTTTGGAAATTCGTATTCATAACACATGTAATTTCCGTCCTTGTTTTCAGATATTTTGTTAGTCATTCATCAAAGGTATTTAGAACCATAAACTTATCAATAATTAATGATTTTAAGCAATCTTTTATTTATTGCGTTATCTGTCTTCTCGGCGACCCTGTAGTGCAGTGGATAGCGAGTTGGACTTCTAATCAAAAGGTCATGGGTCGAGACCCTCCGGGAACGCTCTATGTAAGTTTTAACTTACTCTTCTCAAAAAAATTTCATGATTGATAAGGTTTGTTATATGGAACTAAAATTTTATTCATTTCGTTTCAATAACTCAGTTATAATACCTAAATATGACATGTCTTCTGCTCCTTATAATTACGGACAATAATTTTGTTTTAATGCAGAAGAAACTTTAGAAATACGTATTCGTAAATTATGTGCTGTCAGTCCTTGTTCTCCGATATTTTATTAGTCATTCATCAAAGTTATTTGGAATCATAAACTTATCAATGGTTAATGATTTTAAGCAATATTTTATTGAGTGCGTTATGTGTCATCCCTCCGTCCCTGTAGCGCAGTGGATAGCGTGTTGGAATTCTAATCCAAAGTTCATGGGTTCAAATCCTACCTAGGATGCGGCATATATGTGAAAATTTTAACTTTCTCTTTAAAAATCTCATGGTGGTTTTAAGTGTTTTATAAAGATAATATGTTTTTGGCAGATCTAGAATTGTATCAGTTACTTTTTGCACAGCATCATAAATATCCTCACCTCTGATCATTGTGTTAGTAACCACAGCTAATTGAGTTTAGTGAGGCCAGTATGCACGATGATAAGAATAAGAAGAGTGAAAGATTTGTGGTCTGCTTATATCAGTTTAGTTTATAATTAAAGGAAAATGATCTCTTTTATGCAAATCGTTATCAATATTAAAATTTAATGAAGGTAGAGTTGATGGAGAGCAGATAGCTCAATCTAATGAAGGAAAAGTTCTTAAAGTTTGATGGATATAGGTTATTTCTGTGGAATTTAGAAGGCAGATATTGCTATTAGAAATAAACTGTTCAATTATGTCGCCATGAGGATTCATGTTATTACTACCCTCTAAGCTGTTATGACCATTAAAGTCTCTAAGCAAAATAAAGGGTGTAGGTAGTTATTGAAGTATATTCATTAAATCGCTTTTATAGATGATATCATGGGGAAGTAAGCAAAAGCTTCAGATAGTAGTAAGAGATGATTAATGTATGCGTACTGCAACAATTTTAATGATGTGTTAAGGGTTTATAATGATGTTATCGAGCAAGGAATGTTACAGGACACAAGCATGCATACACCTAAAGAAACTGAATCATAGTCGACATCTTTCCTCACACAACTGTAACCATGCAATTTGAAACAGTACTGAGGTTTCAATAATGTTTCTTGGATGGCAAAACACAATTTATTATACAGGTTAATAATTGTTTTAATATCTGGTATATGAGTGGGAAAGCCTCGACAATTCCAAGAAACGGAGGATACCATTAAGCTAAACTGAATGCTCCCGCATTGGAGCAAGCCATTTAGGATTCAGATGATTCTTCACTTATGAGTGTTTCATTATTTGAAGGAGCAACCTTTTTTATATCTGTCTTAGAGGCAGTTGAGCTTTTTTTACTGTTTAAAGATGATTTATCTTGCATTCCTTAATTTTTGGAATCTGTAAGTCTTAGAGTTTCCGAAAAACTGTGGAGAAATTCCTTTCAGAGAAAGGGAAATATTCGTATTAGAAATATTTGAGGATAAGTTTGGAAAATTTAAGAAATTTGTATTTGGGTACTACAAGATTCGATTACTATTTTTACTGCTTGTGAATAGCTAATACCTTGTTGAGGAGTACGGGATGACACTGTATGCATGGCTTCAGGGTTTTGTTTTATCTTCGCATTAATTATTGTGGGTTTATCTTCTTATGGTAAGGAAATAAATAAACATTATGTTTAAATAATTTAATTATTCTTTTAGATTCCGTCGTGGAGGAAACTTAAGGTATAAGTGCTTAGCTTAAGGTGCTTCATTTTTATTATTTTCCCTCTCTCCTGATTGTGATGCGCTTTACATGTCGTACTTTTTGGTCAAAAAGATTATCCAAAATTTCCTCCTCTGAAATATTGAATAGATCATCTTCTGAAATTACTCCACACGTATAATTTAACTTATTATGAAAACATACTATAACATCAATATTACCAAGACATTTTAGTTTTAGAATGGCTTTGGCCAGTTCAATTGATAAAACTTCAACTAAGAGATCACGAAATTTCATCTTGTAAACATTTTTGACCTTACTCCAACTGCACCAATAAGACTATTATTAATTAAGAAAAGGTTAAACATCATCAAAATTGCCCTCAGTTCTTTTAATAACAAAATATTTCTGATCCTGTATCATTTGTTGCTCCATAGGGAGTAAAGAATTAGAAGTACATTCCATAGAAATATTTTAATTACTTCAAGGCCTGACTGCACCACACACCATCGAGCCCAACAAGAAGATGCAATATAACTGCATCAGTGCTAGCCAGACCTTATACGCTTTCAATATATCTCTGACGTGGCCTCCACCCTTAGCGAGTCACACAGCAGATATATGATCGCTTGATCCATGGAAGCCGATTGGCATGCTGAGGACCACAACACACCTCCCGCTTACCTGAAACAGAGACCAAAGTGTATAATGTGTTGGTCTTTGAGAGCCTCAATCACCAAAACCCCCCTTCCCAGGGACAAGGGTCTTCACGCACGGCAAACACGCGGGTGATTTAGTCCCCAAAAGAAGCTAATAGCAACAGGGCGACAATAGCTACTCAAGGGGAGCCCTCAATCTCTTACAAGGCAATCACAATGAGGGAGAACAGGAAGAAAAAGCAGAAGAGGAGAGAAGAGAAGAAAGTAGAGGACAGTTCACTAGGGTACCTCGGGATTGAGACACCCGTGTTTACCCAAAGAAGGTAAACCTCATGAGAGGTCAAAGACGTCTTAAAAAATAAGATAGAAATTATCGAGTTAGTTCTTTCTGAATTTCTACTTGGAGTCAATGTCAAGAAAATCGGTAACTCTTTCCCTCTTCTTCTTCATCAGCATATTGAAAGTTTAATAATAAAGTTTGTTGATTTACCAAAAATTTTCTAAATTTGATTTTTAGTTTTAATCAAAATTTCTTGAAAAATTTAAGGAAGAGGAAATTTAGGAAAAGGAAGTAATTGAAAAAATATCTTCACAAAATGCTTGTTAAATATTAATCCTTGCTTTGAAGTAGGCATAGATCAGACAGCATTTTCTATCAGCGTCAATTTAACAGTGGCTGCAATTGCAAGTTAGTTATTGATATTTTAGTAGTTACAGTTGTTGATATTTTAAATTAAATGTTTCAAACTTAAATTAATTTATCGAATTTTCAGAATCATTATTTAGTAAACTTTCTGCTGCTAAATACTTTACTTATAATAGCAACAAAATGTACTAATGTAGTATTTAAAACGAGATAATATAACTCGTTTATAACAAGATAATATAGCTCGTAGATCAACGATATAACATAACTCATAAGATGACTAATGAGCCATTTTTGTCAGTTTTTCATTGCCTTGCCCAAAATGTGCTCAGATAAAAATTTGCGATTATGAAAACTAACGATGCGTACTATTTATTTAGCTTTTTCGAAAACCGTCTTGCACTGCTGAAATGGATGCTTGGAAAATAAATTTTATTTCAAAGTTATCAATTATTGATGTCATTATCCTTTCAGCCATATTCCGATGCATTAAAAAGACGAAAACACGTTCTGTACTGCGAGTCAGAAATTATTTTTTCCAAAACCTGAAAAACAAATTAGTACATTATTCGTTATCTTCTTTGAAACTTTTGGTTAGAATGGAGTAAAAGAAGATGGTAATCAATGACTGCATAAATATTTTGTCCCTATTAAGAGGCTGACTGTTTTGACAGGTGAAAAAGGACCATTGAATTCCATGCTTAAAATGAGTAAGATTCCAGATTATCCGGCGGCGATCTTAAGCAATTTTACAATGAGTTCAAATTCACGTTCATTGTCGTTTATTTGAATTTCAAATGGCCTAAAAGTTTGATATAAAATAGAGGCCATGTTTTAAGTCAAAAACTAACATCCACGCTCAAGTTTCATCATATTGCGTGGCTCATTTTCAGTTCAAGCTCGGGCTGAAATTCAGCAGAGTACATTATAAGGATATAATTGATATAGACTGAGGAAATAATGACTGTATACCTGCGCATTATGTATACATTAGGTAACACTTCGAAGATATTCTGACACCTTTCACAGTTCCTCCAAGATTAAATATATGAGGCAGAATTCTTAATCTTCTATTTAAAAAACTTTTAGGGAAAGAAGAATTTTGAATTTTTATTTCCGATTTAAGATAAGGCTTTATTTTTCTGCAGAGTGTGACGTAAGTGCTTTTGATGAAATATAACCATTCTATTCGAAATAAATCACTAAATTACTTATTGACATATAATTTGATATGAAACCTGTAAAATGCCCTCGCTGTCAATTCTATGTTAGATCTTTAAAAAATATTTCAGAGTCATCGACATATTGTGGGCCATAAATAAGGGATTGAAAATTTTGGTGAATGGTTTTAAAATGACTCTCAAATGCAATGTTAGAAACACTTTTTCTAACTACACTTTAACCTTGAAGAAAAACGAGTGAATTGACAATAAAATTTTTAAATGTGTGATTTAGAAAGAACTCTTTATATATACTAAGAGAAATATACTACTTATCAATTAGGAAGGAATAAGGTATATTTACTTTTAAGAACTTGCCTGAAATTACCTCAAAATCTACTATTGTGCTAGTTACGTCGAAAGAAAGAGATTCCTTTCCTCATCAAGAAAATTGGAAACCAAATAATTCCTCTCAACCAAAAACAATTAAAATTTCAATTCATAAGGATAGAATATTACCATTGGTTGACATACCATGATGAAATTCTCATTTTATAGCCAGAAAATAGCCTTTCATCTCTCCAGAAATACCAGTGGGTCGATAAGTTGAGTGCCAAACGTGCTTGGGAACTAAACACTAGAAGATTTCGGGTTGATCACCCATTCGGAATATATGCTTTGCACCCCAAGGGCCTGGGTTTTTAAAATAATAGATATGGACATTATGGTTTCACTTTGGCTGCTTTGCCATGGGTTTAGTTTTTAGATAGAAAAATAATCTAATGGTCTTGAAATTGTGATGAGCCAGACATCGAATAGATGCTGAAGAGATTTAGTTCACAATTTTGTACGGACAATATTGTACTTTTCCAAAAATGTTCGACAGGTAAATGAGACATTAATTTTGAAGCATAATAAAGCTGATACCACTTTACTCGGACTGGTATTGTTAGCCTGATGTTGAAACTTCTTTAATTCTCTTGCATCCATAAATCGCAGTTGTATGATCTTGCAAAACTTCATGAGTCTGTGTTTGTCTTTGAAAAGAAGGAAGCTTGTGCATGGGTGCAGAAAACGTAATGACACTAATGTTCAAATTATAATAGAGTTGCATCAAAAACTTTGATTTTCTAGAATTGGGAAACAAAATTTATGGTAAAAACCATTGGTTATTCTTATTTTTTCCGTAAAAGTATACTGAAAATGAAAGGTATTACTGAAGATGCCTGCTGACACCGAAATTTTTGTAGAATTCGAAGGAAGATTTAACTTGCTAAAATTCTTTTAGAACCCGAAATGTTTTTTTTTTTTTTTGTAAAATAAACCACAACTTTTTATGATTCCTGAATGCTTCGCCTGTCCATGTTAATCCGTGATGCCCAAAGTCCTTTCTCTGGTGTTACACAGATGTGGAAAGGAAGGTTTGACCTCAGGTGTGACCTCGTCATCTGACCATGGTTCAAAATTACATGGTACTTCGGGATTGGCAAGTATTCCAAACTTGTTAACCTAAAGGTACAGTCCGGGGTTCGCCTGCTACGCTATGTGTGTATATACATTTGATCATTGTTTTCCAAATCATTGTCAGTTGTGAAGGTATCCTCCAATCCCCCAAGCAATTGCATACGAAACGAACATTGTGGTTCGCACTACAGCTTTCCCCTTACGAAAAGAAAAGAACCATTTAACTGTGGGACATGATTTGAATGAAAGTAATCATTTTCCCCTTTTCATTATCCTGGGTGAATACATGTGAAAAGTGATCACTGTTATACAGATCATATAACACAGTTAAACTTTGAATTTTCAAAAAGAAAAGGGAACACCTAGTCAAATCGAGATTTTAAAGTGTTTTTGAGAATTCTTTAAAATGTTTTCATGACTGTATTAAGCTATCAGAGAATAAATAATATTATCTGAAAAAAAATTTTCCACTTAGTGATTTTAAGAATTAGTATTATTTCTACCCAACTATGAACTATGGTTTTTAGAAAAATGTGAAATTTTAATCTCGTTTTGATTAAAATAAAATAATAAAAAACTTTCTTTGAAAAGGAAATTTCATAAAATTGAGTTATTATTAATGAAAACTTGTCAAAATATAATTAAAATAATTTCTTTAGTGGTCCTTAAAACTTTAATCTGTAATAATCAATGCAAAAGATATAAAAATACAAAAAAATTAATTTCGAATAAAATAAACGAATGTGTGTAAAATATTTCACACACACATTTCACATTTCTTAATAATTTACTTTTATTGACCATCGAGTAGTTGTTTCTTTCATTCCAGTTCAGATTATGGTCATGCCGCTTCATTACAATTTTTATAAACCTTAAATATACAGGGCATCAGGTAACATTTCATTTACGTCACACACAATTACGACATCGTATTCAAATAATATCAGACATCGTATAAATTTTTTATAAAATTATATTCATTTAAAACTGCGTGAGCAAATATTATTTTTTCTAAAAGAAATTATAATTATGTGTGTACTTTGTATATATATATATATATATATATATATATATATATATATATATATATATATATATATATATATATATATATATATATATATATATATATATATATATATATATATATATATATATATATATATATATATATATATATATATATAATATAGATATTATATACATTTTATAGTATACTAGTATACACATCTATATGCATATAACGAAACAATTCACCATGAAACCGTTACTAAAATTTTTCAAAACCATGAAAAATCACCTTTTGTTGTAAATAATTCGTTTCAAATCTTCAGCGATATTGCTTCTAAAATTGAACACATTGACAAGAGAAAAAGCAAAATGACAAGACAAAACATGTGTATTGTGGTTAGTTTGAATCGGTAACGACGATTCAAATGTTTGTTTTTAACCATAAATTGTTTGTTTCTTTCGTTCCACTTGAGACTCATGACTACATCACTTTATTACAGCTCCCATTGACTTAAATTATTCATGACATCAGATAACGTTTCATCTACGTAACACATAATTAATTACTACATCGTATTGAGACGGCGTCGTACGTCCGACCTGCCGTTGAATTTGCTTCCAACCTTCGAATCGCATTCTTTGAACGACAACAAATAAGACGAAATTCACCATCGAATGTCTGAGTGCCGTCGGTGATGGGAAAAACTCCATTCATTATTTTTACCAGTAATACATTATTAAGAACTCGCTTGCGATGTGGAAATTTCATTTATGATATTTAGCAGTAATAAAGAAGTAATTGATTTTTATTTTTCACATGTGTATAAAAATTTTCAAAATCATGAAAATTTACTGCAGTTTTAAATAATTAGTTTTCAAACTTTCAAATATTCAGCAATTTTGCTTCCTAAATTTTCTGAAATTTTTATCTTTTCTAATTTGTGCCTTTGACCGATTCACGTGTTCCTGCCTGGCTCTCCGGCTCACCAACATCTCTGCGTCATTTCACATCACCCTGAAATCCGTTAAAGCTTCTCTGATTCCCTATCCCTGTTTTTATTTTGATTTGGTGAACATTTTTTTATGTAAAACATTGATGGCTATGACTATCCGAAACTATGATTCCAAATGTTCTTTCGAATCGCTTTAAGCCAAATGCCCTCAGCACTTACCAATTTGTTCAAAGTTTGTTCTGTTAACAAAATTATTTCTTTTATAAAGACCAAAGCATCGGTTTGAAGAGCAGTTTCCCATTGATTCAAGCCATTGACATTTTGAAAATAAAACAGAAGAAAAGGCAAAATAAAAAGGACAAGACAAAACTTTCACTTTAAAATTTGCTTAAATCGGCAAGAATGATTTAAATTTTTATATTTTGTAATTGGAATTACTATTATGAATATATAAGCAGTGTCAAATTTTACTCACTGTGGTTTTGAGAAGACAATATAAAAATATGAGAATGGCATTACAGCTACGTGAATGTAGTCAGGTAAAGCTGTATATAGCTGGGTTTAACCTTTTGAGGAACTCTTAAGTTTCTATTTTCTTAAACTACCATATAACACACATCCAATACAATTCTAGAAAACTATATAATTATATTCGATAGCTTAGGGCTTCAATGAATCTAAATATATATGATGGTGAGTTAAAAGTTTGAAAACTTTTTAGAAAAAATATTTTGTGTTGAATAAAAAATTTGAATGATTTTGACTTTAAATTTTTTTCACTTGCTGATTAAATTAACGATGTTCAAGTCCCTTCTTTGTAAGCAAAGAAGAATCCCGACAAGGATGAGGGAATGTAAAATGCCAAAACTGGTCAAATTACTTAAAAAATATCAATTTTTATGTCAATTTCATGTCCTTAAATCCTTTAAATGTGTTGATGGTATCAGAAAAAGAAAAGAATATAAAGAGTAATTAAAAGATCATCGGGTGTTATTGGAATTTAAGAAAATTTTTCGGTGAAATTCTTTTGTACGTTTCCCCACAATAAAAAAATGGTTCTATATCTGAACAACAGTAGTTATATAGAAAAGTAATTATCCACAAATTCTGAAAAGATCGTTTCTTTTTTCTTGTTGCCGATTACTCGGTTAAAATATCGTTATTTCTCGCAGATCATTTATTTAATTTACACAAATTTTCATTTTTAGCAAATAGTATTATTTCGTAAAAAATGATGGGCTTTGTTAAAAATTTTGACATTTGATAATCGATAAGTTTTATTTTATCTACCACGTGTTGTTTAAATTAGGTTAATTAATTATGATTTTCAGATTATTTGACTGATTATTAACATGCGTGTATAGAGTTTTGAAATTCAAAATTAAATCAGTCAAATCATCATTATTTCAAATTAATTATTTGAAATCAAAATATTTTCATGAAAAATATTAAAACTCTTTTTATGAACGTTTCTTTTTATAAATGTTTTATCTACTTTAATTCATACAAAACATTTTTTGATACTTATTTTTTAACCAGTTATTTTAATTTATATAATAAAAGCATATTTTAACTTAAAAGAAATCACTATAGAGAAACACAATGAACTCAGAAATAATTATTGTACTTTCTAAAAAGTTAAAAATTAAAAAATTTCTTTGAATGCTATAAATTTATTAAATGAACAACAAAAAATTTACTGTCTGAAATGATACGTTCAAAAGAATTCAGATTAAAAAGAAGCTCTTATTTTTATTTAAGAAATATATTTCAAATTCGTAAGAAATTGTCTTTTTAAACATATTAAAAAATAAGTCAGAAATTTTTATTCATAAAGCAAATGACTGAGAAAATTCTCAAAGTAAAATCATGAGATAAATCTTAAAATTTCCTTTTTATTGTGATGTAATTCAAACTTGTTTCGCGCAATGTTCAACTGTCATTTTTAGGGTATGAGGTCTAACTAGACCTGGACGTGCATTTAAAGTTTGTAATTCCTGGTAATATTTTGTATCAACGAAGAACTTGAATAAATAAAATTCCCTGTATCAGTTTTGGAATAATAATAACATAAATTGGATAATCATAAATGGGGGATTTAACATTATATTGGTTAAGATATTAGACTCACACACACACACACACACACACACACACACACACACACACACACACACACACACACACACACACACACACACACACACACACACACACACACAAACACACACAAACACACACACACACACACACACACACACACACACACACACACACACACACACACACACACACACACACACACACACACACACACACACACACACACACACACACACACACACACACACACACACACACACACACACACACACATGTTCAGAAATTAAGGTAAATTCAGAATCACACAGAAATGGAAATCTTAAAAAAAATTTCACATGTAGAATTATCCCACACATCTTGAAGAATAATATGCAAATTACAAGAAACCATCAGATGGTACGGATAGTACATCGCAATGGCGAGGGTGTAAGAGAGGGGTATATAAGCAATGGTTGCCAAAAAGTAAAATTTTTCACAACGCTTTAAAAACCTTCAGTGCGATAACCGAATAGTTATGGTACAAAGGTAGCATTGGGATGATCTTTTACGTGGTAGAATTATCGGCTGTCTGAAATGTGGACGTACCCAGCTGGAAGTGTCCGAGGAACTTGGAATCGCCCAGAGCGTCATCGCCAGACTTTGGCAATGGTTCCAAGACGATGGTAATGTGAATAGACGTTACAGCACAGGTCGCTTCCGAGTTACAACGCCAAATGTGTACCTGCATTTGGCAATTACTGCCCAAAGAAACAGACAGAACACAGCATCAGACCAGCCTCTTCAGCAACCGATATTACAGTTTCAAGGCAAACCATGTATAGACGCCTAGGGCACATATGTCTATACGCTCGTAGGCCTGTCAAAAGTGTTCCATTTACCGCAACTCACTGTCGTTTGCGGTATTGTTGCGGTCACAGAGCATGCATTGTGGACACAACAACAGTGGTCTTGTGTGATGTTTTCCCACGAATTCAGGTTTTGATTTCAATCTGGTTCTCGTCGGACTACAGTAGAGAAAGTGTCAGGTACCTGTTACCACCAAGAGAACGCCATTAAACGACACCGTTACGGTGTAGCAGGATTGCTCGTTTCAAGAGGAATTATTCTGGATTCCAGAACTAAACTGCATGTTAAGAATGTAACCATGACAGGTCACATCTATCGGGATATCATTCTGGAGTAACATATGCGTTTGTTTCGGGGAGTCGTGGAATCAAAATTTCCTTTTATGGATGACAACGCCCGTCCTCAGCGTGCAAACATTGTAGAAGAATGCCTTCAATCGAAGGACCTACACGTATGAATTGGCCAGTTTACTCACCGGACTTGAATCCAATAGAGCGTAGCAGTGCTGGCAGCCGAATGGTTAGCGCCCTTGCCTTCGGTTCAGCAGTTCGTGGGTTCGAATCTCACCTTGGACATAGCTGTCGGAATCCACTTAAACTGTAGGTTCCGGTCAAAGTAGTCCTCGTGTGCAAAAAATGACCGTTGAGCGACAAACCAAACCAATTGAGCATGTGTGGAACATACTTGACCGACGAATTGCAGTCTATCAGCCCCCTCCCTTATGGTTACCAGAAATTTGAAAATCATTGCTTAATGAGAGGTGTAATATTCCCCAAGATCACATTGATAACGTGATGCTCAGCATTCCTAGGTGTTGTACAGCCTGTATTGCATCGTCTGGCAGACAAACACACACAAAAAGACAAACACAGACTCATGAAGTTTTAAAAGATCATACAAACTGCGATTTATGGATGCAAGTATTAAAGAATTTTCAACATCAGGCTAACAATACCAGTCCGAGTAAAGTGGTATCAGCTTAATTATGCTTCAAAATTTATGTCTCATTTCCCTGTCGAACTTTTGTCGAAAAGTGCAATATTGTGAACGAAATCTCTTGAGCATCTATTCGATGTCTGGGTCATCTCTCAATCTCAGGATTATTAGATTATTTTTCTATCTAAAAACTAAACCCATGACATAACAGCCAAAGTGAAACCATAATGTCCATATCTATTATTTTCCTAACCCAGGCAATTGGGGATGCAAAGCATATATTCCGATTGGGTGATCCACGCGAAATCTTCTAGTGTTTAGTTCCCAAGCACGTTTGGCACTCAATTTATCGACCCACTGGTATTAGTGGAGAGATGAATGGCTATTTTCTAGCTATAAAAATGAGAATTCCATCATGGTGTGTCAATGAATGATAATATTCTATCCTTATGAATTGAAATTTTAATTGCTTTTGTTGAGAGGAGTTATTTGTTTTCCAATTTTCTTGACGTGGAAAATAATCTCTTTTTTTTCGACGTAACTAGCACAATAGTAGATTTTGAGGTAATTTGCAGTAGTAGATTTTGATTTACAATAGTAGATTTTGAGGTAAGAGTATAAAAGAGATTAAAATTACAATAGTAGATTTTGAGGTAAGAGTATAAAAGAGATTAAAATTACAATAGTAGATTTTGAGGTAAGAGTATAAAAGAGATTAAAATTACAATAGTAGATTTTGAGGTAAGAGTATAAAAGAGATTAAAATTACAATAGTAGATTTTGATGTAAGAGTAGTTCAAAGAAGTGTTTCTAACATTGCACGTGAGAGTCATTTTAAACCAATCTCCAAAATTTTCAATCATTAATTTATGGCCCACTATATGTCGATGACTCTGAAATATTTTTTTAAAGATCTAATACAGGATTGACTGCGAAGACATTTCACAAGATTCATAGTATATTATATATCAAAAAGTAATTTCATGTGTGATTTACTTCCATAAAATAGAATGGTTATATTTCATCAAAAGCACTTACGTCACACTCTGCAGAAAAATAAACCTTATCTTAAATCGGAAATATAAATTCAAAATTCTTCTTTCCCTAAAAGTTTTTTTTTAAAATAGAAGATTAAGAATTTTGCCACATATATTTAATCTTGGAGGAACTGTGAAAGGTGTCAGAATATCTTCGAAGTGTTATCTAATGTATACATACAGGCGAACCCCGGACTGTACGTTTAGGTTAACAAGTTTGGAATACTTGCCAATCCCGAAGTACCATGTAATTTTGAACCATGGTCAGATGACGAGGTCACACCTGAGGTCAAACCTTCCTTTACACATCTGTGTAACACCAGAGAAAGGACTTTGGGCATCACGGATTAACATGGACTGGCGAAGCATTCAGAAATCATAATAAGTTGTGGTTTATTTTACAAAAAAAAAAAAAAAAAAAAAAAAAAAAAACATTTCGGGTTCTAAAAGAACTTTAGCAAGTTAAATCTTCCTTCGAATTCTAGAGAAATTTCAGTGTCAGCAGGCATCTTCAGTAATACCTTTCATTTTCAGTATATTTTTACGGAAAAAATAAGAATAACCAATGGTTTTTACCATAAATTTTGTTTTCCAATTCTAGAAAATCAAAGTTTTTGATGCAACTCTATTATAATTTGAACATTACTGTCATTACGTTTTCTGCACCGATACACAAGGTTCCTTCTTTTCAAAGACAAACACAGACTCATGAAGTTTTTCAAGATCATACAACTGCGATTTATGGATGCAAGAATTAAAGAAGTTTCAACATCAGGCTAACAATACCAGTCCGAGTAAAGTGGTATCAGCTTTATTATGCTTCAAAATTAATGTCTCATTTACCTGTCGAACTTTTTTGGAAAATTACAATAATGTCCGTACAAAATTGTGAACTAAATCTCTTCAGCATCTATTCGATGTCTGGCTCCTCACAATTTCAAGACCATTAGATTATTTTTCTATCTAAAAACTAAACCCATAGCAATACAGCCAAAGTGAAACCATAATGTCCATATCTATTATTTTAAAAACCCAGGCCCTTGGGGTGCAAAGCATATATTCCGAATGGGTGATAAACTATTACCATTATTTATACTTATTACCAAAGTTTCTTCTACATTACAACAAAGTTTTTGTCCGTTACTATGAGAGACAAAGAACATTTCATGTTAAAGCAATGTATCTGAAATTATTCAAACGACATTCGTAAAGTCTCTTGTCACTTTATAACAAATCTTTTAAGCGATGAGAATAATTGGAAAAAGAAAGTTAAAATTTTTACCATCACATTGCATCCCAGGTGGGATTCGAACCCACGACCTTTGGATTAAAAGTCCAACGCGCTATCCACTGCGCTACAGGGATGTCGAGATCCCAGATAACACACTAAATATTGCTTAATATCATCAAACATTGATATAAGTTTATGATTAAAAATAACTTTATGTATGATAAACAAAATATCTAAGAACAAGGACTGAAATTACATTTGTTATCTATACGTATTATAAAAGTTTCTTCTACATTAAAATAAAGTTTTTGTCCGTTATTATGAGAGAAAAAGGTTATTTCATGTTCAATCAATATATTTGAAATTATTCAAACGACATTCGTAAAGTCTCTTTTCACTTTATAACAAATCTTTTAACCCAGGAGAATTTTTGGTTAAAATTTTCACCATCACACTGCATCCCAGGTGTCATTCGAACCCACGACCTTTGGGTTAGAATTCCAACGTGCTACCCACTGCGCTACAAGGACGTCGATACCTTAGATAACGCACTAAAAATAAGTTAATATCATCAAATATTAAAAAGTTTATGATTAAAATTACCTTTCATGTTTGAGAAACAAAATATCTAAGAACAAGGACTGAAACTACATAGTTTCTGAATACGTAATACCAAAGTTTCTTCTGCATTAAAACAAAATTATTGTCCGTTATTATGAGAGACAAAGAACATTTCATGTTAAAGCAATGTATCTGAAATTATTCAAACGACATTCGTAAAGTCTCTTTTCAATTTATAACAAATCTTTTAACCGATGAGAATTTTTGAAAAAGAAAGTTAAAATTTTAACCATCACAGTGCTTCCCAGGTGGGATTTTAACCCACGACCTTTGGATTAGAAGTCCAACGCGCTATCCACTGCGCTACAGGGTGTCGAGATCCTGGATAACGCGCTAAAAATTGCTTTATATCATCAAACATTGAAAAGTTAATGATTAAAAAGACCTTTTATGTAAGAGAAAAAAAATATCTAAGAACAAGGACTGAAATTACATGTGTGGTGAATACGTATTACCAAAGTTTCTTCTGCATTAAAACAAATCTATTGTCCCTAATTATGAGAGACATAAGACATTTCATATTAAGCATTGTATCTGAAATTATTCAAACGACATTCGTAAAGTCTGTTTTCACTTTATAACAAATCTTTTAACAGATGACAATTTTTGATAAGAGAAAAGTTAAATTTTAACAAATAATTTGCTTCCCAAATGGGAATCGAACACAAGACCTTTGGATTGTAAGTCCAACGCGCGATCCACTGCGCTACAGGGAGGTTAAGTAACTTGACACCACACTAAAAAATTGCATAATATCATCAAACATTAGTAAGATTATGATTAAAAATACCTTTCATGTATGAGAAAAAAATATCTAAGAACAAGGACTGAAATTACATGGGTTGTGAATACGTATTACCAAAGTTTCTTCTGCATTAAAACAAAATTATTGTCCGTAATTATGAGGGACAAAGGACATTTCATATTCAAGCAATGTATCTGAAATTATTCAAACGACATTCATTAAGTCTCTTTTCACTTTATAACAAACCTTTAACCGAGGAGAATTTTTGTGAGAAGAAAGTTAAAATTTTCACCATCACACAGCATCCTATATGGAAATCGAACCCACGACCATTGGATTAGACGTCCAATGCGCTATCCACTGCGCCTCAGGGACGTCGAGATCCTAGATAAAGCACTAATAATTAGTTAATATCATCAAACATTGATAAGTTTATGATTAAAAATATTTTCATGTATGATAAACAAAATATCTAAGAACAAGGACTGAAATTACATATGATATGAATAGGTATTACCAAAGTTTCTTCTACATTAAAACAAAATTATTGTCCGTAATTATGATAGACAAAGGGCATTTCACGTTCAAGCAATACATCTGAAATTATTCAAAAGAAATTCGTAAAGTCTCCTTTCACTTTATAACAAACATTTTAACAAATGAGAATTTTTGGGAAAGTAAATTTAAATTTTTCACAATCACATTGCATCCGAAGTGGGTTTCGCACCCCCGACCGTTGGATTAAACGCCCAACCCGTTATCCACTGCGATACAGGGACGTTGAGATCCTGCAAAACGCAATAAAAATTAGTTAATATCATCAAACATTGAAAAGTTTATGATTAAAAATACCTTTCATATATGATAAACAAAATATCTAAGAACAAGTACTGAAATTACATGCGTTATCTATACGTATTACCAAAGTTTCTTCTACATTAAAACAAAGTTTTTGTCCGTTATTATGCAAGGCAAAGGTTATTTCATGTTCAAGCAATGTATCTGAAATTATTCAAACGACATTCATAAAGCCTCTTTTCACTTTATAACAAATCTTTTAACCGATGAGAATTTTTGGGAAAAGAAAGTTTAAATTTTTAACATCACATTATTTTCCAGGTGGGATTTGAACTCACGACCTGTGGATTAGAATTCCAACGTGCTATCCACTGCGCTACAGTGACGTCGAGATCCTGGATAACGCGCTAAAAAATTAGTTAATATCATCAAACATTGATAAGTTTATGATTAAAAAATAACTTTATGTATGATAAACAAAATATCTAAGAACAAGGACTGAAATTACATTTGTTATCTATACGTATTACCAAAATTTCTTCTGCATTAAAACCAAGTTTTTGTCCGTTACTATGAGAGACAAAGGACATTTCATGTTCAAGCAATATATCTGAAATTATTCAAACGACATTCGTAAAGTCTCTTTTCCCTTTATAACAAATCTTTTAACCGAGGAGAATTTTTGTGAAAAGAAAGTTAAAATTTTCACCATCACACTGCATCCCAGGTGGGATTGGAATTCACGACCTTTGGAATAGAAGTCCAACGCGCTATCCACTGCGCTACAGGGACGTCGTGAAGCTAAATAACGCACTAAAAATTGCTTTATATCTTCAAACATTGATAAGTTTATGATTAAAATTACCTTTCATGTTTTAGAAACAAAATACCTAAGAAAAAGGACTGAAATTACATGGGTTGTGAATACGTATTACCAAAGTTTCTTCTGCATTAAAACAAAATTATTGTCCATAATTATGAGAGACAATGGACATTTCATATTCAAGCAATGTATCTGAAATTATTCAAACGACATTCGTAAAGTCTCTTTTCACTTTATAACAAATCTTTTAACCGAGGAAAATTTTTGGGAAAAGAATGTTAAAATTTGCACCATCACACAGAATTCCAGTTGGGATTCGAACCAACGACCATTGGATTAGAAGTCCAACGCGCTATCCACTGCGCTACAGGTGCGTCGAGACCCTAGATAACGCACTAAAAAATTAGTTAATATCATCAAACATTGATAAGTTTATGATTAAAAATACCTTTCACGTATGAGAAACAAAATATCTAAGAACAAGGACTGAAATTACATGTGTTCTGAATACGTATTACCAAAGTTTCTTCTGCATTAAAACAAAATTTATTGTCCGTAATTATGAGAGACAAAGGACATTTCATATTCAAGCAATGTATCTGAAAATATTCAAACGACATTCGTAGTCTCTTTTCACTTTATAACAAATCTTTTAACCGAGGAGAATTTTTGTGAGAAGAAAGTTAAAATTTTCACCATTATACTGCATCCCAGGTGGGATTCGAACCCACGACCTTTGGATTAGAAGTCCAACGCGCTATCCACTGCGCTACAGGGACGTCGTGACGCTAGATAACGCACTAAAAATTAGTTAATATCTTCAAACATTGATAAGTTTATGATTAAAATTACCTTTCATGTTTGAGAAACAAAATATCTAAGAACAAGGACTGAAATTACATGGGTTCTGAATACGTAATACCAAAGTTTCTTCTGCATTAAAACAAAATTATTGTCTGTTATTATGAGAGACAAAGGACATTTCATATTCAAGCAATGTATCTGAAATTATTCAAACGACATTCGTAAAGTCTCTTTTCACTTTATAACAAATCTTTTAACCGAGGAGAATTTTTGTGAGAAGAAAGTTAAAATTTTCACCATCATACTGCATCCCAGGTGGGATTCGAACCCACGACCTTTGGATTAGAAGTCCAACGCGCTATCCACTGCGCTACAGGGATGTCGTGGTCCTAGATAACGCACTAAAAATTGCTTAATATCATCAAACATTGATAAGTTTATGATTAAAAATACCTTTCATGTATTATAAACAAAATATCTAAGAACAAGGACTAAAATTACATTTGCTATCTATATGTATTACAAAAGTTTCTTCTACATTAAAATAAAGTTTTTGTCCGTTATTATGAGAGAAAAAAGTTATTTCATGTTCAATCAATATATTTGAAATTATTCAAACGACATTCGTAAAGTCTCTTTTCACTTTATAACAAATCTTTTAACCGAAGAGAATTTTTCTGAGAAGAAAGTTAAAATTTTCACCATCATACTGCATCCCAGGTGGGATTGGAACTCATGGCCGTTGGGTTAGATGTCCAACGCGCTATATACTGCGCTACAGGTACGTCGAGATCCGCGATAACGCGCTAAAAATTGCTTTATATCATCAAACATTGATAAGTTTATGATTAAAATTTCCTTTCATGTTTGAGAAAAAAATATTTAAGAACAAGGACTGAAATTACATGGGTTGTGAATACGTATTACCAAAGTTTCTTCTGCATTAAAACAAAATTATTGTCCGTAATTATGAGAGACAAAGGACATTTCATATTCAAGCAATGTATCTGAAATTATTCAAACGACATTCGTAAAGTCTCTTTTCACTTTATAACAAATCTTTTAACTTAGGAGAATTTTTGTGAGAAGAAAGTTAAAATTTTCACCATCATACTGCTTCCCAGGTGGGATTCGAACCCACGACCTTTGGATTAGAAGTCCAACGCGCTATCCACTGCGCTACAGGGACGTCGTGACGCTAGATAACGCACTAAAAATTAGTTAATATCTTCAAACATTGATAAGTTTATGATTAAAATTACCTTTCATGTTTGAGAAACAAAATATCTAAGAACAAGGACTGAAATTACATGGGTTCTGAATACGTAATACCAAAGTTTCATCTGCATTAAAACAAAATTAGTGTACGTAATTATGAGAGACAAAGACATTTCATATTCAAGCAATGTATCTGAAATTATTCAAACGACATTCGTAAAGTCTCTTTTCACTTTATAACAAATCTTTCAACCGAGGAGAATTTTTGTGAGAAGAAAGTTACAATTTTCACCATCATACTGCATCCCAGGTGGGATTCGAACCCACGACCTTTGGATTAGAAGTCCAGCGCGCTATCCACTGCTTTACAGGGATGTCGTGGTCCTAGATAAAGCACTAAAAATTGCTTAATATCATCAAACATTGATAAGTTTATGATTAAAAATACCTTTCATGTATTATAAACAAAATATCTAAGAACAAGGACTAAAATTACATTTGCTATCTATACGTATTACAAAAGTTTCTTCTACATTAAAATAAAGTTTTTGTCCGTTATTATGAGAGAAAAAAGTTATTTCATGTTCAATCAATATATTTGAAATTATTCAAACGACATTCGTAAAGTCTCTTTTCACTTTATAACAAATCTTTTAACCGAGGAGAATTTTTGTGAGAAGAAAGTTAAAATTTTCACCATCATACTGCATCCCAGGTGGGATTGGAACTCACAGCCGTTGGATTAGATGTCCAACGCGCTATCCACTGCGCTACAGGTACGTCGAGTTCCAAGATAACGCGCTAATAATTGCTTTATGTCATCAAATATTGATAAGTTTATGATTAAAATTTCCTTTCATGTTTGAGAAAAAAATATTTAAGAACAAGGACTGAAATTACATGGGTTGTGAATACGTATTACCAAAGTTTCTTCTGCATTAAAACAAAATTATTGTCCGTAATTATGAGAGACAAAGGACATTTCATATTCAAGCAATGTATCTGAAATTATTCAAACGACATTCGTAAAGTCTCTTTTCACTTTATAACAAATCTTTTAACCGATGAGAATTTTTGGGAAAAGAAAGTTAAAATTTTCACCATCATACTGCATCCCAGGTGGGATTCGAACCCACGACCTTTGGATTAGAAGTCCAACGCGCTATCCACTGCGCTACAGGGACGTCGTGACGCTAGATAACGCACTAAAAATTAGTTAATATCTTCAAACATTGATAAGTTTATGATTAAAATTACCTTTTATGTTTGAGAAACAAAATATCTAATAACAAGGACTGAAATTACATGGGTTCTGAATACGTAATACCAAAGTTTCATCTGCATTAAAACAAAATTGTGTACGTAATTATGAGAGACAAAGACATTTCATATTCAAGCAATGTATCTGAAATTATTCAAACGACATTCGTAAAGTCTATTTACAATTTAAACAAATCTTTGAACCGAGGAGAATTTTTGTGAGAAGAAAGTTAAAATTTTCACCATCATACAGCATCCCAGGTGGCATTCGAACCCACGACCTTTGGATTAGAAGTCCAGCGTGCTATCCACTGCGTTACAGGGATGTCTTGATCCCAGATAAAGCACTAAAAATTGCTTAATATCATCAAACATTGATAAGTTTATGATTAAAAATACCTTTCATGTATTATAAACAAAATATCTAAGAACAAGGACTAAAATTACATTTGCTATCTATACGTATTACAAAAGTTTCTTCTACATTAAAATAAAGATTTTGTCCGTTATTATGAGAGAAAAAAGTTATTTCATTTTCAATCAATATATTTGAAATTATTCAAACGACATTCGTAAAGTCTCTTTTCACTTTATAACAAATCTTTTAACCGAGGAGAATTTCTGGGAAAAGAAAGTTAAAATTTTCACAATCACAATGCAACCAGGTGGGATTGGAGCTCACGACCTTTGGAAAATACGTCCAACACGCCATGCACTGCGATACAGTAACGTCGAGACCCTAGATAACGCACTAAAAATTAGTTAATATCATTAAACATTAAAAAGTTTATGATTAAAATTACCTTTCATGTTTGAGAAACAAAATATCTAAGAATAAGGACTGAAATTACATGGGTTGTGAATACGTATTACCAAAGTTTCTTCTGCATTAAAACAAAATTATTGTCCGTAATTATGAGAGACAAAGAACATTTCATGTTAAAGCAATGTATCTGAAATTATTCAAACGACATCCGTAAAGTCTCTTTTCGCTTTATAACAAATCTTTGAACAGAGGAGAATTTTTGTGAGAAGAAAGTTAAAATTCTCACCATCATACTGCATCCCAGGTGGGATTCGAACCCACGACCTTTGAATTAGAAGTCCAACGCGCTATCCACTGCGCTACAGGGATGTCGTGGTCCTAAATAACGCACTAAAAATTGCTTAATATCATCAAACATTGATAAGTTTATGATTAAAATTACCTTTCATGTATAATAAACAAAATATCTAAGAACAAGGACTGAAATTACATGTGTTCTGAATACGTATTACCTAAGTTTCTTCTGCATTAAAACAAAATTATTGTCCGTAATTATGAGAGACAAGGAACATTTCATGTTAAAGCAATGTATCTGAAATTATTCAAACGACATTCGTAAAGTCTCTTTTCCTTTTATATCAAATCTTTTAACGGATAGGAATTTTTGAGAAAAGAAATTTAAACTTATCACCATCAAACTGCATCCCAGGTGGGATTCGAACCCACGACCTTTGGATTAGAAGTCCAACGCGCTATCCACTGCGCTACAGGGACGTCGTGGTCCTAGATAACGCACTAAAAATTGCTTAATATCATCAAACATTGATAAATTAATGATTAAAAATACCTTTCATGTATAATAAATAAAATATCTAAGAACAAGGACTGAAATAACATGTGTTATCTATACGTATTAAAAAAGTGTCTTCTACATTAAAACAAAGTTTTTTTCCGTTACTATGAGAGACAAAGATTATTTCATGTTCAAGCAATATATCTGAAATTATTCAACCGACATTCGTAAAGTCTCTTTTCACTTTATAACAAATCTTTTAACCGAGGAAAATTTTTGGGAAAAGAATGTTAAAATTTGCACCAACACACAGCATTCCAGTTGGGATTAGAACCCACGACCATTGGATTAGAAGTCCAACGCGCTATCCACTGAGCTAATGGGATGTCGAGATCCCAGATAACACACTAAAAATTGCTTAATATCATCAAACATTGTTAAGTTTATGATTAAAAATAACTTTATGTATGATAAACAAAATATCTAAGAACAAGGACTGAAATTACATTTGTTATCTATACGTATTATAAAAGTTTCTTCTACATTAAAATAAAGTTTTTGTCCGTTATTATGAGAGAAAAAGGTTACTTCATGTTCAATCAATATATTTGAAATTATTCAAACGACATTCGTAAAGTCGCTTTTCACTTTATAACAAATCTTTTAACCGAGGGGAATTTTTGGGAAAAGAAAGTTAAAATTTTTAAAATCACAATGCAACCCAAGTGGGATGGGAGCTCACGACCTTTGGATTATATGTCCAACGCGCCATGCACTGCGATACAGGGACGTCGAGATCCTGGATAACGAGCTAAAAATGGCTACATATCATCAAACATTGATAAGTTTATGATTAAAATTACCTTTAATGTTTGAGAAAATAATACCTAAGAACAAGGACTGAAATTACATGGGTTGTGAATACGTATTACCAAAGTTTCTTCTGCATTAAAACAAAATTATTGTCCGTAATTATGAGGGACAAAGGACATTTCATATTCAAGCAATGTATCTGAAATTATTCAAACGACATTCGTAAAGTCTCTTTTCACTTTATAACAAATCTTTTAACCGATGAGAATTTTTGGGAAAAGAAAGTTAAAATTTTCACCATCATACTGCATCCCAGGTGGGATTCGAACCCACGACCTTTGGATTAGAAGTCCAACGCGCTATCCACTGCGCTACAGGGACGTCGAGACCCTAGATAACACACTAAAAATTAGTTAATATCTTCAAACATTGATAAGTTTATGATTAAAATTACCTTTCATGTTTGAGAAACAAAATATCTAAGAACAAGGACTGAAATTACATGGGTTCTGAATGCGTAATACCAAAGTTTCTTCTGCATTAAAACAAAATTATTGTCCGTAATTATGAGAGACAAACAACATTTCATGTTAAAGCAATGTATCTGAAATTATTCAATCGACGTTTGTAAAGTCTCTTTTCACTTGATAACAAATCTTTTAACGGATAGGAATTTTTGAAAAAAGAAATTTAAACTTATCTCTATCAAACTGCATCCCAGGTGGGAATCGAACCCACGACCTTTGGATTAGAAGTCCAACGCGCTATCCACTGCGCTACATGGATGTCGTGGTCCTAAATAACGCACTAAATATTGCTTAATATCATCAAACATTGATAAGTTTATGATTAAAATTACCTTTCATGTATAATAAACAAAATATCTAAGAACAAGGACTGAAATTACATGTGTTCTGAATACATATTACCAAAGTTTCTTCTGCATTAAAACAAAATTATTGTCCGTAATTATGAGAGACAAAGGACATTTCATATTCAAGCAATGTATCTGAAATTATTCAAACGACATTCGTAAAGTCTCTTTACAATTTAAACAAATCTTTTAACCGATGAGAATTTTTGGGAAAAGAAAGTTAAAATTCTCACCATCATACTGCATCCCAGGTGGGATTCGAACCCACGACCTTTGGATTAGAAGTCCAACGCGCTATCCACTGCGCTACAGGGACGTCGTGGTCCTAGATAACGCACTAAAAATTAGTTAATATCATCAAACATTGATAAGTTTATGATTAAAATTACCTTTCATGTTTGAGAAACAAAATATCTAAGAACAAGGACTGAAATTACATGGGTTGTGAATACGTATTACCAAAGTTTCTTCTGCATTAAAACAAAATTATTGTCCGTAATTATGAGAGACAAAGGACATTTCATGTTAAAGCAATGTATCTGAAATTATTCAAACGACATTCGTAAAGTCTCTTTTCATTTTATAACAAATCTTTTAACGGATAGGAATTTTTGAGAAAAGAAATTTAAACTTATCACCATCAAACTGCATCCCAGGTGGGATTCGAACCCACGACCTTTGGATTAGAAGTCCAACGCGCTATCCACTGCGCTACAGGGACGTCGTGGTCCTAGATAACGCACTAAAAATTGCTTAATATCATCAAACATTGATAAGTTTATGATTAAAAATACCTTTCATGTATAATAAACAAAATATCTAAGAACAAGGACTGAAATAACATGTGTTATCTATACGTATTAAAAAAGTTTCTTCTACATTAAAACAAAGTTTTTTCCGTTACTATGAGAGACAAAGATTATTTCATGTTCAAGCAATATATCTGAAATTATTCAACCGACATTCGTAAAGTCTCTTTTCACTTTATAACAAATCTTTTAACCGAGGAAAATTTTTGGGAAAAGAATGTTAAAATTTGCACCAACACACAGCATTCCAGTTGGGATTCGAACCCACGACCATTGGATTAGAAGTCCAACGCGCTATCCACTGAGCTAATGGGATGTCGAGATCCCAGATAACACACTAAAAATTGCTTAATATCATCAAACATTGTTAAGTTTATGATTAAAAATATCTTTATGTATGATAAACAAAATATCTAAGAACAAGGACTGAAATTACATTTGTTATCTATACGTATTATAAAAGTTTCTTCTACATTAAAATAAAATTTTTGTCCGTTATTATGAGAGAAAAAGGTTATTTCATGTTCAATCAATATATTTGAAATTATTCAAACGACATTCGTAAAGTCTCTTTTCACTTTATAACAAATCTTTTAACCGATAAGAATTTCTGGGAAAAGAAAGTTAAAATTTTCATAATCACAATGCAACCCAAGTGGGATTGCAGCTCACGACCTTTGGATTATATGTCCAACGCGCCATGCAGTGCGATACAGGGACGTCGAGATCCTAGATAACGCGCTAAAAATTGCTTTATATCATCAAACATTGATAAGTTTATGATTAAAATTACCTTTCATGTTTGAGAAAAAAATACCTAAGAACAAGGACTGAAATTACATTGGTTGTGAATACGTATTACCAAAGTTTCTTCTGCATTAAAACAAAATTATTGTCCGTAATTATGAGGGACAAAGGACATTTCATATTCAAGCAATGTATCTGAAATTATTCAAACGACATTCATAGTCTCTTTTCACTTTATAACAAAGCTTTTAAGCGATGAGAATATTTGGAAAAAGAAAGTTAAAATTTTCACCATCATACTGCATCCCAGGTGGGATTCGAACCCACGACCTTTGGATTAGAAGTCCAACGCGCTATCCACTGCGCTACAGGGACGTCGACACCCTAGATAACACACTAAAAAATTGTTTAATATCTTCAAACATTGATAAGTTTATGATTAAAATTACCTTTCATGTTTGAGAAACAAAATATCTAAGAACAAGGACTGAAATTACATGGGTTCTGAATACGTAATACCAAAGTTTCTTCTGCATTAAAACAAAATTATTGTCCGTAATTATGAGAGACAAAGGACATTTCATATTCAAGCAATGTATCTGAAATTATTCAAACGACATTCGTAAAGTCTCTTTTCACTTTATGACAAATCTTTTAACAGATGAGAATTTTTGAGAAAAGAAATTTAAACTTATCACCATCAAACTGCATCCCAGGTGGGATTCGAACCCACGACCTTTGGATTAGAAGTCCAACGCGCTATCCACTGCGCTACAGGGATGTCGTGGTCCTAGATAACGCACTAAAAATTGCTTAATATCATCAAACATTGATAAGTTTATGATTAAAAATACCTTTCACGTATGAGAAACAAAATATCTAAGAACAAGGACTGAAATTACATGGGTTCTGAATACGTAATACCAAAGTTTCTTCTGCATTAAAACAAAATTATTGTCCGTAATTATGAGAGACAAAGAACATTTCATGTTAAAGCAATGTATCTGAAATTATTCAAACGACATTCGTAAAGTCTCTTTTCACTTTATAACAAATCTTTTAACGGATAGGAATTTTTGGGAAAAGAAATTTAAACTTATCACCATCAAACTGCATCCCAGGTGGGATTCGAACCCACGACCTTTGGATTAGAAGTCCAACGCGCTATCCACTGCGCTACAGGGACGTCGTGGTCCTAGATAACGCACTAAAAATTGCTTAATATCATCAAACATTGATAAGTTTATGATTAAAATTACCTTTCATGTATAATAAACAAAATATCTAAGAACAAGGACTGAAATAACATGTGTTATCTATACGTATTAAAAAAGTTTCTTCTACATTAAAACAGTTTTTTTCCGTTACTATGAGAGACAAAGATTATTTCATGTTCAAGCAATATATCTGAAATTATTCAAACGACATTCGTAAAGTCTCTTTTCACTTTATAACAAATCTTTTAAACTGAGGAAAATTTTTGGGAAAAGAATGTTAAAATTTGCACCAACACACAGCATTCCAGTTGGGATTCGAACCCACGACCATTGGATTAGAAGTCCAACGCGCTATCCACTGAGCTAATGGGATGTCGAGATCCCAGATAACACACTAAAAATTGCTTAATATCATCAAACATTGTTAAGTTTATGATTAAAAATATCTTTATGTATGATAAACAAAATATCTAAGAACAAGGACTGAAATTACATTTGTTATCTATACGTATTATAAAAAGTTTCTTCTACATTAAAATAAAGTTTCTTTCCGTTATTATAGAGAAAAAAGTTATTTCATGTTCAATCAATATATTTGAAATTATTCAAACGACATTCGTAAAGTCTCTTTTCAATTTAAACAAATCTTTTAACCGATGAGAATTTTTGGGAAAAGAAAGTTAAAATTTTCTCCATCACAATGCAACCCAAGTGGGATGGGAGCTCACGACCTTTGGATTATATGTCCAACGCGCCATGCACTGCGATACAGGGACGTCGAGATCCTGGATAACGAGCTAAAAATGGCTACATATCATCAAACATTGATAAGTTTATGATTAAAATTACCTTTCATGTTTGAGAAAATAATACCTAAGAACAAGGACTGAAATTACATAGGTTGTGAATACGTATTACCAAAGTTTCTTCTGCATTAAAACAAAATTATTGTCCGTAATTATGAGGGACAAAGGACATTTCATATTCAAGCAATGTATCTGAAATTATTCAAACGACATTCGTAACGTCTCTTTACAATTTAAACAAATCTTTTAACCGATGAGAATTTTTGGGAAAAGAAAGTTAAAATTTTCACCATCATACTGCATCCCAGGTGGGATTCGAACCCACGACCTTTGGATTAGAAGTCCAACGCGCTATCCACTGCGCTACAGGGACGTCGACAACCTAGATAACACACTAAAAAATTGTTTAATATCTTCAAACATTGATAAGTTTATGATTAAAATTACCTTTCATGTTTGAGAAACAAAATATCTAAGAACAAGGACTGAAATTACATGGGTTCTGAATACGTAATACCAAAGTTTCTTCTGCATTAAAACAAAATTATTGTCCGTAATTATGAGAGACAAAGAACATTTCATGTTAAAGCAATGTATCTGAAATTATTCAAACGACATTTGTAAAGTCTCTTTTCACTTTATAACAAATCTTTTAACCGAGGAGAATTTTTGTGAGAAGAAAGTTAAAATTTTCACCATCATACTGCATCCCAGGTGGGATTCGAACCCACGACCTTTGGATTAGAAGTCCAACGCGCTATCCACTGCGCTACAGGGATGTCGTGGTCCTAAATAACGCACTAAAAATTGCTTAATATCATCAAACATTGATAAGTTTATGATTAAAATTACCTTTCATGTATAATAAACAAAATATCTAAGAACAAGGACTGAAATTACATGTGTTCTGAATACGTATTACCAAAGTTTCTTCTGCATTAAAACAAAATTATTGTCCGTAATTATGAGAGACAAAGAACATTTCATGTTAAAGCAATGTATCTGAAATTATTCAAACGACATTCGTAAAGTCTCTTTTCACTTTATAACAAATCTTTTAACCGATGAGAATTTTTGTAAAAAGAAAGTTAAAATTTTCACCATCATACTGCATCCCAGGTGGGATTCGAACCCACGACCTTTGGATTAGAAGTCCAACACGCTATCCACTGCGCTACACGGACGTCGAGACCCTAGATAACGCACTAAAAATTAGTTAATATCTTCAAACATTGATAAGTTTATGATTAAAATTACCTTTCATGTTTGAGAAACAAAATATCTAAGAACAAGGACTGAAATTACATGGGTTCTGAATACGTAATACCAAAGTTTCTTCTGCATTAAAACAAAATTATTGTCCGTAATTATGAGAGACAAAGAACATTTCATGTTAAAGCAATGTATCTGAAATTATTCAAACGACATTCGTAAAGTCTCTTTTCACTTTATAACAAATCTTTTAACGGATAGGAATTTTTGGGAAAAGAAATTTAAACTTTTCACCATCCAACTGCATCCCAGGTGGGATTCGAACCCACGACCTTTGGATTAGAAGTCCAACGCGCTATCCACTGCGCTACAGGGACGTCGTGGTCCTAGATAACGCACTAAAAATTGCTTAATATCATCAAACATTGATAAGTTTATGATTAAAAATACCTTTCATGTATAATAAACAAAATATCTAAGAACAAGGACTGAAATAACATGTGTTATCTATACGTATTAAAAAAGTTTCTTCTACATTAAAACAGTTTTTTTCCGTTACTATGAGAGACAAAGATTATTTCATGTTCAAGCAATATATCTGAAATTATTCAAACGACATTCGTAAAGTCTCTTTTCACTTTATAACAAATCTTTTAACCGAGGAAAATTTTTGGGAAAAGAATGTTAAAATTTGCACCAACACACAGCATTCCAGTTGGGATTCGAACCAACCACCATTGGATTAGAAGTCCAACGCGCTATCCACTGCGCTACAGGGACGTCGTGACGCTAGATAACGCACTAAAAATTAGTTAATATCATCAAACATTGATAAGTTTATGAATAAAAATACCTTTATGTATGATAAAAAAAAATATCTAAGAACAAAGACTGAAATTACATTTATTATCTATACTTATTACCAAAAATTCTTCTACATTACAACAAAGTTTTTGTCCGTTACTATGAGAGACAAAGGTTATTTCATGTTCAAGCTATGTATCTGAAATTATTCAAACGACATTCGTAAAGTCTCTTTTCACTTTATAACAAATCTTTTAACCGAGGAGAATTTTTGTGAGAAGAAAGTTAAAATTTTCACCATCACACTGCATCCCAGGTGGGATGGGAACTCACGACCTTTGGATTAGATGTCCAACGCGCTATGCACTGCGATACAGGTACGTCGAGATACGCGATAACGCGCTAATAATTGCTTTATGTCATCAAATATTGATAAGTTTATGATTAAAATTTCCTTTCATGTTTGAGAAAAAAATATTTAAGAACAAGGACTGAAATTACATGGGTTGTGAATACGTATTACCAAAGTTTCTTCTGCATTAAAACAAAATTATTGTCCGTAATTATGAGAGACAAAGGACATTTCATATTCAAGCAATGTATCTGAAATTATTCAAACGACATTCGTAAAGTCTCTTTTCACTTTATAACAAATCTTTTAACCGATGAGAATTTTTGGGAAAAGAAAGTTAAAATTTTCACCATCATACTGCATCCCAGGTGGGATTCGAACCCACGACCTTTGGATTAGAAGTCCAATGCGCTATCCACTGCGCTACAGGGACGTCGAGACCCTAGATAACACACTAAAAATTAGTTAATATCTTCAAACATTGATAAGTTTATGATTAAAATTACCTTTCATGTTTGAGAAACAAAATATCTAAGAACAAGGACTGAAATTACATGGGTTCTGAATACGTAATACCAAAGTTTCTTCTGCATTAAAACAAAATTATTGTCCGTAATTATGAGAGACAAAGAACATTTCATGTTAAAGCAATGTATCTGAAATTATTCAAACGACATTCGTAAAGTCTCTTTTCACTTTATAACAAATCTTTTAACGGATAGGAATTTTTGAGAAAAGAAAGTTAAAACTTTCACTATCATACTGCATCCCAGGTGGGATTCGAACCCACGACCTTTGGATTAGAAGTCCAACGCGCTATCCACTGCGCTACAGGGATGTCGTGGTCCTAAATAACGCACTAAAAATTGCTTAATATCATCAAACATTGATAAGTTTATGATTAAAATTACCTTTCATGTATAATAAACAAAATATCTAAGAACAAGGACTGAAATTACATGTGTTCTGAATACGTATTACCTAAGTTTCTTCTGCATTAAAACAAAATTATTGTCCGTAATTATGAGAGACAAAGAACATTTCATGTTCAAGCAATATATATGAAATTATTCAAACGACATTCGTAAAGTCTCTTTACAATTTAAACAAATCTTTTAACAGATGAGAATTTTTGGGAAAAGAAATTTAAACTTTTCACCATCATGCTGCATCCCAGGTGGAATTCGAACCCACGACCTTTGGATTAGATGTCCAACGCGCTATCCACTGCGCTACAAGGACGTCGTGACCCTAGATAACGCACTAAAATTAGTTAATATCTTCAAATATTGTTAAGTTTATGATTAAAATTACCTTTCATGTTTGAGAAACAAAATATCTAAGAACAAGGACTGAAATTACATGGGTTCTGAATACGTAATACCAAAGTTTCTTCTGCATTAAAACAAAATTATTGTCCGTAATTATGAGAGACAACGGACATTTCATCTTAAAGCAATGTATCTGAAATTATTCAAACGCCATTCGTAAAGTCTCTTTTCAATTTAAACAAATCTTTTAACCGATGAGAATTTTTGGGAAAAGAAAGTTAAGACTCTCACCATCATACTGCATCCCAGGTGGGATTCGAACCCACGACTTTTGGATTAGAAGTCCAATTCGCTATCCACTGCGCTACAGTGACGTCGTGGACCTAGACAACACACTAAAAATTGCTTAATATCATCAAACATTGATAAGTTTATGATACAAAATACCTTTCATGTATGATAAACAAAATATCTAAGAACAAGGACTGAAATTACATGCGTCATCTATACATATTACCAAAGTTTCTTCTGCATTAAAACAAACTTTTTGTCCGTTACTATGAGAGACAAAGGTTATTATATGTTCAAGAAATATATCTGAAATTATTCAAACGACATTCGTAAAGTCTCTTTTCATTTTATAACAAATCATTTAACCAAGGAGAATTTTTGTGAAAAGAAAGTTAAACTTATCACCATCAAACTGCATCCAAGGTGGGATTCGAACCCACGACCTTTGAATTAGAAGTCCAACGCGCTACCCACTGAGCTAATGGGATGTCGATATCCCAGATAACACAATAAAAATTGCATAATATCATCAAACATTGTTAAGTTTATGATTAAAAATACCTTTCATGTTTGAGAAACAAAATATCTAAGAACAAGGACTGAAATTACATTTGCTATCTATACGTATAACAAAAGTTTCTTCTACATTAAAATAAAGTTTTTGTCCGTTATTATGAGAGAAAAAGGTTATTTCATGTTCAAGCAATATATTTTAAATTATATTCAAACGACATTCGTAAAGTCTCTTTTCCCTTTATAACAAATCTTTTAACCGATAAGAATTTTTGGGAAAAGAAAGTTAAAATTTTCACAATCACAATGCAACCCAGGTGGGCTTGGAGCTCACGACCTTTGGATAATATGTCCAACGCGCCATGCACTGCGATACAGGGACGTCGAGATCCTGGACAACGCGCTAAAAATTGCTTTATATCATCAAACATTGATAAGTTTATGATTAAATTTACCTTTCATGTTTGAGAAACAAAATATGTAAGAACAAGGACTGAAATTACATGGGTTGTGAATACGTATTACCAAAGTTTCTTCTGCATTAAAACAAAATTATTGTCCGTAATTATGAGAGACAAAGGACATTTCATATTCAAGCAATGTATCTGAAATTATTCAAACGACATTCGTAAAGTCTCTTTTCACTTTATAACAAATCTTTTAACCGAGGAGAATTTTTGTGAGAAGAAAGTTAAAATTTTCACCATCATACTGCATCCCAGGTGGGATTCGAACCCACGACCTTTGGATTAGAAGTCCAACGCGCTATCCACTGCTTTACAGGGATGTCGTGGTCCTACATAAAGCACTAAAAATTGCTTAATATCATCAAACATTGATAAGTTTATGATTAAAAATACCTTTCATGTATTATTAACAAAATATCTAAGAACAAGGACTAAAATTACATTTGCTATCTATACGTATTACAAAAGTTTCTTCTACATTAAAATAAAGTTTTTGTCCGTTATTATGAGAGAAAAAGATTATTTCATGTTCAATCAATATATTTGAAATTATTCAAACGACATTCGTAAAGTCTCTTTTCACTTTATAACAAATCTTTTAACCGAGGAGAATTTCTGGGAAAAGAAAGTTAAAATTTTCACAATCACAATGCAACCAGGGGGGTTGGAGCTCACGACCTTTGGATAATATGTCCAACGCGCCATGCACTGCGATACAGGAACGTCGAGATCCTGGATAAAGCGCTAAAAATTGCTTTATATCATCAAACATTGATAAGTTTATGATTAAAATTACCTTTCATGTTTGAGAAAAAAATACCTAAGAACAAGGACTGAAATTACATGGGTTGTGAATACGTATTACCAAAGTTTCTTCTGCTTTAAAACAAAATTATTGTACGTAATTATGAGAGACAAAGGACATTTCATATTCAAGCAATGTATCTGAAATTATTCAAACGACATTCGTAAAGTCTCTTTTCACTTTATAACAAATCTTTTAACCGAGGAGAATTTTTGTGAGAAGAAAGTTAAAATTTTCACCATTATACTGCATCCCAGGTAGGATTCGAACCCACGACCTTTGGATTAGAAGTCCAACGAGCTATCCACTGCGCTACAGGGACGTCGGTACCGTAGATAACGCACTAAAAATTAGTTAATATCATCAAACATTAAAAAGTTTATGATTAAATTTACCTTTCATGTTTGAGAAACAAAATATGTAAGAACAAGGACTGAAATTACATGGGTTGTGAATACGTATTACCAAAGTTTCTTCTGCATTAAAACAAAATTATTGTCCGTAATTATGAGAGACAAAGGACATTTCATATTCAAGCAATGTATCTGAAATTATTCAAACGACATTCGTAAAGTCTCTTTTCACTTTATAACAAATCTTTTAACCGATGAGAATTTTTGTAAAAAGAAAGTTAAAATTTTCACCATCATACTGCATCCCAGGTGGGATTCGAACCCACGACCTTTGGATTAGAAGTCCAACGCGCTATCCACTGCGCTACAGGGACGTCGAGACCCTAGATAACGCACTAAAAATTAGTTAATATCTTCAAACATTGATAAGTTTATGATTAAAATTACCTTTCATGTTTGAGAAACAAAATATCTAAGAACAAGGACTGAAATTACATGGGTTGTGAATACGTATTACCAAAGTTTCTTCTGCATTAAAAGAAAATTATTGTCCGTAATTATGAGAGACAAAGGACATTTCATGTTAAAGCAATGTATATGAAATTATTCAAACGACATTCGTAAAGTCTCTTTTCACTTTATAACAAATCTTTTAACCGAGGAGAATTTTTGGGAAAAGAAAGTTAAAATTCTCACCATCATACTGCATTCCAGTTGGGATTCAAACCCACGACCTTTGGATTAGAAGTCCAATGCGCTATCCACTGCGCTACAGGTATGTCGAGACCCTCGATAACGCACTAAAAATTAGTTAATATCATCAAACATTGATAAGTTTATGATTAAAAATGCCTTTCACGTATGAGAAACAAAATATCTAAGAACAAGGACTGAAATTACATGTGTTCTGAATACGTATTACCAAAGTTTCTTCTGCATAAAAACAAAATTATTGTCCGTTATTATGAGAGAAAAAGGACATTTCATATTCAAGCAATGTATCTGAAATTATTCAAACGATATTTGTAAAGTCTCTTTTCACTTTATAACAAACCTTTTAACGGATAGGAATTTTTGGGAAAAGAAAGATAAACTTTTCACCATCAATCTGCATCCCAGGTGGGATTCGAACCCACGACCTTTGGATTAGAAGTCCAACGCGCTATCCACTGCGCTACAGGGATGTCGTGGTTCTAGATAACGCACTAAAAATTGCTTAATATCATCAAACATTGATAAGTTTATGATTAAAAATACATTTCATGTATAATAAACAAAATATCTAAGAACAAGGACTGAAATAACATGTGTTATCTATACGTATTAAAAAAGTTTCTTCTACATTAAAACAAAGTTTTTTTCCGTTACTATGAGAGACAAAGATTATTTCATGTTCAAGCAATATATTTGAAATTATTCAAACGACATTCGTAAAGTCTCTTTTCACTTTATAACAAATCTTTTAACCGAGGAAAATTTTTGGGAAAAGAATGTTAAAATTTGCACCAACACACAGCATTCCAGTTGGGATTCGAACCAACGACCATTGGATTAGAAGTCCAACGCGCTATCCACTGCGCTACAGGTGCGTCGAGACCCTAGATAACGCACTAAAAAATTAGTTAATATCATCAAACATTGATAAGTTTATGATTAAAAATACCTTTCACGTATGAGAAACAAAATATCTAAGAACAAGGACTGAAATTACATGGGTTCTGAATACGTAATACCAAAGTTTCTTCTGCATTAAAACAAAATTATTGTCCGTAATTATGAGAGACAACGGACATTTCATGTTAAAGCAATGTATCTGAAATTATTCAAACGACATTCGTAAAGTCTCTTTTCACTTTATAACAAATCTTTTAACCGAGGAGAATTTTTGTGAGAAGAAAGTTAAAATTTTCACCATTATACTGCATCCCAGGTGGGATTCGAACCCACGACCTTTGGATTAGAAGTCCAACGCGCTATCCACTGCGCTACAGGGACGTCGTGACGCTAGATAACGCACTAAAAATTAGTTAATATCATCAAACATTAAAAAGTTTATGATTAAATTTACCTTTCATGTTTGAGAAACAAAATATCTAAGAACAAGGACTGAAATTACATGGGTTCTGAATACGTAATACCAAAGTTTCATCTGCATTAAAACAAAATTAGTGTACGTAATTATGAGAGACAAAGACATTTCATGTTAAAGCAATGTATCTGAAATTATTCAAACGCCATTCGTAAAGTCTCTTTTCAATTTAAACAAATCTTTTAACCGATGAGAATTTTTGTGAGAAGAAAGTTAAAACTTTCACTATCATACTGCATCCCAGGTGGGATTCGAACCCACGACCTTTGGATTAGAAGTCCAGCGCGCTATCCACTGCTTTACAGGGATGTCGTGGTCCTACATAAAGCACTAAAAAATTGCTTAATATCATCAAACATTGATAAGTTTATGATTAAAAATACCTTTCATGTATTATTAACAAAATATCTAAGAACAAGGACTAAAATTACATTTGCTATCTATACGTATTACAAAAGTTTCTTCTACATTAAAATAAAGTTTTTGTCCGTTATTATGAGAGAAAAAGGTTATTTCATGTTCAATCAATATATTTGAAATTATTCAAACGACATTCGTAAAGTCTCTTTTCACTTTATAACAAATCTTTTAACCGAGGAGAATTTCTGGGAAAAGAAAGTTAAAATTTTCACAATCACAATGCAACCAGGGGGGTTGGAGCTCACGACCTTTGGATAACATGTCCAACGCGCCATGCACTGCGATACAGGAACGTCGAGATCCTGGATAAAGCGCTAAAAATTGCTTTATATCATCAAACATTGATAAGTTTATGATTAAAATTACCTTTCATGTTTGAGAAAAAAATACCTAAGAACAAGGACTGAAATTACATAGGTTGTGAATACGTATTACCAAAGTTTCTTCTGCTTTAAAACAAAATTATTGTACGTAATTATGAGAGACAAAGGACATTTCATATTAGAGCAATGTATCTGAAATTGTTCAAACGACATTCGTAAAGTCTCTTTTCACTTTATAACAAATCTTTTAACCGAGGAGAATTTTTGTGAGAAGAAAGTTAAAATTTTCACCATCATACTGCATCCCAGGTGGGATTCGAACCCACGACCTTTGGATTAGAACTCCAGCGCGCTATCCACTGCGTTACAGGAATGTCGTGGCCCCAGATAAAGCACTAAAAATTTTTTTAATATCATCAAACATTGATAAGTTTATGATTAAAAATACCTTTTATGTATTATAAACAAAATATCTAAGAACAAGGACTAAAATTACATTTGCTATCTATACGTATTACAAAAGTTTCTTCTACATTAAAATAAAGTTTTTGTCCGTTATTATGAGAGAAAAAGGTTATTTCATGTTCAATCAATATATTTGAAATTATTCAAACGACATTCGTAAAGTCTCTTTTCACTTTATAACAAATCTTTTAACCGAGGAGAATTTCTGGGAAAAGAAAAATAAAATTTTCACAATCACAATGCAACCAGGTGGGATTGGAGCTCACGACCTTTGGATAATATGTCCAACGCAACATGCACTGCGATACAGAAACGTCGAGACCCTAGACAACGCACTAAAAATTAGTTAATGTCATCAAACATTAAAAAGTTTATGATTAAATTTACCTTTCATGTTTGAGAAACAAAATATCTAAGAATAAGGACTGAAATTACATGGGTTGTGAATACGTAATACCAAAGTTTCTTCTGCATTAAAACAAAATTATTGTCCGTAATTATGAGAGACAAAGAACATTTCATGTTAAAGCAATGTATCTGAAATTATTCAAACGACATTCGTAATGTCTCTTTTCACTTTATAACAAATCTTTTAACGGATAGGAATTTTTGGGAAAAGAAAGTTACACTTTTCACCATTAATCTGCATCCCAGGTGGGATTCGAACCCACGACCTTTGGATTAGAAGTCCAACGCGCTATCCACTGCGCTACAGGGATGTCGAGACCCTAGATAACACACTAAAAATTAGTTAATATCTTCAAACATTGATAAGTTTATGATTAAAATTACCTTTCATGTTTGAGAAACAAAATATCTAAGAACAAGGACTGAAATTACATGGGTTCTGAATACGTAATAGCAAAGTTTCTTCTGCATTAAAATAAAATTATTGTCTGTTATTATGAGAGACAAAGGACATTTCATATTCAAGCAATTTATCCGAAATTGTTCAAACGACATTCGTA
The DNA here is from genome assembly GCA_030067965.1 of Latrodectus elegans. NCBI lineage: Eukaryota > Metazoa > Arthropoda > Arachnida > Araneae > Theridiidae > Latrodectus > Latrodectus elegans. The sequence continues at coordinate 9,235,305 of CM057819.1, read as the reverse complement.
AAGTCTCTTTTCACTTTATAACAAATCTTTTAACCGAGGAGATTTTTTGTGAGAAGAAAGTTAAAATTTTCACCATCATACTGCATCCCAGGTGGGATTGGAACTCACGGCCGTTGGATTAGATGTCCAACGCGCTATCCACTGCGCTACAGGGATGTCGTGGTTCTAGATAACGCACTAAAAATTGCTTAATATCATCAAACATTGATAAGTTTATGATTAAAAATACATTTCATGTATAATAAACAAAATATCTAAGAATAAGGACTGAAATTACATGTGTTCTGAATACGTATTACCAAAGTTTCTTCTGCATTAAAACAAAATTATTGTCCGTTATTATGAGAGACAAAGGACATTTCATATTCAAGCAATGTATCTCAAATTATTCAAACGACATTCGTAAAGTCTCTTTACAATTTAAACAAATCTTTTAACCGATGAGAATTTTTGGGAAAAGAAAGTTAAAATTCTCACCATCATACTGCATTCCAGTTGGGATTCAAACCCACGACCTTTGGATTAGAAGTCCAATGCGCTATCCACTGCGCTACATGTATGCCGAGACCCTGGATAACACACTAAAAATTAGTTAATATCTTCAAAAATTGATAAGTTTGTGATTAAAATTACCTTTCATGTTTGAGAAACAAAATATCTAAGAACAAGGACTGAAATTACATGGGTTCTGAAAACGTAATTCCAAAGTGTCTTCTGCATTAAAAAAAAATTATTGTCCGTAATTATGAGAGACAACGGAAATTTTATGTTAAAGCAATGTATCTGAAATTATTCAAACGCCATTCGTAAAGTCTCTTTTCAATTTAAACAAATCTTTTAACCGATGAGAATTTTTGTGAAAAGAAAGTTAAAACTTTCACCATCATACTGTTTCCCAGGTGGAATTCGAACCCACGACCTTTGGATTAGAAGTCCAACACGCTATCCACTGCGCTACAAGGACCTCGGGACCCTAGATAACGCACTAAAAAATTAGTTAATATCTTCAAATATTGATAAGTTTATGATTAAAATTACCTTTCATGTTTGAGAAACAAAATATCTAAGAACAAGGACTGAAATTACATGGGTTCTGAATACGTAATACCAAAGTTTCTTCTGCATTAAAACAAAATTATTGTCCGTAATTATGAGAGACAAAGAACATTTCATGTTAAAGCAATGTATCTGAAATTATTCAAACGACATTCGTAAAGTCTCTTTTCACTTTATAACAAATCTTTTAACGGATAGGAATTTTTGGGAAAAGAAATTTAAACTTATCACCATCCAACTGCATCCCAGGTGGGATTCGAACCCACGACCTTTGGATTAGAAGTCCAACGCGCTATCCACTGCGCTACAGGGACGTCGTTGTCCTAGATATCACACTAAAAATTGCTTAATATCATCAAACATTGATAAATTAATGATTAAAAATACCTTTCATGTATAATAAATAAAATATCTAAGAACAAGGACTGAAATAACATTTGTTATCTATACGTATTAAAAAAGTTTCTTCTACATTAAAACAAAATTATTGTCCGTTATTATGAGAGACAAAGGACATTTCATATTCAAGCAATGTATCTGAAATTATTCAAACGTCATTCGTAAAGTCTCTTTACAATTTAAACAAATCTTTTAACCGATGAGAATTTTTGGGAAAAGAAAGTTAAAATTTTCACCATCATACTGCATCCCAGGCGGGATTCGAACCCACGACCTTTGGGTTAGAAGTCCAACGTGCTACCCATTGCGCTACAAGGACGTCGAGACCCTAGATAACGTACTAAAAATTAATTAATATCATCAAGCATTGATAAGTTTATGATTAAAATTACCTTTCCTGTTTGAGAAACAAAATATCTAAGAACAAGGAGTGAAATTACATGGGTTCCGATTACGTAATAACAAAGTTTCTTCTGCATTAAAACAAAATTATTGAACGTAATTATGAGAGACAAAGGACATTTCATATTCAAGCAATGTATCTGAAATTATTCAAACGACATTCGTAAAGTCTCTTTTCACTTTATGACAAATCTTTTAACAGATGAGAATTTTTGGGAAAAGAAATTTAAACTTTTCACCATCATGCTGCATCCCAGGTGGAATTCGAACCCACGACCTTTGGATTAGAAGTCCAACGTGCTACCCACTGCGCTACAGGGACGTCGAGACCCTAGATAACACACTACAAATAAGTTAATATCATCAAACATTGATAAGTTTATGATTAAAATTACCTTTCATGTTTGAGAAACAAAATATCTAAGAACAAGGACTGAAATTACATGGGTTCTGAATACGTAATACCAAAGTTTCTTCTGCATTAAAACAAAATTATTGTCCGTAATTATGAGAGACAAAGGACATTTCATATTCAAGCAATGTATCTGAAATTATTCAAACGACATTCGTAAAGTCTCTTTTCACTTTATAACAAATCTTTTAACCGAGGAGAATTTTTGTGAGAAGAAAGTTAAAATTTTCACCATTATACTGCATCCCAGGTGGGATTCGAACCCACGACCTTTGGATTAGAAGTCCAACGCGCTATCCACTGCGCTACAGGTACGTCGTGACGTTAGATAACGCACTAAAAATTAGTTAATATCTTCAAACATTGATAAGTTTATGATTAACATTACCTTTCATGTTAGAGAAACAAAATATCTAAGAACAAGGACTGAAATTACATGGGTTCTGAATACGTAATTCCAAAGTGTCTTCTGCATTAAAAAAAATTATTGTCCGTAATTATGAGAGACAACGGACATTTCATGTTAAAGCAATGTATCTGAAATTATTCAAACGCCATTCGTAAAGTCTCTTTTCAATTTAAACAAATCTTTTAACCGATGAGAATTTTTGGGAAAAGAAAGTTAAGACTCTCACCATCATACTGCATCCCAGGTGGGATTCGAACCCACGACCTTTGGATTAGAAGTCCAACTCGCTATCCACTGCGCTACAGGGACGTCGTGACGCTAGATAACGCACTAAAAATTATTTAATGTCATCAAACATTTAAAAGTTTATGATTAAATTTACCTTTCATGTTTGAGAAACAAAATATCTAAGAATAAGGACTGAAATTACATGGGTTGTGAATACTTATTACCAAAGTGTCTTCTGCATTAAAAAAAAATTATTGTCCGTAATTATGAGAGACAACGGACATTTCATGTTAAAGCAATGTATCTGAAATTATTCAAACGACATTCGTAAAGTCTCTTTTCACTTTATAACAAATCTTTTAACGGATAGGAATTTTTGAGAAAAGAAATTTAAACTTATCACCATCAAACTGCATCCCAGGTGGGATTCGAACCCACGACCTTTGGATTAGAAGTCCAACGCGCTATCCACTGCGCTACAGGGACGTCGTTGTCCTAGATATCACACTAAAAATTGCTTAATATCATCAAACATTGATAAATTAATGATTAAAAATACCTTTCATGTATAATAAATAAAATATCTAAGAACAAGGACTGAAATAACATTTGTTATCTATACGTATTAAAAAAGTTTCTTCTACATTAAAACAAAATTATTGTCCGTTATTATGAGAGACAAAGGACATTTCATATTCAAGCAATGTATCTGAAATTATTCAAACGACATTCGTAAAGTCTCTTTACAATTTAAACAAATCTTTTAACCGATGAGAATTTTTGGGAAAAGAAAGTTAAAATTTTCACCATCATACTGCATCCCAGGCGGGATTCGAACCCACGACCTTTGGATTATATGTCCAACGCGCTATCCACTGCGCTACAAGGACATCGGGACCCTAGATAACGCACTAAAAATTAGTTAATATCTTCAAATATTGATAAGTTTATGATTAAAATTACCTTTCATGTTTGAGAAACAAAATATCTAAGAACAAGGACTGAAATTACATGGGTTCTGAATACGTAATACCAAAGTTTCTTCTGCATTAAAACAAAATTATTGTCCGTAATTATGAGAGACAAAGAACATTTCATGTTAAAGCAATGTATCTGAAATTATTCAAACGACATTCGTAAAGTCTCTTTTCACTTTATAACAAATCTTTTAACGGATATCAATTTTTGAGAAAAGAAATTTAAACTTATCACCATCAAACTGCATCCCAGGTGGGATTCGAACCCACGACCTTTGGATTAGAAGTCCAACGCGCTATCCACTGCGCTACAGGGACGTCGTGGTCCTAGATAACGCACTAAAAATTGCTTAATATCATCAAACATTGATAAGTTTATGATTAAAAATACCTTTCATGTATAATAAACAAAATATCTAAGAACAAGGACTGAAATAACATGTGTTATCTATACGTATTAAAAAAGTTTCTTCTACATTAAACGAAAGTTTTTTTCCGTTACTATGAGAGACAAAGATTATTTCATGTTCAAGCAATATATCTGAAATTATTCAACCGACAATCGTAGTCTCTTTTCACTTTATAACAAATCTTTTAACCGAGGAAAATTTTTGGGAAAAGATTGTTAAAATTTGCACCAACACACAGCATTCCAGTTGGGATTCGAACCCACGACCATTGGATTAGAAGTTCAACGCGCTATCCACTGAGCTACAGGGATGTCGAGATCCCAGATAACACACTAAAAATTGCTTAATATCATCAAACATTGTTAAGTTTATGATTAAAAATAACTTTATTTATGATAAACAAAATATCTAAGAACAAGGACTAAAATTACATTTGCTATCTATACGTATTACAAAAGTTTCTTCTACATTAAAATAAAGTTTTTGTCCGTTATTATGAGAGAAAAAGGTTATTTCATGTTCAATCAATATATTTGAAATTATTCAAACGACATTCGTAAAGTCTCTTTTCACTTTATAACAAATCTTTTAACCGAGGAGAATTTCTGGGAAAAGAAAGTTAAAATTTTCACAATCACAATGCAACCAGGGGGGTTGGAGCTCACGACCTTTGGATAATATGTCCAACGCGCCATGCACTGCGATACAGGAACGTCGAGATCCTGGATAAAGCGCTAAAAATTGCTTTATATCATCAAACATTGATAAGTTTATGATTAAAATTACCTTTCATGTTTGAGAAAAAAATACCTAAGAACAAGGACTGAAATTACATTGGTTGTGAATACGTATTACCAAAGTTTCTTCTGCATTAAATCAAAATTATTGTCCGTAATTATGAGAGACAAAGGACATTTCATATTCAAGCAATGTATCTGAAATTATTCAAACGACATTCGTAAAGTCTCTTTTCACTTTATAACAAATCTTTTAACCGAGGAAAATTTTTGGGAAAAGAATGTTAAAATTTGCACCAACACACAGCATTCCAGTTGGGAATCAAACCCACGACCATTAGATTAGAAGTCTAACGCTCTATCCACTGCGCTACAGGTGCGTCGAGACCCTAGATAACGCACTAAAAAATTAGTTAATATCATCAAACATTGATAAGTTTATGATTAAAAATACCTTTCACGTATGAGAAACAAAATATCTAAGAACAAGGACTGAAATTACATGTGTTCTGAATACGTATTACCAAAGTTTCTTCTGCAATAAAACAAAATTATTGTCCGTTATTATGAGAGACAAAGGACATTTCATATTCAAGCAATTTATCTGAAATTGTTCAAACGACATTCGTAAAGTCTCTTTTCACTTTATAACAAATCTTTTAACAAAGGAGAATTTTTGTGAGAAGAAAGTTAAAATTTTCACCATCATACTGCATCCCAGGTGGGATGCGAACTCACGGCCGTTGGATTAGATGTCCAACGCGCTATCCACTGCGCTACAGGTACGTCGAGATAAACGATAAGGCGCTAAAAATTGCTTTATATCATCAAACATTGATATGTTTATGATTAAAATTTCCTTTCATGTTTGAGAAAAAAATATTTAAGAACAAGGACTGAAATTACATGGGTTGTGAATACGTATTACCAAAGTTTCTTCTGCATTAAAACAAAATTATTGTCCGTTATTATGAGAGACAAAGGACATTTCATATTCAAGCAATGTATCTGAAATTATACAAACGACATTCGTAAAGTCTCTTTTCACTTTATAACAAATCTTTTAACGGATAGGAATTTTTGGGAAAAGAAATTTAAACTTATCACCATCAAACTGCATCCCAGGTGGGATTCGAAGCCACGACCTTTGGATTAGAAGTCCAACGCGCTATCCACTGCGCTACAGGGACGTCGTGACGCTACATAAAGCACTAAAAATTAGTTAATATCTTCAAACATTGATAAGTTTATGATTAAAATTACCTTTCATGTTTGAGAAAAAAAATATCTAAGAACAAGGACTGAAATTACATGCGTTCTGAAAACGTAATTCCAAAGTGTCTTCTGCATTAAAAAAAAATTATTGTCCGTAATTATGAGAGACAACGGACATTTCATGTTAAAGCAATGTATCTGAAATTATTCAAACGACATTCGTAAAGTCTCTTTTCAATTTAAACAAATCTTTTAACCGATGAGAATTTTTGGGAAAAGAAAGTTAAAATTTTCACCATCATACTGCATCCCAGGTGGGATTCGAACCCACGATCTTTGGATTAGAAGTCCAACGCGCTATCCACTGCGCTACAGGGACGTCGAGACCCTAGATAACACACTAAAAAATTAGTTAATATCTTCAAACATTGATAAGTTTATGATTAAAATTACCTTTCATGTTTGAGAAACAAAATATCTAAGAACAAGGACTAAAATTACATGGGTTCTGAATACGTAATACCAAAGTTTCTTCTGCATTAAAACAAAATTATTGTCCGTAATTATGAGAGACAAAGAACATTTCATGTTAAAGCAATGTATCTGAAATTATTCAAACGATATTCGTAAAGTCTCTTTTCACTTTATAACAAAACTTTTAACGGATAGGAATTTTTGGGAAAAGAAAGTTAAACTTTTCACCATCAATCTGCATCCCAGGTGGGATTCGAACCCACGACCTTTGGATTAGAAGTCCAAAGCGCTATCCACTGCGCTACAGGGATGTCGGGGTCCTAGATAACGCACTAAAAATTGCTTAATATCATCAAACATTGATAAGTTTATGATTAAAATTACCTTCGTTGTATAATAAACAAAATATCTAAGAACAAAGACTGAAATTACATGTGTTCTGAATACGTATTACCTAAGTTTCTTCTGCATTAAAACAAAATTATTGTCCGTTATTATGAGAGACAAAGGACATTTCATATTCAAGCAATGTATCTGAAATTATTCAAACGACATTCGTAAAGTCTCTTTTCACTTTATAACAAATCTTTTAACCGAGGAAAATTTTTGGGAAAAGAATGTTAAAATTTGCACCAACACACAGCATTCCAGTTGGGATTCGAACCAACGACCATTGGATTAGAAGTCCAACGCGCTATCCACTGCGCTACAGGTGCGTCGAGACCCTAGATAACGCACTAAAAAATTAGTTAATATCATCAAACATTGATAAGTTTATGATTAAAAATACCTTTCACGTATGAGAAACAAAATATCTAAGAACAAGGACTGAAATTACATGTGTTCTGAATACGTATTACCAAAGTTTCTTCTGCATTAAAACAAAATTATTGTCCGTAATTATGAGAGACAAAGGACATTTCATATTCAAGCAATGTATCTGAAAGTATTCAAACGACATTCGTAGTCTCTTTTCACTTTATAACAAATCTTTTAACCGAGGAGAATTTTTGTGAGAAGAAAGTTAAAATTTTCAACATTATACTGCATCCCAGGTGGGATTCGAACCCACGACCTTTGGATTAGAAGTCCAACTCGCTATCCACTGCGCTACAGGGACGTCGTGACGCTAGATAACGCACTAAAAATTAGTTAATATCATCAAACATTAAAAAGTTTATGATTAAATTTACCTTTCATGCTTGAGAAACAAAATATGTAAGAACAAGGACTGAAATTACATGGGTTGTGAATACTTATTACCAAAGTGTCTTCTGCATTAAAAAAAATTATTGTCCGTAATTATGAGAGACAAAGGACATTTCATGTTAAAGCAATGTATCTGAAATTATTCAAACGACATTCGTAAAGTCTCTTTTCACTTTATAACAAATCTTTTAACCGATGAGAATTTTTGGGAAAAGAAAGTTAAAACTTTCACCATCATACTGCATCCCAGGTGGGATTCGAACCCACGACCTTTGGATTAGAAGTCCAACGCGCTATCCACTGCGCTACAGGGACGTCGAGGCCCTAGATAAAGCACTAAAAAATTGCTTAATATCATCAAACATTGATAAGTTTATGATTAAAATTACCTTTCATGTATAATAAACAAAATATCTAAGAACAAGGACTGAAATTACATGTGTTCTGAATACGTAATACCAAAGTTTCATCTGCATTAAAACAAAATTAGTGTACGTAATTATGAGAGACAAAGACATTTCATATTCAAGCAATGTATCTGAAATTATTCAAACGACATTCGTAAAGTCTCTTTTCACTTTATAACAAAACTTTTAACGGATAGGAATTTTTGGGAAAAGAAAGTTAAACTTATCACCATCCAACTGCATCCCAGGTGGGATTCGAACCCACGACCTTTGGATTAGAAGTCCAATGCGCTATCCACTGCGCTACAGGGACGTCGAGAGCCTAGATAACGCACTAAAAATTAGTTAATATCTTCAAACATTGATAAGTTTATGATTAAAATTACCTTTCATGTTTGAGAAACAATATATCTAAGAACAAGGACTGAAATTACATGTGTTCTGAATACGAATTACCAAAGTTTCTTCTGCATTAAAAAAAATTATTGTCCGTTATTATGAGAGACAAAGGACATTTCATATTCAAGCAATGTATCTCAAATTATTCAAACGACATTCGTAAAGTCTCTTTACAATTTAAACAAATCTTTTAACCGATGAGAATTTTTGGGAAAAGAAAGTTAAAATTCTCACCATCATACTGCATTCCAGTTGGGATTCGAACCCACGACCTTTGGATTAGAAGTCCAACCCGCTATCCACTGCGCTACAGGGATGTCGAGACCCTAGATAACACACTAAAAATTAGTTAATATCATCAAACATTGATAAGTTTATGATTAAAATTACCTTTCATGTTTGAGAAACAAAATATCTAAGAACAAGGACTGAAATTACATGGGTTCTGAATACGTAATACCAAAGTTTCTTCTGCATTAAAACAAAATTATTGTCCGTAATTATGAGAGACAACGGACATTTCATCTTAAAGCAATGTATCTGAAATTATTCAAACGCCATTCGTAAAGTCTCTTTTCAATTTAAACAAATCTTTTAATTGATTAGAATTTTTGGGAAAAGAAAGTTAAAATTTTCACCATCATACTGCTTCCCAGGTGGGATTCGAACCCACGACCTTTGGATTAGAAGTCCAAAGCGCTATCCGCTGCGCTACAGGGATGTCGGGGTCCTAGATAACGCACTAAAAATTGCTTAATATCATCAAACATTGATAAGTTTATGATTAAAATTACCTTTCATGTATAATAAACAAAATATCTAAGAACAAGGACTGAAATTACATGGGTTCTGAATACGTAATACCAAAGTTTCTTCTGCATTAAAACAAAATTATTGTCCGTAATTATGAGAGACAAAGGACATTTCATATTCAAGCAATGTATCTGAAATTATTCAAACGACATTCGTAAAGTCTCTTTTCACTTTATAACAAATCTTTTAACGGATAGGAATTTTTGGGAAAAGAAAGTTAAACTTTTCACCATCATACTGCATCCCAGGTGGGATTCGAACCCACGACCTTTGGATTAGAAGTCCAACGCGCTATCCACTGCGCTACAGGGACGTCGTGGTCCTAGATAACGCACTAAAAATTGCTTAATATCATCAAACATTGATAAATTAATGATTAAAAATACCTTTCATGTATAATAAATAAAATATCTAAGAACAAGGACTGAAATAACATTTGTTATCTATACGTATTAAAAAAGTTTCTTCTACATTAAAACAAAATTATTGTCCGTTATTATGAGAGACAAAGATTATTTCATGTTCAAGCAATGTATCTGAAATTATTCAAACGACATTCGTAAAGTCTCTTTTCACTTTATAACAAATCTTTTAACCGAGGAGAATTTTTGGGAAAAGAAAGTTAAAATTTTCACCATCACACTGCATTCAGGTGGATTCGAACCCACGACCTTTGGATTAGAAGTCCAACGCGCTATCCACTGCGCTACAGGGATGTCGAGATCCTAGATAACACACTAAAAATTAGTTAATATCTTCAAATATTGATAAGTATATGATTAAAATTACCTTTCATGTTTGAGAAACAAAATATCTAAGAACAAGGACTAAAATTACATTTGCTATCTATACGTATTACCAAAGTTTCTTCTGCATTAAAACAAAATTATTGTACGTAATTATGAGAGACAAAGGACATTTCATATTAGAGCAATGTATCTGAAATTGTTCAAACGACATTCGTAAAGTCTCTTTTCACTTTATAACAAATCTTTTAACCGATGAAAATTTTTGGGTAAAGAATGTTAAAATTTTCACCATTATACTGCATCCCAGGTGGAATTCGATCCCACGACCTTTGGATTAGAAGTCCAACGCGCTATCCACTGCGCTACAGGTGCGTCGAGGCCCTGGATAACACACTAAAAATTAGTTAATATCTTCAAACATTGATAAGTTTATGATTAAAATTACCTTTCATGTTTGAGAAACAAAATATCTAAGAACAAGGACTGAAATTACATGTGTTCTGAATACGTATTACCAAAGTTTCTTCTGCATTAAAACAAAATTATTGTCCGTAATTATGAGAGACAAAGGACATTTCATATTCAAGCAATGTATCTGAAATTATTCAAACGACATTCGTAAAGTCTCTTTTCACTTTATAACAAATCTTTTAACGGATAGGAATTTTTGGGAAAAGAAAGTTAAACTTTTCACCATCAATCTGCATCCCAGGTGGGATTCGAACCCACGACCTTTGGATTAGAAGTCCAACGCGCTATCCACTGCGCTACAGGGACGTCGAGACCCTAGATAACACACTAAAAATTGCTTAATATCATCAAACATTGATAAGTTTATGATTAAAATTACCTTTCATGTATAATAAACAAAATATCTAAGAACAAGAACTGAAATTTCATGGATTCTGAATATGTATATACGTATTAAAAAAGTTTCTTCTACATTAAAACAGTTTTTTTCCGTTACTATGAGAGACAAAGATTATTTCATGTTCAAGCAATATATTTGAAATTATTCAAACGACATTCGTAAAGTCTCTTTTCACTTTATAACAAATCTTTTAACCGAGGAAAATTTTTGGGAAAAGAATGTTAAAATTTGCACCAACACACAGCATTCCATTTGGGATTCGAACGCGCGACCATTGGATTAGAAGCCCAACGCTCTATCCACTGCGCTACAGGTGCGTCGAAACCCTCGATAACGCACTAAAAAATTAGTTAATATCATCAAACATTGATAAGTTTATGATTAAAAATACCTTTCACGTATGAGAAACAAAATATCTAAGAACAAGGACTGAAATTACATGTGTTCTGAATACGTATTACCAAAGTTTCTTCTGCAGTAAAACAAAATTATTGTCAGTTATTATGAGAGACAAAGGACATTTCATATACAAGCAATTTATCTGAAATTGTTCAAACGACATTCGTAAAGTCTCTTTTCACTTTATAACAAATCTTTTAACCGAGGAGAATTTTTGTAAAAAGAAAGTTAAAATTTTCACCATCATACTGCATCCCAGGTGGGATTGGAACTCACGGCCGTTGGATTAGATGTCCAACGCGCTGTCCACAGCGCTACAGGTACGTCGAGATACAGGATAACGCGCTAAAAATTGCTTTATATCATCAAACATTGATAAGTTTATGATTAAAATTACCTTTCATGTTTGAGAAAAAAGTATTTAAGAACAAGGACTGAAATTACATGGGTTGTGAATACGTATTACCAAAGTTTCTTCTGCATTAAAACAAAATTATTGTCCGTAATTATGAGAGACAAAGGACATTTCATATTCAAGCAATGTATCTGAAATTATTCAAACGACATTCGTAAAGTCTCTTTTCACTTTATAATAAATCTTTTAACCCAGGAGAATTTTTGGTTAAAATCTTCACCATCACACTGCATCCCAGGTGTTATTCGAACCCACGACCTTTGGGTTAGAAGTCCAACGTGCTACCCACTGCGCTACAGGGACGTCGAGACCCTAGATAACGCACTAAAAATTAGTTAATATCTTCAAACATTGATAAGTTTATGATTAAATTTACCTTTCATGTATAATAAACAAAATATCTAAGAACAAGGACTAAAATTACATTTGCTATCTATACGTATTACAAAAGTTTCTTCTACATTAAAATAAAGTTTTTGTCCGTTATTATGAGGGAAAAAGGTTATTTCATGTTCAATCAATATATTTAAAATTATTCAAACGACATTCGTAAAGTCTCTTTACACTTTATAACAAATCTTTTAATCCAGGAGAATTTTTGGTTAAAATTTTCACCATCACACTGCATTCCAGGTGTAATTCGAACCTACGACCTTTGGGTTAGAAGTCCAATGTGCTACCCACTGCGCTACAGGGACGTCGAGACCCTAGATAACGCACTAAAAATTAGTTAATATCATCAAACATTTAAAAGTTTATGATTAAATTTACCTTTCATGTTTGAGAAACAAAATATCTAAGAATAAGGACTGAAATTACATGGGTTGTGAATACTTATTACCAAAGTGTCTTCTGCATTAAAAAAAAATTATTGTCCGTAATTATGAGAGACAACGGACATTTCATGTTAAAGCAATGTATCTGAAATTATTCAAACGCCATTCGTAAAGTCTCTTTTCAATTTAAACAAATCTTTTAACCGATGAGAATTTTTGTGAGAAGAAAGTTAAAACTTTCACCATCATACTGCATCCCAGGTGGGATTCGAACCCACGACCTTTGGATTAGAAGTCCAACGCGCTATCCACTGCGCTACAGGGACGTCGAGGTCCTAGATAACGCACTAAAAATTGCTTAATATCATCAAACATTGATAAGTTTATGATTAAAATTACATTTCATGTTTGAGAAACAAAATATCTAAGAACAAGGACTCAAATTACATGGGTTCTGAATACGTAATACCAAAGTTTCTTCTGCATTAAAACAAAACTATTGTCCGTAATTATGAAAGACAAAGGACATTTCATATTCAAGCAATGTATCTGAAATTATTCAAATGACATTCGTAAAGTCTCTTTTCACTTTATAACAAATCTTTTAACGCAGGAGAATTTTTGGTTAAAATTTTCACCATCACACTGCATCCCAGGTGTTATTCGAACCCACGACCTTTGGGTTAGAAGTCCAACGTGCTACCCACTGCGCTACAGGGACGTCGAGGCTCTATATAACGCATTAAAAATTAGTTAATATCATCAAACATTAAAAAGTTTATGATTAAATTTACCTTTCATGTTTGAGAAACAAAATATCTAAGAACAAGGACTGATTATTTACATGGGTTGTGAATACGTATTACCAAAGTTTCTTCTGCATTAAAATAAATTTTTGTCCGTAATTATGAGAGACAAAGACATTTCATGTTCAAGCAATGTATCTGAAATTATTCAAACGACATTCGTAAAGTCTCTTTTCACTTTATAACAAATCTTTTAACCGATGAGAATTTTTGGGAAAAAGAAAGTTAAAATTTTCACCATCATGCATGGGATTCGAACCACGACCTTTGGATTAGAAGTCCAACACGCTATCCACTGCGCTACACGGACGTCGAGACCTTAGATAGCGCACTAAAAATTAGTTAATATCTTCAAACATTGATAAGTTTATGATTAAAATTACCTTTCATGCTTGAGAAACAAAATATGTAAGAACAAGGACTGAAATTACATGGGTTCTGAATACTTATTACCAAAGTGTCTTCTGCATTAAAACAAAATTATTGTCCGTTATTATGAGAGACAAAGAACATTTCATGTTAAAGCAATGTATCTGAAATTATTCAAACGACATTCGTAAAGTCTCTTTTCAATTTATAACAAATCTTTGAACCGAGGAGAATTTTTGGGAAAAGAAAGTTAAAATTTTCACCATCACACTGCATCCCAGGTGGGATTGGAATTCACGACCTTTGGAATAGAAGTCCAACGCGCTATCCACTGCGATAGAGGGACGTCGAGATCCTGGACAACGCGCTAAAAATTGCTTTATATCATCAAACATTGAAACGTTTATGATTAAAAATAACTTTATGTATGATAAACAAAATATCTAAGAACAAGGACTGAAATTACATTTGTTATCTATACGTATTATAAAAGTTTCTTCTACATTAAAATAAATTTTTTGTCCGTTATTATGGGAGAAAAAGGTTATTTCATGTTCAATCAATATATTTGAAATTATTCAAACGACATTCGTAAAGTCTCTTTTCACTTTATAACAAATCTTTTAAGCGATGAGAATATTTGGAAAAAGAAAGTTAATATTTTCACCATCACACTGCATCCCAGATGTTAATCGAACCCACGACCTTTGGGTTAGAAGTCCAACGTGCTACCCATTGCGCTACAAGGACGTCGAGACCCTAGATAACGTACTAAAAATTAGTTAATACCATCAAGCATTGATAAGTTTATGATTAAAATTACCTTTCATGTATGAGAAACAAAATATCTAAGAACAAGGACTGAAATTACATGTGTTCTGAATACGTATTACCAAAGTTTCTTCTGCATTAAAACAAAATTATTGTCCGTTATTATGAGAGACAAAGAACATTTTATATACAAGCAATGTATCTGAAAATATTCAAACGACATTCGTAAAGTCTATTTTCACTTTATAACAAATCTTTTAACCGAGGAGAATTTTTAGGAAAAGAAAGTTAAAATTTTCGCCATCACACTGCATCCCAAATGGAATTCGAACCCACGACCTTTGGATTAGAAGTCCAATGCGCTATCCACTGCGCTACAGGGACGTCGCGAACCTTACTAACGCACTAAAAAATTAGTTAATATCATCAAGCATTGATAAGTTTATGATTAAAATTACCTTTCATATTTGAGAAACAAAATATCTAAGAACAAGGACTGAAATTACATATGTTGTTAATACGTATTACCAAAGTTTCTTCAGCATTAAAACAAAATTATTGACAATAATTATGAGAGACAAAGGACATTTCATATTCAAGCAATGTATCTGAAATTATTCAAACGACATTCGTAACGTCTCTTTTCACTTTATAACAAATCTTTTAACCGAGGAGAATTTTTGTTAGAAGAAAGTTAAAATTGTCACCTTCACACTTCATACCAAGAGGGATTCGACACCACCACTTTAGATTAGAAGTCCAACGCGCTATCCACTGTGCTACAGGGATGTCTTGATACTAGGCAACGCACTAAAAAATTGTTTAATATCATCAAACATTGATAAGTTTATGATTAAAAATAACTTTCATAAATGAGAAACAAAATATCTAAGATCAAGGACTGAAATTACATGTGTTATCTATATGTATTATTAAAGTTTCTTCTGCATTAAAACAAAATTATTGTCTGCAATTATTAGAGACAAAGAACATTTCATGTTAAAGCAATATATCTGAAATTATTCAAACGACATTCGTAAAATCTCTTTTCACTTTATAACAAATCGTTTAACGGATGCGAATTTTTGGGAAGAGAAAGTTAAAATGTTCACAATCACAATGCATCCCAGGGGGGATTCGAACCCACGAACATTGGATTAGTATTCTAAAGTGCTATCCACTGCGCTACAGGGACGTCCAGATTCGAAATAACGCACTAAAAATTGCTTTAAATCATCAAACATTGATAAGTTTATGATTAAAAATACGTTTCATGTTTGAGAAACAAAATATCTAAGAACAAGGACTGAAATTACATGTGTGGTAAATACGTATTATCAAAGTTTCTTCTGCATTAAAACAAAATTATTGTCTTAAATTGAAAAAAATCATTGCATTAAACAAAATAATTCTTTTAACCTATGAGAATTTTCGGGAAGAGAAAGTTAAAATTTTCATAAACACTTTGTATCCCAGGTTGGATTCGAACCCGTGACCTCCTGGTTAGAAGTCCAACGTGCTTTTCACTGCGCTACAGGGATGTTGAAATGCTGGATAAAAATGGGATACTCTGAATAAAAATAGGTAAATTTCCTCTGAAATTAAAATTATACAAAGTTTGAAGAATTTCATAACGCCATATCTTATCATATAAGCTTTTTCTATGTCAAGAATTATAGACACCAAATAATGATGTCTCCGTACAAAGGCATTGCTAATTTGTGTTTCTAAGTATGCAATATTGTCCAGAGTAGATCGATCTTTCTGGAAACCTGTTTGATGAAGTTATATGTACTGATTGTCTTCAATTGCATAAACAAGACGGGCATTGACCATACGCTCCAAAGTTTTAGCAAGGCAACTTGTGAGAGCAATTGGGCGATAGTTTTGAGGGTTAGCTTGATCTTTCAAAGGTTTAAGAATTGGAATAATAATTGCTTAACACCAGGGACTGGGGTATTCATGTTCATTCCATATTTTATTGAATAGAAAAAGAATGTTTATTAAAGATTCATGATTAAGATGACAAAGCATCTTATATGAGATGTCATCTTCGAATTTTATAAATATGAGGAGAATAACGATTCCAACCATGGGATATTAAATATTAATCCTTCAAAATGTTTGCAACTGTCTCCTCTACAAGAGTCAGTTTGATTTTAGACAATCCTTGACACATAAATTGTCCTAATCAACACCCCTATAAAAAGTTAATTTTGTGTCATTTTTATTTTATTTTAAAAAAATTAAGGAGTGCTATGCCTCTAACCATGGTATCTTAAATATTAATACATTAAAATGTTCGGAACAGTCTCCTCTACAAGATTCAGTTTGGCTCCAGACATTTCTAGTCTACTAAAATAATTCCAATCTCGTCCCCCGCCATTTTAAAAATTCATTTTTGTGTTCTTTTTGATCGAATTTTAGAAAAATTAGGTTTAACCTGGTCCCGGACTAGTATTTTTAGCTTGGGACAGGGTTCTCTGCAATTACAGCAAAGAGAAATTGTAATTATATGGATGTATGGCTTTATCAGGAAACGTTATAGGTTTCTTTTCAGCTTGCTCCTTGATTCTGAGAAATTTAGGATTAAAAGAGGCTGGACTAGATACCTTTGCAAAAGTTTTACCTAAAAGATTGGCAATATCATATTGAGAAGAAATTGTGTCAGCTCCTGTGCGTGGTATTGGGATAGAGAAGTCCCTATATAAACCACTGGAAGCTTTAACTTTCTTCCATAACTCTTTGCTGGAAGTTGATGATGTGATGGAGGAAACATATCTTATCCAAGATTCTTTTTGACTATTTCGCCGTATTCGACGTGCAAAAGCTTTAGCTTTTTTGAAAGCCATGAGATTTTCCATGGTAGGGCACCTGCGAAAAACAGTTCACAATTTTTTTGTTTTGTTTTTTGTATGATACTTGGCATTCACGGTTCCAACATAGTTTATGATATTTGCGTGGAATTGGGGAGCGTTTGGGAATTGTGTTTTTGGCAGAATCTAGAAGTGTATCAGTTACTTTTTGCACAGCATCATTGATATTATCACTTCTAACCATGCTGTCAGTAATCGCAGCTAAATGAGTGTAGAGAGACCAGTCTGCACGATGATAAGAATAAGAGGAGTGGAAGATTTGCGGTCTGCTTATACCAGTTTGATTTATAATTAAAAGAAAATGATCACTTTTATGCAAACCCTTATCAACATTAAAATTTAATGAAGGTAGAATTGATGGAGAGCAAATAGCTAAATCTAATGAATGAAATGTTTTTGATGGTTGATGGAAATAGGTTATTTCTGTGGAATTTAGAAGGCAGATATTGTTATTAGAAATGAATTGTTCAATTATATTGCCACGAGGATTCATATTATCACTACCCCATAAGGTGTTATGACCACTGATGTCACCAAGTAGAATAAAGGGTGCAGGTAGTTGATCCAGGAAATTGTTTAAATCGCTTTCATGGATGATCGCATGGGAAGGTAAGTAAATTCTACAAATAGTAATGAGAGATGTTGAGTGTATGCGTACTGCAATAGCCTGTAATGAAGTGTTAAGGGAATGTATAGTGTAGAAATAATACATGACACAAGAATGCATAAATCTCCAGAAATTGAATCATGATTAACATCTTTCCTCACACAATTATATCCATTCAATTTTAAACTGTACTGAGGTTTCAAAAATGTTTCTGGGATGGCAAAACAAATTAGATTATACTGATTTATAATTGTTTTTATACCTTCTATATGAGTGCAAAAGCCTTGACAATTCCAAGAAACGAAGGTTCCCATTAACCTAAGCTGAATGCTCCCGCATTGGAGCACGCCATCTGGGATTCAGATGAATCTCCACTTAGGAGTGTTTCGTCATCTGATGGGTCTACATTCTTTATATCTGTCTTAGAGGCAGTTGAGCTTCTTTTAATATTTAAATATGATTTATGAAGCCCTTCTTTTGCATTCTTTAATTTTAGGGATCTTTGAGACTTAGATTTTGCGAAAGACAGTGAAGAAATTCCTTTCGGAATTGGTGAGACATTTATGTTAGAAATATTTGAGGATAAGTTCGGAAAATTTAAGAAACCTGTTTGGGTACTGCAAGATTTCATGACTTTTTTAACTGCTTTTGAATAGCTAATACCTTGATTAGGGGTACGGGATGACACTGTCTGTCTGGCTTCAGGGTAAGATAAGATTTGTTTTATTTTCACAGTAATAATGTCCTTTTTTAATATGCAGATTGGGCATGATCGGGAGTACGAGGGATGTTCCACATTTTTCTTGTAATTGACACTGACTGCTGTAATGTCCAACAGATGCACATCGATCACAAGTCAAATGCCTTCTACAAGTAGTTTTTCCATGGCCAAATCGCTGACCTTTATAGCAACGTAATGGATTCGGTATGAAGGGGCAAACACTACAATTTAGGTAGCCAGCTTTAATAGATTGAGGTAGTATAGGAGTATCAAACGTGAGTATAAGGTGTTTAGTTCTTATAATTTTACCCTCTCTCCTGATTGTAATGCGCTGCACACGCTGTACTTTTTGGTCAACAAGATTATCCAAAATTTCCTCCTCTGAAATATTAAATAGATCATCAGCTGAAATTACTCCCCATGTAGAATTTAGCCTACTATGAGGAGATACTATAACATCTATATTACCAAGGCATTTTAGTTTTAGGGTGGCTTTGACCTGTTCAGTTGATAAAACTTCAACTATGAGATCACCAGATTTCATCTTGCGAACATTTTTGACATTTCCAACTGTACCAATCATACAATTATTAATTAAGAAAGGGGAGACATTATCAAAATTGCCCTCAGTTCTTTTAATAACAAAATATTTCTGATCCTGTATCATTTGTTGCTCCATATGGAGTAAAGAATTAGAAGAACATTCCATAGAAATAGGTTAATTACTTCAAGGCACCACCCACCATCGAGCCTAACAAGGGGATGCAGTATAACTGTATCAGTGCTAGTCAGACCTTATACGCTTTCAATATATCTCTGACGTGGCCTCCACCCTTATCGAGTCACACAGCAGATATGATCGCTTGATCCATGGAAGCCGATTGGCATGCTGAGGACTACAACACATCTTCCGTTTACCTAAAGCAGAGGCCAAAGTGATGTGTTGGTCTGTGAGAGCCTCAATCACTAGAATCCTGCTTTCCAGGAACACGGGTCTCCACGCACGGCAAACACGCGGGTGATTTAGTCCCCAAAAGAGGCTAATAGCAACAGTGCGGTAATAGCTACTCAAGGGAAGCCCTCAACTTCTTACAAGGCAACCACAATGAGGGAGAAAAGAAAGAAAAGGCAGAAGAGGAGAGGAGAGAAGAAAAAAAAGAAGAGGATAGTTCACTAGGGTTCCTCAGGATTGTGTCCCGTGTTTACCTAAAGAAGGTAAACCCCCTGAAGGGCGAAATATCTGAGAAGAAAGACTGAGTTTACATGTGTTACGAATACGTATTTCTTTTCAGTTTCTTCTCCTTTATAACAAAATTATTGTCCATAATTAAGAGATACATAAGACATTTCATATTTAAGTTTTATTCTTTTGGTTATTGCTTATCTTTGAGGGTCTGACGGAGACAGACCATATCTAGGAATCCGTTGACTGAGAGAAAACAACATGAGATTTTTTGAGAAGAGAAACTTAAAATTTTCACATACATACTGCATCCCACGTGGGATTGGAACCCATGATCTTTAGATTAGAATCCCAACGCGCTATCCATTACGATACAGGGACGATAACATCAGAGATTATGTGCTCAATCATTGGATCGATTGCTTAATAACACTGACATAACTGTTTCAAAATATCTTTGATGAATGACTAACATAATATCTGATCACAAGAATTGAAATTACATGTGTTACGAATACGTATTTCCAGAGTTTGTTCAGCTTTAAACAAAATTATTGTCCATAATTAGGAGAGACAAAGCGCATTTCATATTTAAGTATTCTAACTGGGATCATTGAAACGAAAATAAAAAAGTCTTCTTACATTTTAACAAATCTTACAACTCGTGCAATTTTTGAGAAGAGAAAGCTAAAAACTGAACATGCATACAGCATCCCAGGTGGGATTGGAATCAACGACTTTTGGAGTCCAACGCGCTATCCTCTGCGCTACAGGTACTACGACGCAACAGACTTCGTATTCAATCATGGATTGCTTAAAAACATTACCCATTGTAATAAGTAAATGAGTATGAATACATTTGATGGTAACTAACAAAATATCTGTGAAGTAGGACTGAGTTTTAATGATTTGGTGAGAAGGTATATCTGAAGATTATCATGTATTTTATGAAATATTTTGTGTGTAATTGTCAAGATGACTGTAATAAATCATGCTTCCATCTAGGAGAAGCTTGATTTCCTAATAAGTATTTGTAGTTGAAATGTAAAAAACGAGGAATATTTTTTTATTCCTTTATCTCCAAAATTATAAATCATGAGATTTCCAAAAAGAAAAAATTAAAAGAGTATATTTCTTAGAGCATGCCAGGTGAGATTCCAGCCCATGACCTTGAAATTAGATGTTCAACGCACTGCACTACAGGGAAGGTGAGTTTGCAAACGTCGCACCAAACAATGGAAAATTTAGAATGATTAACTAATGAAATGGGTTACATAGAAACATAAACAATTAAAATAAGTCTAAGATTCAGAATACCTTGTCTGCATGTTTAACAATATCTAAAAAAGACAGTGTTTACATGTTTTATTGAATAGCTATATATGAAGATTATCCAGCATTAAAAGATAAACACATTTTCTGTAATTGTTAGATTGATGCATGATGTTATGCTAAGGATTTGTAACAGAAATGAAAAAAAGAAACACAATGCGTGTAATTTTTTATTACTTTATCTTCAAACCTTCAATACATTAGATTTTTGGATTAGAGAAAGTTAAGTGTGTAACATCCGCAGGGCATCCCAGGCAGGATTGGAACTCATGACCTTTGAATTAGAAGTCCAACGCACTATCCTCTGCGCTACCGCGACACTGGGACAGAAGACGGCGCAATGAACGATGTTTGATATAAAAACATTAACTATTGAAATAAGACATTGATTCGGAATATCTTTGCAGAATATCTAACAAAATGTCAAAGAAGGACTGAGTTAGTTCATGTTTTTATGAATAGCTAAACTCAAGATTATCTTGAATTAAAAGAGAAACATGTTCTTCAATTTTTAGATTTAAGTTTGATTTTATGCTAAGGAATTGTAACTGCAATGAATAAGACAATGTGTGTCATTTCTTCTTATTTTATCTCCAAACTTTCAACACTTAATATTTGAGGAGAAATAAAAGTATCATATGTAGGTCACTACACACCGGATTCAAGCCAACGACTTTTGGACTTGAAATCCATCATACTATCAACAGGACTACAGGAACTTTGGTTAAGCCAGGATTCGAACTCTTTACTTTCTGTCTGTTAATGAAGACGAAGCCCTAACCAACCAGGCCACCTGCTAAAATGGCCTATCAACGAGGTGCTGCACTATAAAAAATTGCCATCATCTTCTCCTTTTGTAGCACTGAATCTGATTAATTCCTAAAGTCGGGCTTTAGAAGGGAAAAAAAAGTATTCTAATATTTGATTCTATGGTAAAATCGTCTCTGACAAACGCAATTTATACCAAGCTTCAATGCCGAAATAACCTATTTTTGTCTATTAGGGTGCACTATTTTGTTTATTGGGGTCAGAAAGGCCCCTTAGGGAGCTGAGGTGCAGTTCTTTAAAGTGAAGAGTACTTGAAGTAGACAATAGAATAAGGACATCACATTTATGTATAATATGATACGCCATTTCCTCACTGTTAGTACAATGTCTACCTTTGGTACCAAAGATGTCATTTCTACTCCTTCAGTTGGTTCGCGGCGTTTTACAAAACTGTCCTTTGCAGGAACAGGAGTTAGGTTATTCACCACCAACTTCAAGGATGATAACCCCTCAAACAGACCTACTTACAACTTCCTTACTTTATCTATTATTAAAGACTAAAATGAATCATACACTTTTGTTTTTCAATCCTATCAAATTCTAGTCATGAATTAAACATACATAGCGGTACAGGCGGGCCCCTGACTATACCTTAAAGTTATCGGGTTCGAAATATTCGCCCATCCCCAAGCGCTTCGACATTTTGAGCCATGGTCGGGTGAAAACGTCACATTTGAGTTGGTAACCTCCTTTCCTCTTCCACGCCACACCAGTGGAAGGACTTCGGACGTCACAGATGATCGTCGACACGTCCGCAACCCACGGAGCTCCGGCAACCCAGTGAGCACGTGGTCACACTCCAAGTCATTGCATGCGGCAAATGGTATGACCAAAGGAGAGCAGCAGGTTCGTGTCTAGAATCATCCGAATACGGGACAAAGCTGACGAACTGGTTAAGAATGATAGGTTAATTGGCTGGTTTTTGTGGCGCATGATCCTGAAAAAGACATGATGCGACAAATCTAAATTTTATGAAAGTAAAATATATTTTTTTTAAATAATTTATTTTGCAAAACTTATTCAACAATAAAACTACAATATAAAAAAACAAAAATATTTGTACATAATAAATTTCAACAGTCTAAATATAAAACAAAATTAAAGTATAATAAAAATGTTTAAAATATAAATTAAATAAATTTAATGAAACCTATTGCCTTTAGATATGTCAAATCGTGCATGAATAAATAATCACAATTAAAAAAACGGTAAAAGCTAAAATCTAGACATGAAATTAAAATTTGACATATTGTATAAGGTTCATCACACCATGGATTTAGTTCATTTAAAAATGAATATCCGAGTGTGAAACGTGTGGGTCCTATACGAAGGTAAATCAGATGAACAACAGCACTTCGTAACGGTAACACTCTTAATGAGGGGAAGTACGCAATTTATTGGTGACCTGCATGTTCCACGACTCCTGTCAAATATCTTGACAGGAGTCGTGGAACATGCAGGTCACCAATAATTTTTCCATCCATTCCTTTGTTAAACGTGAGGAAATGGTCCGGATGCAGATTTAGCAGCTGCATCAGCCCTCTCATTGTCGTCGAGACCTACGTGACTTGTCACATTCCTAGCCAGTAAGGGAATCTAATGCTCGGAAAATTCTGGACACAACAGGATGGCAGTCAAAACCACTGTTCCCTAAAGTTTCTAAAACACGCAAACAGTCAATGTACACACAGTATTTGAAAATATCGTTTGCATTCATCTGCTGAAGAGCTTGATCGAAAAAAGTATAAATCGTCCTCTTTCTTTTCATACGATTAAATTTTTTATTAATCTGACGCTTAGAGAAGCTCTTAAACAGGGTATGATCAACAAGCAAGGGATAAGAAATGGATGATTCTGCGGGAGGAGAGAGCTGTCCCCAGTTTTTCAAGAAAGACTGGAGTGGGTCTATTTAGAGGACTGACTGGACATGGACTGCTTGCAGCAGCATCTCTAAACAACTACAGTGGTGGATTCCTCGAACTGTGTTTTGTGGGACTCTAATCAACCAATTAATTTTGAACATTTTAATAAATGTACCGTATTTTTATTTTGTATTGAACATTTCAATAAATGTTTTTTCAGAGTGAGGACATTGTCAAAAAATTTTATGGGTTGATGAGTTAATGACTTAAACGTTAATGTTCGGCATTTGCAAAATAGATAAATATTCTACATCGTTTGAGGGGTGTGATATAATCAGTTCTTACACTAAAATTATATATGAATATGATTTCGTGAAAATATTTTCAAGATATTTTCTTATTCCAATAAGTGTAAACAGAATTATTACTGATTACTCAGGCATGCCAATGTCAATAGTAAAGCTACTGAAGAAGTTGCTAAAATTAGTTATTTTCATTTCCATCCCAAAATCGTGTGGCCAGCTGTTGGCGATTTATTTTTGACCTACGTCACGATGATGTCATCATTGCGCACATCATTCCACCTCTGATGATGAGGAATCTGTCTCTAGACACTTTATTCTCCGATTGATTTAAAATATCTTTAAAAGGGTAAGGAAATTAAAGATTTTTAAGTAGAAAAGGAGCATAAAAAACGAAAAATAAAATAAAAACTTTTTTTTTATGAATTTTGCGAAGAAACGCGAAGTTATTTTATTACTATTTGGTTTTTAAATGAATAAAAATAATTTTAATTTTACGACTTGCAAGCATTTGATTTTATTTACCATGGTGTTGCTCTCATTTTGGAGGGCAGCAAGTTAGGTACTTGTTGACCCAGCCGAAGACAGTATTTGCTTTAATAAATCCTTTTAAAGATTAAGCAAATTTTTTCCTAAATATCATCTGCGTCATAGAATTGCTTGCAGATATTTACCGGTTGAACAGAAAAAGAAATTTATCAATTTTTTTTCCTGATAGTTAATTTTACAGCTTTTTACCATACACGAAGAAAATATTCTTGACTAATAAGACTCAGCTAAGAAGTTCATTTATTAAAACAATAATAATAACAATAACAATAATAATAATTAATAATAATAGCAGTTATTGGAAAAGGATTCCTGGAGAGTCTAAAAAAATGGCTTCAATTATTTGTCGTGAACACAGTTTTAGTTTCAAACAATTGACCTTCAAGAGTAATTTGACTGTGACTAATAAAACTTTCACCTATCGCATAATGGACAATCATACAGCTCAAAGCGATGACATGATATTTTAATAACCACATCCTAAATTACTTTCTGGGAAGATATTTGATGGAAAATGGGCTATATTCACTGGCCGCTAGATAGAAAAATCGGGAATCTTCCAAGCACCCTCCACGACATACCTAAGTGAAGAAGCTCAATATTCATCTCCCGCTGTTTAACAGTGCTTGGAATCGAATTCAAGACCTTCCAGTCTGAAGAGCACTGTCATAACTATAAGTGAAAGTGAGCCCTGAATAATAAAATTTAATTCATAAAAATATCTTTTAACAATAATAAAAATAACTATACCATAATAGTTATTAAGAAATAATAGGTGGCTGTGTGCACTTACAAAACTTGAAGTGGTGTATAAATTTGCAATGTGTTTTTGCTACGATATGCAGCTCATTGGGATTAAAATCTCGAGTTGTGTTTCCGTTTTAAGATGAGTTGCCAATGGCCAACAGAGCTATAAATTTCTTCTTTTATTTTTATTTTATTTATATTTGCTTACGCTTTGCGTACAATGATTTGAGGACACCTGAATTTATGTTGCATAATTGCTGCATATTTCTACCGACCAAAATCTGAGCCCAACTTAAGGTTCTGAACCACTGACAAGTGACGAGGTCGACAACTGCCATGTCATCTTTTTCTCTAATCCTCAATAGCGGACTGATGATGAATCCACAATAGTGTCATGATTCAAACCTGAGGTTTTCTAGACAAGGTTTTCTTTCTTATTAAGCTAAAGCCTTTTTATACCAGGTTACGATGGTACCAACTGCTATAATATATATGCACGCTGTCAAAAAATTTGGAAAAAATTATTTAGGCACTTTAATTAATTTATTAATTATAAGTAGTTACTAAAGTTGTAGTTCAGTTTTTAATGGGAAGTGTCTAAAGATAAGTGAATTACACTTGATTATGTGCTTAATACTTGTTAAATGACATCACACAATTTCAGAAAATTAAAGATTACATAATTGTTAGTTATTTTGTTCTCTATTTATAACTAATTTATTTTTAATTTTATATTTTACATATTTTTGGTTAACCTATTATTGTAATTTTAAAAGCTAAAATGTCGACACCTGATTTTATTTCAATTTCTTTTATTTCTTTTAATTTTTAATGTTCGATTCCACTTTCATGGCTACCATAAACTAGTTATCGAATTTCTGAAAAAATTATTATCATTTTGAAATTTAAATACTAAGTAATATCTGATTAGTGTTGATCCATCCCACATTAAGGCAAACTATTCAAATAATATGAACAATATTATAACTGTATGATAAAGTAATAATCATTAAAAAAAAACACAAATAAAAGCAACTAAAAATTACTGCTTTAATTGTAAAATAAGGGTTGTGAAAAAAGTAAAATGTAGAAGCGTATTGATAAGCATTTCTCATGATTAAGTTTGTCAAATTGATGAAAAATCCTCCTGAAAAATGCTGTCGTAATTTGGCACAGTAAAAATATACCCACCCACTCAGACACAAGACTCTTCATCCCTGCCGGGATTCGAACCCGGGACCTTTGGATTAGAAGTCCAACGCGCTATCCACTGCGCTACAGGGACTACATAAGGCAACTTTTGACACTAAATAACCAAAAATAAACAATTTATGTTAAAATTTTGACTAGTATATAATTGATTATTGTACATAAGTATTTGACAATTTTTTATGTGGTTATATAAAAAACACTATTTGAACCATTTCTAATTATTTTACCCTACTTGGATATAGGACATATACCTGTATATGCAAAGGTCGAATGGCTATTTAAAATGTATAAAATATTCGATAAAAACATTTGAAATTAGCTAATCTTATTCATATTCCATTGTGTTAATTTTTTTAATGAATTTTCTTCAAGTATGACAATTTTTAAACTTAATATGTAACGATTAAAAACTGTTTAACAAAAATTGCCCTAAGGTCATTATTATCAAATCTATTTCACTACTTATTAAAATGGCGCAGCATGTCCATTTTTGAATTTTGCGCCATAAGACCCAACCAACCAACCAACCTACTTATTAAAAAATAATAATAAACTTTCAATTATCAAATATTAAAATTACACTTTAAAATATAAAATGAATGGTTATGCATTTTCATACTTTAAGATATATTTCTTTACAGCTTATTAAATGCATAATTAAATAAGAATTTATTAAAAGTATCCATGAATACGAATGAAAAGCTTGTAGTGCTAAGCAGATAAACTATTAATTCATAGTTGTGTTTTTATTTTTATTAAAATTTTAGTTACATTATCCTCCGACAGATGACAGCAGTAAACTTTAGAAAAATCTTCATGTCTGCTGTGATTTTGTAACCAGCATTTAAAAAAGTCCAAACAGTGAAAAATAATATACTTGAACTATAAAAAATATTTAAAAGCAGGAAGACACGCGAAATATTCTAATGTAAAAAATACGTAGTATGAAATAAAACTTAGAGATTCACATCTATATACAGCATTTTATAGCAATACTAAAACACTTCATATAAAATTACAAATAATTACATAAACACTATTTTGGAAATTACTAATACAGCTTATAAATATGTCTTGGATCTCATGAACAATATATACAAGAAATTTTTGGAATATATTTTTCTTCCCGGGTTACGAATTGATCACTTATTACTTTTGAAGTGTCTGAATCATTTTAGGGCATAAATGTTATGAGTTTAATTTTCTAAACTCAGACAAATGAAAAAACATTGACACTGATTCTATCAACCAAAAAGTGACAACTGAATAAATACAGATTTTTCTTTCCATTCCTTCACGCTTTTTCGGACACGTACGTATTTTCATGACACGTTCAGAAGTAAGGTTGAAAAGATTGGCGTAAAAATATGTCGCCAATTTGAAATATTCCTTCCTCTCCTTGATGTTTATATATATATATATATATATATATATATATTATTATTATTAGTAGTAGTAGTAGTAATTCATTCAACATTTTAAAATCGATAAAAAGGTTAATTCTTGTTTAGTTATACTTTCAATAAAATAGAAAAATACATGAAAAGATGGTACGTTTTTTTTTAAATATTTTTTTTTCATTTACAAAATAGAATATTGGGAAAATATAATGGTTTGAATGACTGTTTCAAATACAACTTCGAATTCTAAGAACTGATAAATAAAATTTTAAATTTTTGATGTACACTGTATTAATTGGAAAAAGAGCCACTTTTCCCAGTAATAAATTACATATGAGAAATTTCATAATGCTCATCATTTCCTGCCGGGGCTTACTTTTAACCATGAAATGGTTGTTGTGTTCAAATACTGCTTAATGTCTTCATGAACCATTTTAATATTACGGAATATATTATTCTTTTATATATTTATTATTTTATTCCATTTATACAGTATTTAGTTTTAAAAGTCTCAGTGATATAGCAAGGAAAATTTGGAATTGTCTTTTATTTTTTTTTAATGGAGTCTTAGGAGCATTCCAGTTTTCTTCCCTTGCTGTCACAATTGCCAGTTTCCTTATTGTTATTCATGTTAATTTTGTCGCCATATGTTTTGTAAGATTAATTGTGTCTAGTTTCCTATGGTTATAAATGAGATGTAGAGATCAAATTATTTGCAGCTACAGGACAATCAATTGAATAGAAAAATAATAATGGATCAAAAAGAAGAAAAAAACAATCACCTTTTGGATAAGTTACAACAGACAAGGATGATACAAGGCCGATTTTTTTCGGGACTACCAATGGAAACGAATATATAATTTTGTAGTCAAAATTGAGAGATTATTCCGTAAAAAAATTGTGATATTTTTTATAATTTAGCTTCCCTAAAAGGTCTTTGGTGTCCCACGAAATGTGGTCTCACGTATAGATCAACAAAACAAATATCAAATGAGCTACCAAACATGCTTTTTTTTACGAAGTTATTTAATATTGAAGCTGAGAACGCGTTGGAAGCATTTCATAGTGATGCTGAATTAAGAAAATTGAAAACACTTTCGCGCTGCAGTAATATTTTGTGAAATCATATATATATATATAATCTCTCTTATAACACTACATATAATTTTTCATTATAGGAAAACCCGTTGTATGAGCATTCTCGTAAAACATGGTCATATGAACTTGTATAACGCGTTATGTACAAACGATTGAATATAATACATATGATTCCTTGGTATTTTCATTTATAAAGACCTCATAGTAATCCTGAATTTTTGGCTCGTTATTTACCAGCTAACTTTTACTTAGCCAGATTCTGCTTTCATATAGTGTAATACTGTTAATAAAATACCAATGTATATACCGAGTGTATATAAATAAGTTTCAGCGTTAATCTTCACTTAATAAGTTTTATATTCAGCCTATTTCTATTGATATGAAGTTACGTAAACAATATGTTTTGTGGAGTTATGGGCACACACACAGGTGTCGTATAATCCAGGATGCCAAATTTTGAGTTTGGTGATTTTTTTAGCGGATTTTCTTTTTTATCTGGCAACCTGGTTTTTATATGGTCATGCAGATGAAGACCAATAAAAATTATGTACAAAATTCAATTTTGACAACCCTAGTGTTTAAGTCATCGCGACAAGATTTGGAACATTTTATTAGAAATTTTAGAGTGGAAACTTTGTAAAAATATTTCATTGTTTTAAAAATCTTATTATTTCAAAATTATATATTCCCTCTCTTTATTTATCAGGTTTAAGCTTAATATTTAGATGTGTCAAGTTTTTCAAAAACGAATTTATTACATCCCGATTAAAACATATTCGCGTGGTATTACATCACAATTACGTCATCTTACAACATTTCGTCGTCGCCTAAAAAATTCAAACTTGGTAACCTGAACTATACGGCACTTGTGCCGAGTTATGGAATATAAAATAAATCCTGGTTGCCATTAAATCGTATACAGAACAAAATCGTCATAGCTGCTTTTCTGTACCAGGCAATTTTTTTTCAATAATATAAAAATAAATGAATGATTATGTATATCACAATCGCAGTTATTTACACATTTAATAGTTCTTAATTCACACCATTAACAGCCAGCCCATTTATACTTCATTTAAGTTATGTGATAATAAAGATATGTGCGCAACGATCGTCATTTATTCACGCCAAGAACTCGATCACCATTATCTCTCTGGAGTTTTTATCTCAGCCAATTTGTAAAACAGTGTAGTAATATGATAATAGTATAATAATATTTTTTACGTCATTTTAGTTTTACCTATAGCATGATATACAAGATTTTTACAATCATCGCTAATAGTTTTCGACAAAAAGCTATTAGTTTATATTTTTACTCCATTACTTTTACTAAGATCGTGGTAATTTTCACTATTCATCGCCATTAGTTTTCGCCAATGATCATTCACCCGTTATAAAAGAACAGCACCGATTTCTTTTTATTGAACAGGTTCATACCATCATTCATCTTCTCTAAAATTTAAAGTCATTATTAATCTAGTCTTAAATGGTATGATCGACTCATGAATAATTTTTAAAATTTCTAACTCATAAGCAAAACATTTATTATTTGGGTATTGCATATAAAGAATAAAAAGATAAATAAATATGTCATATTCATTCGCACTTTGTCATCATTCACATTCATTCATTATTTCCTTAACAGCCAATTTAATTCTTTATTGAAGCTGTATGTTGATAAATATGTATGTTAATATAATATAATGCACTATCGCGCCATTCATTCTCGCCAAGATTGCCATTAATCAATTCGCCGCGGACAATTTCTACAATAGTGTTGCATAAAATAAATTAAAAATTCAGTTTTGCGTCATTACCAAGATAATGATAAGCAATATTTTAACAATAATCACCATTAGTTTTCTTCAAGAATATTTTTTTTTAAATACATTTCAAAACAGTGCGTTTTTAGAAATTCCTATACAAAAATAAAATATTATTTCTGTACTGAATATAAACAATTTTTGTAAGTTATACTCTTTCTTTTGTCCCAAGGAGTTCTGCCTGCATTATTATTTGTTCATAATTTTTAAAAAAGGGTATTCTCTGACATAATTATATTCTATGTGCAAATTTTTGATATTATAAATGATTGTTTTTAAAGTGAAAATATTGGGAAAATATTTCATATCGTGAACAATTGTCTGCTAATTCCTCCACAGTTTTCAGAGCCCATATATTATTAAATATATTTATTGAGAAAGTTTATAGGTTCGATTTCCACTTCATCAATTGGTGTTTGTGCTGATATACCTTTTGTTTTAAATAGTAAGTCGCTTATTGTAAAAGTAAAAAACTATGAAAGTTGCTTTACAATATTTAACTCGTTTCAGTAAAGATAGCTACGTAGTCGCCCAACGAAAATGAAATGGTTTGGCTGACACCCCCCGGATGAAAGCAAACGCATATCAAATGAAAATAGTGAATGGTTATTATCTGCGAATGAGTCGAAATCATTACAAAAATTAAATTAAAAAATGATAAAGAAATAGAGTAAATCGATTATCT
This sequence comes from Latrodectus elegans, assembly GCA_030067965.1. Classification (NCBI taxonomy): domain Eukaryota; kingdom Metazoa; phylum Arthropoda; class Arachnida; order Araneae; family Theridiidae; genus Latrodectus; species Latrodectus elegans. The sequence goes on along the minus strand of CM057819.1, from coordinate 9,203,377 downwards.
TATCATAAAGTTCGCTCGAGAATATTTGAATTTTTTTTCTCTCATGTTTATCATTTTCATGAATCTATGAGAATAATATGCATGGAAAAGGTATTTTTAAAACAAACTAAATCGTCATCTGGTAACTTCATTATATTTCCAAAGTAAGTGGGAACATTCCATGTTCTCACTTATGAGTTACTTGTTATCACTCATGAGGGCTATGACGTCATACCCTTTAGTCTTCGAAAGGTGCTCATACTTAAAATCAATGTGATCTACTAGGTAACACAGAAACAATCAACAGAAATGAGCGGTATGGAATCAATCACGCCATTGATTTGAAAATATCGGAATAGGACGATCGTAAACGCGCGCGCGCGTGTATATATATATATATATATATATATATATGTATATATATATATATATATATATATATATATATATATATGTATATATATATATTCACAACATTTTCAAGATTATAATTTCTGTTTTTACGAATTCTTTTGTCACTTCTCAGAATATTGAACTCTAAAAGATTAGTTCTAACAGATTTTTTATTTTGATTTTAAAATTTATTTTAAGTGTATGCTTTTCTAATTGTTTTATACTTTCATTTATTTATTTCAAAAATGCTTAAGATAATTATTTATTATGAAATGTATTTTTTTTTATTATTTGACATTTATGTTCGAATTTAGTCACCATGAAAAACAAGCACAGAACAAATTTTCATAAATATGTTTGTGTGCGTCGTAGTTAGTTTTTGAAATTTTTTTGGAATTCTTTTTCTGTATCACATGACAAAAATTCATCATCAAAAGAAAAATCATTTTACCGGGTGACAAAATATACAATAAACATTGAAAGAAAATTAGTTTTTAGGCATTAGACTATCCACTAAGCTTAATCAAAAATATTTATGAAGTTAGAATAAAACATGTAATTTAAAAATCCCAGTTTTTTAAATTTTCATCATTTACAGCTAAACCGATTACGATTCTAACAGAGACTGCAACAAAAAACCGATGTCAGCGCCAGCTGCCTGTCGGCAAAAGGGTTATCTGAAAAAGATGACCCTGAAAAGACAAAACGAATCATTAAATAGAAAATACGTTTTTTCCTTGCAAAATTTTTTACTTCCATCAACACTAGCAAACTATCAGACCTTTTTATCTTTAATAAACTCCTGTCTCACACATAAAACAAAAAAATTTAAAAAAATAGATTTGTTAGTTCTATAATTAATTCTTTAATTCCGGAAGGAGTAGGGGAAGAGAAGGTGGAGGAAACTACGTACGAAACCAAAATAAAAATCACTCGTGTGGTACTTACGTTGCACTTGGAGATAAGGCTACAATGCCGGAGTGGCAGCGCCATCTGTCGATCTTCTTCGGTTTTATTTCCCATATAAACAGTCTTTTAATGCCGTAAATAATTTTGCGGTAGACGTAAACAACATGCTGTGCATGTTATTTTAGTGTTTACGGTCATTTTACTGCAATTTTAAAGATTAATTTAGCTGATATGAACTCTTGAAGTACTTATTTAAGTCATTATAAAACAGAAATTTGTAGGTAAGTCATGTTTTAGTTCGTATATTTGCTTTTATTTTCAGCTATGTTTATGTTTACTTAAATAAAAATTTGTAAAATTTTGCGGCCGGTATCGATGTTGTATTAGATTTAGTAAAATAAAAAAACAATATTCATAAAAATAATTTTATAAAAATTTGATTTCTTATTTGCTACAGCCAGTTGTACAGTTAAATGTTATTAATTCATATCATTCTCAACTCCTTTACATTTTGTTGTAGCATATGTTATATCATTATTTTTAAATAGTGTTATATATATATATATATATATATATATATATATATATATATATATATATATATATATATATATATATATAAATATAAATCGCTTGTTCTAATTTAATTAATCGAAAATAAATTATACTTTTAATATATTTATAAGAATTTTTTGTTGTAGAAATGTAGCAATAAATAAGCACTTTTCAGTAATCTTCCATAGTCGAAAAAATATTTCACATTTCCCAATTTAAAAGAGCGAGCGCACATATGTATTTATGAAAATACATCAGTTTTTCAAAAGAATTATAGAGATGAAATTCAATTGGACATGAAAAAAATAATCATTGCATTAATTTAAATTGCTATATTTTATGTGGCAATGAACTGATGAATTATTTTAATTATTTTCTTGAATTTGATCAAAATTTTTTTATTAATATTTTTAAATGTTAATTTACTACATATCATTCGTTCGTGATTTTATACTTTTAAAATTATTTCAAAAGCGTATTGTGTATAATCACGATATCGTTATAGTAATGAATTTTATATTTCAATTTCCTTTATAAATAGAATATTTTTATTGAATATTCTGAAGCTGAAGAGTGAGAAAAATAATAATAATTTTTTCTCTAATTTTATCAACAATTTTCAAGTAATTAATACAATTCCATTATCCATTATAAGATTTTTTTTCTTTTGAGGAAAAGTTTATTTTACCCAATGTGTAAGCCAATATTTTATAGATTTTTTTGTCTTAAATTTAAATTAATTTCATTTAATTTTTGTAATAATTATTTATCTACTTTTTTAATTTATATATAAAATAATTGAAAATATTAAAAATCTATTATTTAATATTTAGGATAATTCTTAATTTTTAATCTTATGTGCTAATTTAATAAGTTATTTAGTTTTATTTTTTATTATTTATCAAATTATGTTTTTTTTTATATTTGAAAAGTTATTTTGAACTCACAAACAAAAGGCCTGATTACATATGTAAGTGGGCAAAACCTCAGGATTCTTATATATTTGCTTTTCTATGAGAAGAGCCTCAAATAATAGAGTTTTATCTTACATTTTTACACTGATAACAATTATTTATAAAAGTAAATGGATAGTAATAGAACGAGTTAATTCATTTGTAAGAATGTGCATTTCAAAGGCTCCTTTACAGTGGAGTATACATATACTTAAATACATGTGTGTGTAAAATGAAAACTAAATTAAAAACTTGAATAAGAAAAAAAGGAAGAGATATTCAAGAAATTAAGAAAACGTCTCTGATAAAAAAAAAAGGATGAAACATTCTCAAAACGAAGGAAAATTATCAGAAAAAATTAATATTAAAAACAAGAAAATAAGAGAAGAAAGAAAATAAAAATATGGAAAAACGTAAAAAAACTTTTCCCTTCTCATCATTCTCAATAAGGCACATGGTAAAGGTGCGATGAATTCCTTTGAATAATGATTGTATGGAATAAACAATACATATCTGTTGACGATCTTTCAGAGAAAAATCAAATAAAGCTAGGAAGTAAAAAATTGAAAGCGAAAGATTCACAAGATATAATTTCTACCCACATAAACAAAATAAATTATTAATAATAATTTATAATTATTACTATTAATTTATTGATTAACCTGACCAGTTCACCTATTTGTGTGCTCTGTGAGACTGGGGAGCGCATCTCTTTAGTTGCTCCTTTCTTCTGGCTGTTCATTCAGGTGATGACTATCGGGCCCTTTCGCCTTGTAACGCTGCTTCACTGTTGTGCTGGTATGCAAGGCGTCTTATGTCTGAGAGGACGTTGGCGGGCGTAATTAAAAAAGAAAAAAAAAACTATTAATTTATCTTCCTTATGTTGGCAGAAATTTTTATTTATAAAATAATGAGAAGAAATGACATAATTTTCTTATTGCTATATTTTGTTGAATATTTTATAACTTTTAATTCCATATTTATATTCTAGTACATGTATTTCCATCAGAATTATTTACTCAAAGAAAGCGGAAAATCGCAACACAGTTAAATGGAAGCAAATTGCTGCGCTTATTTAAGAGCGATTAATATCGTTTGCTAATTATAAGATTATTTTGAAGTAACTGTAATGTAAGGCGAATGCTCGAAAGTGGATTTTTTATTCAAAACTTTCTTTATACTTTATAATACTAATGAGAAACGTAATTTACAACTTAAATTATTTAGTTTTTACTATAGTTTTAGTTTAAACATGATTCACACACACATTTAGTTGAAATTAAAATTAAAGTAATGAATTAGGTTGTATTGTTATTAACATTATATATATATATATATTATGTTGAAATTAAAACTATAGTAAAGAACTAAATAAATTATGTTGTATAACTATTTCAGAATTATTAATTTACAACATAATTTATTTAGTTCTTTACTATAGTGTTAATACCAGCTCGAAATGAGAAACATACTATATCTAGTTAATCGAACGCCTTTTTTATGACTACTTTTATGTAAATCTGGTAAAAGTAATATAGTAACATTTAATTTTCATTAAATTGTTGAGCGCACATTTAATAGAATCTTCATTAATCCGGACAAATAGGGGATCCAAGATGTCCGAATTAATGAAAATACAGATTAAACAAAATAACCTATAAATTGATTTGTTGTACGCAATGAAACTACTGTAAATAGTAAAAAATGTATTTTGATTTCTAGTGTGGGAAATATGATACTGCACAAGAGAAAATTAAGTATAACATGTACATACACTCTTTTATTTAAACATTAAATACCACATGAAAAACTACTTTGAGCATGGTGGTTCATGCAGCATGAAACATATGTTCGAAGTAGTACATGAGAATGAATCATGCTCATCTTCACTAACCACGTTTGACAAGCTCACAGGTTGGAAGAAACTGCAGTGGGTGATCGGTTAACAAACGACTCAGACTGCGAAGAAATAGGACAAGGAACACTTTCACGAAGGATTTTTTTGTTCAGAGAACGAACACATGTTTTGATAACAGACTAAAACGTATTCTAAGGAGCGCTTCTCGGCTCTCGGAGCATGATGCTCAGGGTTGTCAAACACAACGGACCAAAAATCGTTTTTCATCTCTCTTGAATTATGTTGCTTGCCTATTGAAATAAATAATTCTATAGAGTTTTTATCCCTAATAGAATATTTATAAGTAAAATAGACCATCATATGACTGCCCATTGAAAGCGATTGCGTTTGATTTCAATTTAATCCGAATCCGGATGAATGTTAACCATTAAAGATGTCTGCCATTAAAGATCTTTTGAAATAATGAGAAGATGTCAAAGCAATGGTCTTAGAACGATAATCCAAACCTAGCTGATGTCAATAAATTTTGTGGTCTTTACAGCAACAATGCTATTCATCATTTCTGAGAAATTTTTTTAAAAAAGAGAGGAAAGCAATCGACATTTTCTTTTAACACTCCTATAAACAAAAAATACAAAGGACTGATTTATGTGCAAAACTATACGTATGTATTATTTTTTAATAAATTTACTAAGAAATTCTACATATTTTAATTTAAATTTTGGGTCTCCAGAACAAATGAATCGATTTTACCAAAAAATCGATGATCGGTTAACGAACCATTCGAATAGCGAACATAATCTTGTAACGATCATCTACTGTACTAATCTTTAGTGTCTTTCTTTAACGACCATCCCTTGAAAAGTTGAGACGGAGATGTGTTCCTTCTATCCAAATATGGCTTCACTGCTAATGTCTTCTACTTATTTTATAGCAACATATTTTAATGACCTTTAATTTAGTAAGTTTTGGTTTATCTTTGGCGCCTGTTTCATTCCAGTTTCAACAAAAATATGTTACTGCTCTTGCTCGCTTTTATTAATACAGTATGTACATATATACAATATGCATGTATGTGCATCGAACTGGATGTCCGGACTAATAAGATTTTACTGTATACAAGTCCATTTCACGTAGAGGAAATTCCTCTTATTTTACCAATTAATCAAAACTTTCATCACTTATTTAGTTTCTTCTTTATCACAATTGATTTGTTTAATAGAAAGCAATCAATCAATTAATAAAACATTTATGAGTGAAGTTGATAATGAGATTACTTAACCTTAAAACTTTTCAAAAAATAGATTTATTAGAAAAAATTTAACACACAGTTGATAATTTTATTTAAATTTTTAAGCAAATCTTAGTGGATATAATTTTTTGTTAACTTTATTAGTAAAAAAAGAATGTTACAAGCTATAATGCGTTTGAATAAATTTCAAAGATGACCGTGACTATTCCAAGTTATATTGAAGTTAACTGTTATCCCGAAATGTCTTGCTCATATAAATATGTTTTTGAGTGTACTGTTTTATCGTGTTTTTCATCGCCAGAAACGCTAAAGCGAAAGCACTTCTGCAGTTTCAAAGTATCGATATCAGTTATATATTGACGATAAATACATCGATGACTAATTGATTAGTACTATTAGAAACATAACCAATCGATTTGCTACAAGTTCTAAAGATGATATTAAAAGCTTTCCCATTTGTAAACATTTATAAAAAATATATTCAAAGCCTATATATTGTTTTTTGTTTCAGCTTTATATGTTAAATAAAATGTATTAGTTTCTTCCCCCCAGTTTTTCAAAAATATTATTAAGGGAATTGGTTAATAACGAAAAAAAATATTACTTAACGAAAAAGTTTTAATAAATATTTTAAATCAATTTTTTCAAAGCATTTATTTGATCGGTGGTCTGTCAGGAAAGCCGAAAACGTGTTCAATGTAAATAAATGATGAACTCGAATAAATATTTCGATGCCGAATCGATTGGCATTATCAGAAACATAACTAGTCGATATGCAACAAGTGTTAAAGATCATATTAAAATTCACATTTGTAAACATTTAAAAATTATATATCTTTCATGTATTTAAATCTCAGTTTCAGTTCATATATATAATAAAATACAATGATTTTTCCAATATTTTCAAATAAAACATTATTAAAAGAGGTGGTTAATAATTGAAGAAAAAGATTTCTTAATAAAGAAATTCTAATGAATATTTTTAATCTATTTTTTTTTACAAAGCATTATAAGATCAATAATCTAATAGGAAAGTCGAAAACGTGTTTTATGCAGTAGAAAACAATATTTTTTAGTTTTTAATTCAAAAATTATACCTTAGAAATTCAAAAATAAAATGCAATATATTTTCCTTATCAACTACGGTTACAAGTAAATGCCAACTTGAAAAAGGGGAAAAACTTAGAAGGGTTCCATTGTGAAGAGAGTGTGAAAACAAGGATTTTTTTTTATTTACATGAAGGATTATGTGAAATAAAAGTATCCTTTCTATAAATATTTTTCATCATTAAAAATATTTTTTTAAATGACGAAATGTATTGGGTAGTTGACGAAATTCTTTTTTTTTTTTTTTTTTTTTTTTTGGAAACATCTGCTGTTCGCGTCATTATGAAAAGAGATATTTTTTCACAACCACCGCCCATGTAAATGAACTAAAACACTAGAGAATTTACGCAGACACATGTGATTCCAAGGATACTGAAATTGAACTTTGAACTTAATGAACTTTTCTGTAACTCAGCGATGTTCAAAACTAAATTAGAAACCTTAAAAAAATTTGCATTTTTTACAATATTTTCTAATGAATATAGTGTATAATTTTCATTATGTACTAATTATTTCATTTCTTTTTGTAAGTAGTTTAGCAAATGTAACAATGATATAATTTCTAAAATTTTGTTAAGTTATGGTTAAAAATAGCTAACTGGATTTTGATCTTAGATATGAATCAGCTGCTATCAAATCAAACGATGTCTAATGCCCCCGTTCATCTGTGTTCCAATGCATTTTCCATCAGTTGGTTATTTGGAAAACCGTAAACACATAAGCTGCAATAGACGAAAACAGTAGCTTTCCTAAATTCGACACGACATTGTATTTATCGCTATTCTTTTATAAAGAATAACATTCTTAAAATTAATTTAATAAATGGAAGGTAAGTTTTTTTGTGTGTATTCTTAGTGATTATGAAAACAGATAACAATTTTGAAGGGAGGAAAAAAGCTACATGCTTTTTTCTTGAAACGAAAAATGATTCAGAATGGAATATTTTACTTCTTAAACTAAAGACATCGTGGCATAAGCAACATTACAGGAAGATTCAATAAGTCTTGATAATAATAACCATTAATATATATAACAAATGCGATGATCAATATTTAGAGACGGAAGCTTAAGTTAGACTCGGTACTGTTTTTAAATTTATTACAGACAAAAAATCTATAAATAAACATAATATTTTTTTCTGTTGAAGATTCCTCGTGATAAAGATTTCTTAATATATTAGGCTCTCTTTTTTACCAACACTCTCGCTTTTAAGATATAATGGCTAGTCCCTACCATTCAAACAATGATAATTTTTAACTCCTATTTATGAACTAAAATTTTGAGCGCTCTCTTTTTTTAAGAACTTTTATTTCAGACAAATAGTTTTCTTTCCCACTTTTTTTTTTATTATTTTTACGATCTGATTTTTTTTCAGTTTTTTATTTTGTTTCCTGTTTATAAAAACCTTTGAGAACTTGAGTCATTCTTGAACAGCGGAGCGACACTCTCTGGGCATTGGGAAGAGAAAACTCTAAAAGCTTGAGCTCTGTTGTTCTGAAGCTGGTTTTGTATCATTTAAACAACTCAGTGTATGAAGCTTCTGATGTCGAAAGGAGAGGAATTTGTCACAGTTGAAGAAACGAACTATTTATCAGTCGAAGTAAAGAAGAAAAATCAAGAAGTAAACAAAAAAATTAGTAGGTTAAAATAGCTAAAAAAATATGGTATTCCAAAGATCATCCTCTCGACCATTTTAAAAACCCGGGAAAAAGAATCCTTGAATAAGATAACAATGCCAGAGCAAAAAAGCTCCCTCTGTTAAACATTGTAGAAATACAAAACATCCTAAACTTGAAAAAGCGTTTCTTTCTTAACTATGAAAAAAGAGAGGAATAAACATTCCTATTCATGGGAGTGCCCAACTGCTTTGCTATGAAGCTGATCAAAAAAGAGGCATCAGACGGTGGGCTGCAGAAATTTAAAACCAGACACTGAGTGTAGGGAATTATGTGGTGAAAAAGTAAAATCAATAAAATAAAAGCGTTGCTTTTAAATTTGAATCTTATTTTGCATGTATTTTTAAAGAGCATTCTAAATAATTTTTTGTAATAGTATTTTATTTATAAAAGGAGAAAGGAATTTGATAATAAATATCAGATTTTAATAATCTCTAATACATTTTTTTTTCTATTTTACGAACTATTTTACGGATTTCTTGCGAGTTCGTAAATGTCTACCGTACTTTTTATACGAACGTCTACTGCACTTTTTACTATGAATATTAATTTAAGAAACGAAATATAGCATGTGGTTTTAAAAAATCATTTGCAGTTTCCATCAGGAACCGACTTAGACTAATTGAATCCCCAGATAAACTCTCTCCCCTCTCTGTTTCTCTACAACGAACTTTCTATTCTATTTGGCAAATGACCCTGCTCAATTGAAAACGTAAAATAAACTTTCTATTCGATTGACGCTCACTGTAATGTGAGGACCGGAACAAATGCCCCTGTTTTAGTCTGGCTCTGTTTTTCACTTATAAAAGGGTTTGTTATTTTCTTACCAACACGTAAGATGATTTTATATAGTAAAACACGTATTGTAATAGGACAAATTTTACAACCATTTTCCTATTTATTCTTTGAGTTCTTATAATAACAATTTTATAGAGGTTGGAAAATTTTGTGTAAAATTTATCTATAACTGCTGTTCAAATAATAATCCAGTGCCTCTACCATATTTCTTATATTCTGTACTTATTTTTGTTACTATCTGGATTTTATACATTTTACATTACTTCTTGCTGCTTTTTAATTTTCTAATATTCCTGTTTTTCAATATATATTTTTTATGTTTCTACTTTTTCTTTTTTCTTGTATTCATGCACTCATTATTGATACGATTTAAGTATTTTTTTCCCTTTCTATTTACAATATACCTTTTTTCTGATTACTGATATCTGCACATTTGTTGTTATTATAGAATAGTAAATTCTTTTATATTTCATAGTACTACTTTATTTTCATGTTCTTATTGTTGGAACAATTAAAGTTTTTGTTCTTTTTATGATACCTCTGTTCGTTCTTTTATATTCGTATATGCTAGAATGCTGAAAATTTTATTTCTGCATAAATTCTAAAACTTCTGATTTTTACATGTGTAACAATTTTTTTTCTAGATTTGTGTGCTTAGTGTTGTTACAATTTAAATTTCATTTTGTTTCTCTCGATTCTTTTGTCTGTTTTCTTATATTCGTATTTTTTCTATTGTCACAATTTAGACTTCTTACAGTGTTTCTATTTCGTTATATTTGTATGCGTATTGTAGCTACAATTTAAAATTTTCATTTTTTGCGTTATATCTTCCTGTTTACATTTTAATATATACTATTATTACATTATCAGATTTTCATTCTCTTATTACTTTTGTTTTCTTATATTCGTGTTTTAACTATTATTAAAAGTGAAATATTTTGCAGTGCTTCTTTCGTATTAATTTTGCTGCGATTTATTTATTAAAAATTTTATTTTTGGCTTTTATTTTATATTTTTATTTTTTTCACAATTTCATGTTTTATATTCTTGTGTTTGTGCTGTTTTCCTTTCTCTGTTTTTATATGTGTTTGAATATCGTAAAAACCTTTAAGCCTTATTCGTCAATACACCTTTTGTCTTATTTGCATTCGTATTTTTTTCAATACCGTTCGAGTTCCTACTATTGATATACATTTGTTTGTATACAATGCTATTTCAATTGTCTTACATACAGGAATCTTAATGTTGATAATTCAAATTTGATTTTCTTTGATAATTTAATCGATATTTTTATCTGTGTGCTATTTCATTTCGCATCATTTGTAATTTTATAACATCTTGATATTTTAAAAATTTTGTGCTTACATCGAATATTTTGTCAGTCCATAGGATGTGTGTGTGTGTGGATAGATATTGCGTTACTACAAATTAAAACTTTCTTCCTCCACCCCCTTGCGTTTTTTATTTCTTTCTGCTTGTCATTAAAATGTAGTTTGTTTTTTGCAAATTATGGTTTTTGGGTAGATAACTTTAATCATAAATTTTCAAAGATTTTTTATTAAAGTTTTTTATTAAAAATTTACTGTTACGGTGTATTATTAATAAGCATTTAATGTGTTAATTTAGAATGCGCATTGCTTTTTTTAAAATATTTTATACCTGTTATAAGGAGAACAGAATTAAAAAATGAAACAAACTTGCAAAATATCTCTCGGGTTTTTATAATTATTAGGATTCCTTATTCTTAATCCATTCTAAACATATCTTTCTTTTAAAATGTAACTTAACACTAATGATACGTATTAAATGTAGCTTCAAATTATTTTTTAAATTTATTATCAAGTCACTAATTATTAAAGATTAATTTATGATTATTTCTTCGCTCTATTTTTTTAATGTCCTGTGTGCTAAAGTGACTGTAAATGAAGTTCGTTCATTATCATTAAAGGAAATACTCTTAAATCAAAGATAGTGATCAACAAGATCCATAGGGTTTATCAAATAGCAGGCAAGAGCTCGTGAAAAAGGATGCAACAGACAGATGTCCTATTTTTACATATGATTATTGATTTATTGTGTTCATAGTCGAAGGTCTGAAATCCAACAACCAATGCAAAATAACAGAAGTTGAGTACTTGACACAACATAGTGGGTGGCTTAAAATTGAAAAATGTGTGTTTTCTGAGATGAGCGCAGTTTTATCTCTAGGCCACAATAAGCTTTCGCAAAGGTAAGTGCTTGAGATTTTTCCAGATTTTCTCTATTTGTAAGATGTGAATACCACCCACTATCACTGAAAATCCTGTTGCCAATCATATCCCGTGGAGATTAAAAAGTCTCGCCCCAGTCTTCAACTCTTGGGTTCTGCACTTCATAGTGTGTTAAGTTTATTAAGGTTTAGCTTAGTTGGAAGCTTAATTGTACGGATATTAAAAGGAGTTTCCTTCGTAAAACGGAAATATTTAGATAAAAATGCAAACAGTTAGACAAAAAAAAGCGTGCTGGCCCATGTCTATTCAACGCAATTCTTCGAACGGAAAAGACCCGATGAGCTCAAGTGTTTTCCTTTTATTATTTCTAAATCTTTGATTTTTATAAACACGGGACGTTTGAAATTTAACATACACAAGTGTCGCCAATTTGGCGAATTTGGTGACAAAATTTTTTTTTAAATATCGCTTAAGTTCATTTTTTTCTTTGTTAATGTAATAAGATAAAATATGTATATTATTAAATACTAAGATACAATGTGCAACAAGATAGACTATATAAATATCAAACCAAGTGTCGACGCGCATTTCGCCGCCAAAATTTTAATAATATTGTTTTCATATTTGTTGTAACTTTGAATGGAAATCTTGAAAGCGTGGAATATTACCTTTTATACCGAATGTCTTAGAATGGATCGTAATAATCCAGGTATTTGGTGGTATTAAAATATTGTGCTTATTTTAGTATTTTTAATTTATTTCAGAAAAATTGGTTAATTTTGCTGAAATTGATGAAATACTAATAGAACAAATAGTCATTTTTTATTCTATGCGCGCAAAAAGTGCGTATTAAATGTGTTTAGATAGGAAATTGGATGAAATTCGCCTTTATTACACGTTCTATTCAACGATCTTTTTATTCATGCCAAACGATATAAACAAAACTAAACTCTGTGGCACGACATCCCATTGAGGGAGGGGCAGTTGTTGCAATATCCGCTCCACTGATACTTATCACAGCTGCTATGCATGCCGAGCAGGTAGAATTGTTGCAACAATTATATATTTTCGAATAAATTGAATGTTACAATATGTGTTATAAAAAAGCAAATTTCAACACGAGGAAATTGATGTCATACGGTTAGTACCCTGTCTAAAATTGGTTCTCCGACAAAGAAATCTCATGTTCGATACCAATTACTGCTGAACAAAGGGAGTTAGGTGTTACATTTTTGCTTTTTGGCGACCATTTGTGGCATTGAATACTTTGCATTTTTCCTGATTTCCATTCCTGGGCAGCGTATATAATGTACAAAAAGTCTTCCTGAGAAATTATATCCTGTGAATGCTGATAAATTCTTGAACCTAAAAACAATAATTTTTTAAGCTATCCATTGAACAATTTCAATATTGTTACGAATTTGATGTAAAAGCTTACCTTGACTATTGGATTTTATAATATTTAAGGTTTTTGTGGGCTCACGCCAATTTGGCGTGATATTCGCTCATTTGCGACGTTTCGGGAAACTAGCTTTCGATGCCAAAATTGGCTTTAATTTCGTTACGTTTTCGGCGACATTTGGGGTTGGTTAGGTTCCAGATGCTTCTATTCCTATGGAAGCATCTGGAACCTAAAATGGTTGTCCAGTGTTATGAATGGATAACCCGGAGATTCGAAATGGGAATTAATTAAAGGTTAAATCGCGACAAAAGTAAAATGGCGACACCTGTTGTATCGCGATATACTGAGTGTTATTATAGAACGAGGAATATTTTCTGGCTCTGATAGACTGATTTTGTCTTACTTTTTATCTTCTTATTTCAATAAATATCCATTTGGTATTCTTTACATAAATCTACTAGCCTGCAAAAATGAAATATATTGCATACAAATGGTCTGAATATTTAAAAAAAAGTATTTAATTAAAAAGAGAACGCACAGGAAATAAAACATAGAATCTTTGTATTAACAAAAGCTATTGAATAAATACTTACAGAGTACTTAAACATAGAGATAAAAATCAACAAATGGGACACCACTATATTAAAAAAACACATTTTCCTTTTTTTTTTTTTTTTTTTACTGTGAATCTGTGAAAGGTACGCACGCACTAATCTTAGATTGTTCGTGATGCCATTAAAACGTGACACGTTTTCTAATAAAAGAGACACAGCTCTTAATCAATTTTTTGTTTGTTATTTTGTTCCAAAAACGACAGTATTCTTTGTCACGGGTATACTGACTCTGAAAACAATATTTTGTTTCATGTCATTTGCGAGTGGCCGGCATCCCATTTCAGTGCATTTATCTGTTTTTGTGATAAAAATGTAACACTGTAAATTGTCTGCTGGGTTGAGTTCAGTGGTTATCGACCGATCGTTAAATAACCGAAAACGATGTAACCTGGTGATGGATAACAGACCGTGAAAACGATAATCGATGCCAAGGTTTATAGGTTAGTTTTTCAGACGGTCTGACATACTGAAACTGAAGTAGCACGTGTACTCCGGTTGTTTTTCTTTTTACATCGTTTGTCGTTTTTTCTATTCAATTTAATTAATATTGTTCCCAATTATTTTATTTTTATGTCTTACAACGATTTCGAATGAAAGCTAAGAAATGTTCGCTTGAAAAAGTATGTGAATATGTTTAATATATATATATGTCATTTCACAAAAAGTAAATATCATGAAGAATTTGTAAAGAAAGTAATTTAAAAATTTTTTGATTGTTGCAGAAAATAATAAAACTATTTTTTAAAGGAAATAATTTTTTTCTTTTTTATGAGGAACAGAATTAGTTACTTCTTTGTAACAGGTAATCTTTCTTGGTAACTTCTGTGTAACATTCTTTTGTAACAAGATTCGCCACGTAAGTATATCTACTGGTTCTGATGCTTTCACACACACATCCGTCATAGCTTTTTTGCCTGAAGGGTTATTAAATTTACCATAAATAGAAATTTATAAAACTCAAAAGATAACAAATATTTGGGTTTGAAATATAGTATTTTTATTTTATCTTTATCAAGATAACTTTTATTCCTTACTTGAAATATTAATTTTTCAAGATATTATAATCTGAGAAATTTTAATTTTACTATAATAAACTGTTTTAATATTTAAGTGTACTTATGTCAAAACGTACCAACATCAAGAAATCATGAAAGCTATTAATTATACACAATATTATTTCGTTATAAATAAAATACTGTAAAAAAATCTAAAATTCTTTAACATATATGAAAAGTGAAGGGTACCTTCATTTTAAGAATTTAAAATTTCTAAAAATAGACGTTTTTCATTTGTAGTATATTTTATTTATAAAGTGAATACTTTAAAAATATAATTAGCGTCACAAAAAATATCTCAATTATATTTTTCTCTGAAAATGGCTGCATAATGGATGCATGATTCAGTTTTTATTCTTAAAATAAAGTACAGAAAATGTTTTTAATAGGTAAATTCTATTTAGGATAATTTTTTACATTTTGTAAATTAAATTTTTAAATAAATTTAATAAATAAACTTAAATAAATTTTATTTATTTATTTTGTGATTTGAATAAAATATTTAGATGCTGATTAATTAATCCCCTAATTTTTATAAAATATATTCTTGGCTTGATAAAACAATTCGATATTGTCTCATATTATATTAACCATAAAGTGGTTGCTTCTTTAGTTCCAATTGAAATCATGATTACGCCAACTTATTACAATTCTCATTGGTTCAAAATATCCACGTGGTCACAAAACGTTTCATCCACGCCACATCGTATTAAGACGTCGATTCGTCGTCGTTGAATCATTCGCTGCCTGCCTTCCAATCACATTCTTCAAGCGGCAACAACCAAGGCGAAGTTCACCGTCATCTGAGGTCGATGTTCATTTTTTTAATAAAATAATTTCTTATATAAAGACCAAAGCATTGGTTTGAGAAGCCTTTTTACATTGATTCAAGCCATTAACACCTTGATAATAGAACTGCAGAAATAGCAAAATGAAAAAGATTAGACTAGACATCCATTTTACGGTTCATTTAAATAGGCAAAGACTATTTAAATATTTTTTTATATTTTCCTGTAGATATATATATATATATATATATATAATTTTAGAAAACAAACTTTATTATTAAATACATTAATTATTACAAAGACTTTTAATGCATTCCATGAACTACGATATACAACACATGCTTTGCAATTTCTACTGAGTTCTATTAACTATTTCTTGTGTGATTTCGTGCTAATGATAGCGTTTTTCTTTAATTTTGGAAAAATGAATGGTTCAAAAAAATAAGCGCTAATATTTTATCCGTATTTTTACATTGTATGTGGCACACTTTTAAACAACTGTTATGTATGTCATGTGTAGAATAAAACTGATTACTTTTTCAAATGAGAATTTTAAAAGCATTTAAATAGATCGAGGTACTTTTTTCACAAATAATAGTTTTAAGTATGCAAGTAAAGTATGGCATTCACTTTATAAAAAGCCTCTGCATTAAAAAAATAAAAGAGTTAAGTTTATTAAATGAATGAAATAATTTTAAATGATTATTTAAATGAAAAAAATTAAATTATTCAATATTAAATCTGCAAATTATATTTCTGTATAGTAAATATTGTATGGAAATAATTACAGATTATTTATTCCTAGTACTATATACGTAGATAACGGTGCAGGCGAGCTCCGGACTGTACTTTAAGTTTAACGGGTTTGGAATACTCACCCATCACCAAGCACTTACTCATTTTGAGCCTCGGTTAAGTGACGAGGTCATATCTGAGCTGGCACCCTCCTCTCCACATTAGAGGAAGAAGTATGGAAGTTCGAGATGAACGTGGACACGCCCCCCCCCCCCACGGACCCCCAGCAACTCAGTGAGGGAGAATGCGATACATAAATCTGTGTAATGCCAAGGAAAATACGTTTTTCTTTTTGTTAAATTTTCCGGTTCTATAGTTTCACAACAAAATATTTTAATTTATTTCATTGTCGTTGTTTTGTTGACTCTAGTAAATCCATTCATAGTCACTTTTTCATTTTATTGACAAATGATTTTATAAAAAAACAACGAAAAGAAATTTTTATTCAAGGCAAGGAAATTTCTATTCTCTTGTCCACAAACTCATTTGTGGAAAATATATGACTGTGCTCATTACAGAAATTGCCTCCGATTTATTATCCCGTAAGGAATGAAGTCATTTTTTTTAACAAAATTCCTCTTCATTTTTTTATTAACTTTTCAGAAAATTTTATCAGTTTCGCTTGTATTGTCTTCACATACAATATGTTATGTTGCTACAATTACAAATATTTTCAAAGTTTGTAGCAAAAAAAAAAAGTTTTTAGTATTTACTTTCTTCGTAAGTGAATATTTCTAGTTCATTAAGAGCTTCAGCAAAATCCTAGTTTACGGTGCTCGAACCCAACACATTAAAAAACGTGAGATGCTATTAATAAAAAAAAACTTTTTAGGAAATAATAAATGCGTGGTGGTAGGTCATTTTGCAGCAGTTCAAATTAAATCACCAAATCATGGGGGGAAAAAGTCAAAATGGCCGAACAAAGAACAGTCATTATGCGTTCCCCTTCTACTTTTTGGCAAATACTGCCAATATGATTGTTTCAAGAAATGCAAATAGTGTAAATATTTGCGTGGGTGTATAACATTTATGTTTGATTACTTGTTTCAGTGTATCTGGGGCCGACTTAGTGTAATTGGGATCAGGGGCAAAAGCTTCTTTGGGCCTCCCTTTCTGCTTCACAACAACAAACTCTCTGTTCGGTTTAAGCGACTTCCTGATGTGGGGAGCCCGGGGCAACTGCCCCGTAGGCCCCTGTCTTAGTTAGGCTCTGATTGTTATCAATTAATTTGTAAAATTATTATCTAAACATTCTATGAAAATAGCTCATATTTTGTAAAAAAAATGAGAAATAAATCTAAGACAGTGTAACGATATTTTTGGCGATTTGGAGATATTTGGCTGCATTTTAGAGACAAAATATTAGTCAACTTCTTTGAAATTTCTAGTCGATGTGACTAATGAAAGCGGAGTTTTCACAGTCTCGTGTTCTGGAAACTTCCAAGATTTATTCGAAGAGTACTAATGTTGGCCTCGGCCAAGAAGTTAGTTGAAAGGGAAGCAAAAAGTCAGATGGACTTCTAAATTATCAGCTCTGAAAACTGCTGTCTTTTGTTTCTGTATTATATACATAAAATTATGTAGACATTTTAGGCTGCACACTTCAAGTTGAAGTAATTGTTGTCATTATAGTTGAGAGGAGTAATTGTTGTCATTAGTCTATTTAGATAGTGAAACGTTTTTCAACTGCTGTTATTAAAAATAACATTAATTGGAGTTTTCATATAAGCCAAGAATTCATATTATATTTGCGGAACACAATTATTTGATACTTAGGGTTCATTAAATCCATCATACGGCAGAGCCACAGCAAAAATACTAATACTACATAAAAATAGCAATTATAGCTATTAAAATCTAAAATTTATTTTTATCACATTAAAATTATTTATTTAGTGTATGAATAAATTAATAGCACATTTCGTGGAAAGTGTTGACAGAAATTTCTCATTTTCCTTTTAAAGATTATGATTATAACTTTCATTATTTGGTATGCCTAATCGATTAGTTATTATCCATCGCCCTCAACTATTCCCGCTCACTATTATTTGGCGCTTCTTGTACTATTTATTTTTTGCTTATATTTTTTCCCATTTTGGCTTAGCGCCAATGGAGTAGACACGTTCCGTTGTTTTTGAAGAAATATTGTAGCTTTTTGTTAAATCTTACTTTCAAGCATTTATTACATTTCACTCATTATTGTACGTCATTAAAAAATTAATTATATTCATTCAATTTTCAGGAGGACTCGATTATACACCCTATATAAATTTGTTTCAATATATACAGTTCAAGGTCGTCTTCACGCAGTTCAAGGTCATGTTGCATTCTTTTTTGGCTGCCTGACTCCATTGATCAAAACATTAAACCCAAGCAGTCGCTTTGTCATTTTAAACGAGGATCACATGATGAGGTCGATACCAGAGCTGGTGTTCCCTTTTTCACATTAGACCAGTAGAGATATAATTTAAACGATATAGAACATTTAACCTATAGAAACCCATTCAACATGACCGTCTTCGGTTGTTATATATGGTACTAAATATTTTCCAGTCATGAAAACGATTAGTTTCCCCCTAGGTTTCCAGAAATTAGAAAAAATATTCCGCATAACAGTAAATACAATAAAAGTAGAAAAAATTTTAAAGCTTATTCTCTTTTTCTTGAAACATGCCGCACAGTTTAATTTTAAAAATGCCATACAACGGATAGGCTGCCCACTATGCTGGGCAAAAAATATACTGTACTGGATGAAATTAAAATTCTCCCTTAAAATCAAAAATACTACTTATATTTATTATTAGTTCTTTAACTATCAGAGTGAAAATCAGAAATAAAAATACAATTTAAAATATACAGCTCTATAAGCAATAGAAATTCTGGATCCGAATAAGATGTTTCTTGTTTATAATTTATTTTTAAACTATCGGAATAATAATCGGAAAATATAATAATCTTTTAAACACGCTATATTGTTTGTTATGAAAAATTCTCCCTTCAAATCAGATATATTTGTCTTTTGCATAGAATAAATTTTTTAACTATCAGAATGAAAATCAGAAAGGGAGTTGAGGAAAATGCATTCAAAAATATATAATACTACTAGGAATTACAATTTCGGATACGCATAAGATATTTCTTGTAAATGATTAATTTTCCAACGATCACATTAATAATCAGATATATATATAACATATTGAGAAAATTATTAATATAGTTATATTAATAATTTTCTTAATATGCTATATTGCTTGAAGCTAAAAAATTCCTTCATTTTCATATTTGTCTTTTGTTCTTAATTAATTTTTTGAAATAAGATATTAAAGCACAATGTAATGTGTTAAAAATGTAAATTACTTCGTGAAAAATATATATATTGTGTGTTAAAATTAAGCACATTTTTATTATTTCTCCTTTTGCATAAATAAATCAAAATCTAATATGAATTAATCTCAAAGCATGCCAGAAAGTTAAGAAGAGGAAATGAAGTAAAAACTTCATGGGATGGAAAATATTTCAAGTATTTATTTTAAAGGGTTTATAATTGTATTTAAATTGGGTTCTTTATATTTTAGCTCTAAAGTTGATTATAAAAGAAAAATATTAAATTAAATGTAGCGTCATTAGAGTTTGAGTTTTTTTTTTTTTTTTTTTTTTTATAGTTATAAAACTTGACGAGATATTTTCGTCAATCGAATATTTAACGGCTTCCTTAATCTTGAAACATTATGAATAATTTCAAATTTGCGAGTTATGTTATTCGGCAAACCTGCTTCTTTTCGCTTTAACTGTTTTTTTTTTTTTTTTTTTTTTTTTTTTTTTTCAAAACATAATAAGAATTAACAAACAGTGCTAAACTTTTCTTCAATTTTCCTGTTAAGTTGAAAATAGGTTTGATTAGATATTAATATTATTTTAGCTGGTTAAATTAGGAACGAATTTCCAATGAAAGCTTCTCAACGCAGCCACAGTATTTTGAATTACGATCCAGATACGAGGTGGACACCTAAGCTGGCACCCTGATCTCTTTAAACTTCTATTCCAATAATTGAAGGATTATTCGAAAAATTAACTTTAAAGAAAGGCCATTTCAGCCAAAAAATTCTGTTTGGAACAGGGATTATTTCAAAGCGGTACATTAAGCCCCATTCTGTGCTTACGGCTGTTTATTTTCTGCCAACTGATGCCATTGAAACACAGTTAGTTGCTTCGTTATTTTCTACGATAGTTTAGGGACGAGGCCGACAACTTCCTGATGATATCCTTTCCGATTCTTTACGCCAGCAGATGAACATCAAGCGATAATTTAATACATACTGTCATATATATATCACCTAGATCACAAACATTAATGGTAGATAAAATTATATTTTAAAAAAAAATCTGTGATTAACAATTTACCTTTTAAGATTTTTAAAATTAACCAAATTTTCTTCTATAATTTTAAAAAGAATTTTTTTTTTTTATTTATGTCATGATTAAACATATGAGTTTGCTTTCAGAATTATTTTTTATAAATACTACAAATAAAAAAAAAGTAGCGAATCTTGCGCAAAATAAAAATATTAACGCCAATTCTTATAAATTATTATATTATTTTGTTATAAAATAATTATATGTCAGAGAAGCTATAGATTTCTTGTTGCTTTCATATAAATGAAATTTTGTTATTTTTTTCAAAGAGAAATAATTGATTTGTTGAGAAATTATTTTATTTAAAAATATACAAAAAAACTTTTATTAGTATATCGTAGATTAAATTTTCAGTGCACAATATATCACGCTTTTCAATGCGTCTATTAATATTTCTTAAATCTCTATACATGAAAAAAAAAAAATTTTTTTTTTTAATAAAATAGCCAATATTTATGTATTTAGTTGGACATAAATTCAATAGATGGCGCTACTTATTAGGCGAGTTTAAAAAATCGTAAATAAGAAAATCAATATAATAGCCTCTCGTATTTTTTTTATTTAGCATAACCTTTAAACGTGAATGGAACACGATTAAAAAATAGTTTAATATGACTTATTATTATTGCAATTTTTTAAAATTGTTTTCAAATATTGTTTATTCTTGACTTTCATTTTGAATGTCAAATATAAAATTATTTTTGCTATCACCTAGATGGCGCTATTTTTCAATGCCGGCTCTAATGGAGACGTGTATTCTAAACATTTACACCTTTATCGGAATACACGATATTATGATGCAATGAGTGTTAATATAGAAAACCCAGCCTCTCTCTCAATTTAAAATTTATATTCATTAATTAAACAGCGTTCTGAGGGAATCTGACAATTGGTTATTTCTCGAAGAATTCTTACGCATGAAATCTTTCTCAAAGGGTAAAGGTAATATTAATCGTAATTTAATATTTATTTATAGAATTCACACTTGAAATATTTGCAAAATGCATGATTTCATATTTTTCATGATGTTATTAATAACAGCGAATTGCAATTGAAATATAAGGATTCATTCGAAAAAGTAAACATTCAAACTTTAAAGAAAATGGATTAATTATTTATATTTTTGGTGAAGAGATTAAAGTTTTCGCTGACGATTCCTTGAAATTTTTTATACATCCTATAACTTAGAAAAAAACTTTAAATTATAGTTTTTTAAGTATTTGTTAAAAGAAATTTAAGAAAAGGATTATTTTACGAAACGATTTAAATGGGAAGCTTCATTTTTGGAAATATGAAAAATAAATATTTATTGAGCATTGATCAATATCATAGTATATTAGCGTCAGATTTATTTTATTTTTATTATATCAAATTAAAAAAATTACTGATGTTATTATGTTAGCATGAAACAAAAATCGAAATTATCTTTGATTTCCTAATTATTGCAATTGTGTAATTCTGCTTAATGTTTTCTTTTCCGCAAATATTATGTTATCACAGAGAAATCCTTATACAGGTAATACTTTCAATATCTTGGCTTAAAATGGAAAATACATTTATTTTTACTGACACATAATTAAATGAACAGATTAAGTAGTTTTTTTATTTATAAATCAACAATTTGCGCACTTCCTTCGTTAAATATTCTCAAGTTAATTTTGAACAAATATTTTTTAAGTAAAATTTTAGTATATATTTTAGAATATATTTTATAAGTAATCTGAAGGCATAAATAATTAAAGTAGCTTATCCTAAGTTTTCTTATTTATTACAAATAAAATAAAATTTTAGAATATATTTTATTTCTAATGGGGATAAAAGAAATCTAATGATAAGCTACTTTAATTTCAATATACTATAAACTTATAAAAATTAAATGTTCAAGAAACAAAACAGCAAATGTATCACGTATAATTATTTATTCAGTTATTTTAATTTAATAATAGGAAATAATATATTCAAATTTTTAAAGTGAACATTAAAAATATAGATATATATTTTTGTATCAAGTTATCAGTTATGCTTTATATATTAAATGTAAAGTAAATAAAGCTTTTTATTCTGATAATAATTTTTCGTGAAAATAATCTAAAAGAAAATATATATCTTATATAAATCGACATTCATTTAAATGTAGGAATGACAAGGCAAATTTTGTGTACAGTAGAGTTTCAATTATCTGAATCGATTTGGACCGGAGTTATTCGGATAATAGAAAATTCGGTAAATATTTTTTTTTTTTTTTTTTTTTTTCAATTTTAATTCTTTATTGAATGTTGAAAATGGAAGAAAAAATTATTTATTTTTCAAGAAAAAGAAGAAATTAATGAAAATATAACACACACTTTCACATGCTGAGGTACTTTAAGTGCTGTCTATTAATACAATATGTATATTCAACACTGTACATAAAAATCATTGCTTGCTCAACATCTCGGTCGCAGCTGTTTCACTTTCTTCATGCGCTTTCGAACAGGGAGATTTTGCAAGTGGTGTCACTCGGACTGACGCTCCATCCACTTCAAAGCAGCTTCGAAGTTGACAAATACTTCACTGGCTGCCGGTCAAGTGTCTGCTTCAACTTGGACATGAAGGTCATCTTCTTAATCGACACTTGCAATAAATTAACCATCATTTGTAATTTCAAATCCAGTATCTCCAGTTGTAATGAAATCCAGACTCATAATCCATTCTCCTATATCTTTAGTATTAACTTCTGGACATAAATTTTAAAAATAATGTTTCTGAATTCCTCAAGAGACACGTTGTTCTTATTTACTCCTTTCTTGTACTTTTCCTTTTCTTGAGTTTTTTTTTTTTTTTTCCATTTTCTGTCTTTTCTTCAATCTAATTTATATTTCTGAAATTCTGAAAACGATTCGGATAGACGAATTTCGGATAATTGGGGTTCTACTGTTCTAACATTAGTCTACAATGTTTGCAAATCATGATAAGTTTCCTGCATTTTCGCATTTTAAAAAATATAACTTCAAGCTTTATAGAATTGTGTCAAGTTTCTCTTTCTTTCATTATCTAATTTCTACGTTATGAAAAAGAAATTTTTTTCTTAATTTTTGGTTCATTAATTTACGTTTATCGGAAAGTTCTGCCCATTTTTTGGAATAAAACAAAATATAAATTTTCCGTAAAGTGCCTGCGGGAGGGCAATTTGTAGACCCCATTTTTGAAACATGTTTTATTCTTAATTCGAAAAATGGACAGTGCTTGGTTGTTATCTTCTTCATTTTTTCAAATTTCTTTTCTCTTTAAAAATTTTAAGAACAAAAAGAAGTGATAGTTGGAGGGGGAAAAGTCCGGTGAATATGGTGTATGGGACCGAATTCTAGTTCTGCAACTTTTTTTAAATCTCTTTCCTTGGCTTCTGTATTGGAACATCGCCGACCTCTTTTCTTCAACTGCTCCTTTTACATTATCTAGTTGTTGATAATACTTTTCCAAACTAAACTTTTCGTTAAATTTTTAATGCTCATCATGTATTGCTCCTTAAATGTCACACCATATACACAACAATCTTTTATTCAAAGTCAAATTTCTTTTTGAGTTGAAAGGACTACGTTTTTCACACAATACACTTTGTTCTTTACGATGTTTTCGCAGGCAATTCATTTTTCCTCCCAAGTTATCATCCGGTTAAAGAATGGCTCTATTTTGTTCCGAACAAGCAGAGACTGGAATATGATGACTCGATCATCAAAATTCTTCTGACTTAATTCATGTGACACCCGCTTTAATATTTCCACACCAATTATATCTTCCGAATAGGGTCCGAAACAGTTTGCTGAGCTGAATTAAGTTTTCTGCAATCGCC
Source organism: Latrodectus elegans (assembly GCA_030067965.1). NCBI lineage: Eukaryota > Metazoa > Arthropoda > Arachnida > Araneae > Theridiidae > Latrodectus > Latrodectus elegans. The sequence continues at coordinate 9,178,791 of CM057819.1, read as the reverse complement.
GATGTTGTAAGAAAAAGATCTTGCTCTTACACGTATCAGCAACATCGCCATCGATCAATGTACAGAACTTTCCAGTAGACCTAATAATAAATGTTATTTTATTGTTGCACGTGCTGAAATAAAAAAGCTTTCTGTTTGTGGTTATTTTATTATTGATAAATGTTATTTTATTGCAAAATGTTTCATGCGATAGTTTTCTGCATTATTTAATCAACTTATATTAGTTGCTATTTTAGCTTACTTAACTACCAACAAAGATGTAAAATGTTAAGTAAATGTTTTTAAAATATTTATTTAAAGGTACTCAAAAAAGTTATTTTCAAAAATGTTTATTTTTACAATACCGGAAAATTGGTTTCTATTTTAATAAAATTTTAGCTGTAATTCTAAAATGTAAAAAAAAAACATTATTTTTATTCTAAAAGGTATACTTTTAAAAAGCTGTTTCTAAATTGTTTTTATTAAAAAAATATTTTTTTGGTTTAAAAGATTTGCATTATCAAATGCCTTATTAATTAAAAAAATTTCATAATCCTTAATTTATAGAAAACTAATTTTCATAAAATGTTTATCGTGTTCTAAAACCAATAATTTCAAAAATATTTCATTGAAACATTTTGTATTTGATTGCTATCAAAATTTATTTTAATAAGAACCGAAATTTCCCAATAAAATAGTATCGTCTGAAAGATATGACTGGAATAAGAATTTTTTTAAAGAATTTTCTTAGCTTGGATTGTAATAGATATAACCATAATTATATTTGATAAAATATCTTTTAATGTGTAATACAAGAGGAAATACCCTAAAGTAATTGAATTTTTACTTTCGAGTTAAAATATTTTTTAAAATATTATATTCTCATTACCGTTGTTGTTAGAAATGTTTTTAGCAAATATTTATAGGAATACTGGGAGAAAAAATAAGGTTTTCTAGTATGATTTGTGGCATATTAAAAAGTGTACATAAATTTAGTCGATTCTAAGTGATGAAACATTTAAAAAATTATGAATTAAACGTTTTTACTGATTAAACTTGCTCGGAAATAAAACCTTTATTGAGTCTTTCATTATCGTTTGCTTACAGGAGCAAACAATAAAACAAAGGAATATTTTTTGTGTGATGAAATATTGATTTTTCTCTGAAAAATAGGGCTTTGAAAAGTATTCAGATAATGTATTTTGTTATGTGCTACAAACAGGAACATTCGAAAATTTAAAAAAATATAGTATGTTAACAAAATCCTATTTTAAATTAATATGTAAACAAAATTTTATTTAAAAAATCAAGTAGGAAATCTGCTCATGTCATAAAGTAACTGTGAAAAGTGTCTCATTCTAAGATGTTTATTAGTATCCTCGGAATTAATTAAAAGATAGCCTTTATTTGAGAATATTTTTTCCTCTAAAAGATAAAACTCAAAAAAGTGGTAATCTGCAAAACTTTTAATTTTTGTATCCTTACATGAATAGAAGCTAATTAAAACTTTTTTCAGTAAAATTTTGCTCTTAAATTTACAAATTTGAAAAGAGCTGGAGGGAAAAATTTTCGTTATTTGACTGTTATTGCCGCCCACCCTGTCTAGTAGTCAGCATGTCTGACTCTGGATAGAGAGGTCCTAGGTTCGAATCCCGGTTCAGACATGAATGTACTTAATCTCTCTCTCCTTTGTCCTTTCCTTGTATGAATTAGTTGTAAAGGGTATCCTATAAACAGGTACCTAGAGCATGTGTGCACTGAGGAAGTCGGACTCCATACTAAATTACGGTTTAGTTTTAAAAGTTGAGCAGCGCACCCTATATTGCCATCTTAACTGGCACAAGACAGCAATAACTACTGCTTTTATCATCTTTTGATCATCTAAAAATGTGTTAATTCTCACTAAACCTTAGAAACCCAGATGATAATTCCACAAAAAATCTTAACATTTAAAAAACCTGCGGAACTCGGGCTAAAGGAAAATCTTCCACTAGACTGTTAAAGGAGACTTGAATACTTTAAAAGCGAGAATTGTAGAGCTAATGATAGAATTCGCTTTATAGTGAGTGCATGTGGATCAAAGCCTGTAAAAAGCTGTTTATTGCGCTTGTGAATGAAAAGAAATGTGCTTTATTGCAAAACTTTTGCTCTCAACCTCAGATGGAAAACTCTAAGCAAAATAGCAATGAAAATTTACATTACCTAATTTTTTTATGAATATTTTGAAGCAACTAAAAATTGCTTAGCAAAGTTACATAAGATTACTTTTACGTTAACGGGTTTTGAATACTTGGCCATCACCAAGCTCCTCCTTCTTTTGAACCATGGTCAGGTGACAAGGTCACACAATGTACCCTCCTCTTCCCATCCACACCATACAAGTGGAAGAGCTTTGGACGTCACCTATTAACTTGGACACGTTCCTAATCCTCGGAGCTTCTGCAACCCAGTGAGGGCGAATGTGGTCACCCTCCCAATCACTGACCGCGACAAATGATGTTTCATTTCGCTGATCTTGACAAGAAGTGGCCTGAAGCTACTGGATCTCTGCACTTTGACATGGGGAGTGAGCGCCCAGAGCGTAGGCCATCAATTCCCTGAAATAGGTAGGTTGCTTTCTCGTGATTTAAAGGTGAGATGTAAGCTATTGGAGAATTTTCCGCTGAAAACCTTGCTCGGAAAATTCTTCGTGAATTCGAGAAGAAGAAATAATGACGTCATTGATCTGTTGAACCAATGTGAAACTATTTACATTGTATTGAATTATTATTTACATTTTGACAGATGAGCAATATCAGTTTCGTGAAATTATGATTGTTTATTTATCGAGACATCTGATATATATATATATATATATATATATATATATATAAATTTATTTTTATTAAAACTCAGAATGTGTAAATTCTTGACATTATTTTATATTTTGATTTTTTCTTTTTGAAAATATTGAAAATTATTATTATTCAACGAAATTAGTACATATTTCATAATCTAAATTTAATCAAGCTCATTTAATTGCTTTAATTATAATCCATATCAGATTTTTCAAATGTTTTGTAAAACATTTATTTCCTACAAAAGAGCATTTTTTTATATTTTATCTAAATATGTTCTATCTTTTGAATTCCACAGATATTTTCAATCGATATAATTTCCTAAAATTAATAAACTTTCTAAAATTTTATAAAATTTTTAATTTTTGTAAAATAAATATTCTTTATTTTATCGCCACATTCATAAATTATTTAATTTTTAATAAATAATTTAATATAAAGGTAATATTTAATATTCAAAAATTATTTTATTGACATTTGAGAATATTTTTCATGAATTAATATTCATCATAAAAATATTGATAAAAGTGAATCGCAAACATTATTTCGAAGGGAGAAAAAAGAAAAAGTTAAATAATTTGCTTTATCGCCGGTGCCCCACCAGATATTTCTAACTTTCTGGAAAATTTCAAAGTTCTCTTGGAACTCCTATTTTGTGACGTTTATCAGAGTCACTTATTCGAGGGAGTTTCGCCGCCGTTAGTTTTCCGGCGAATCTTCCTTGTTAGCCCTTGGCTAAGAACATAGGGCTTTCAGGCATGGTCCGCCAACCCCTGAGGTAATATTTCACTTGGAGGACATTTCAGCCACGACTTATTTTATCATCCCCTGCCGCTATCTGTGGCAATGATGAAACTTCGGTTGACTCGGGGATAGAACTCACTACTTTCCGGTATAGAGACGGATCATATGAAATATTTCCGTCTCTTTTCCGGAATTTGTTTTGAGGGTTTATATGAGACCGTGGTGATCTAGTTGGTTATAGCTCATTCAATTCAATTCCTTGATTCGGTCTGTCACAGTGACATAACATGAATACATTGAAAAGAAATAAGAAAAGGACTGAAATGAAATGTCGAAGTAGATTAGTGCAGAGATTTTGCACTTTGTTAAATTTAATAAGCAGTGATAAAAGTAGTTTGAGTAATAACAGTAATAAAGAGTAAAGAGTACATGTGATATATAGTTGATATATAATATTTACTTTTCAATCTATCGCATTGACACAAGAATAATAATCAGTAACCGTAATAAGAATAAAATTTACCCCTGTTAATTAACCACAAGTAAATATTTATGTTTGTCTTATCATTTTATTTCATTTTATGGAAACAAATTCGTTAGAAAGCGAAGCAACACTATTTATATATTTTCTTAGAATAAATTTAATAATTATTTACAGATTACAAAAAATGTTGCGATTTACATATAATTTTGAACACATGCAATATGTTTGAATGCTCAAAGAACAAAGAAGGTTTTTTTCCCTTTAAAAATTTGTTAAACATAAAATGTGAATCGATCAGAATAATTTATATCTAACTCTATAAATATATTAAATTTATTATTTCTTAATATTAATAACCTGAATATCAAAGTATAGAAAATTCAATAATTATTGATAATACAAATCTGATAATTGTCTTTACATTATTGATTCGTTTTGTGAACACAAAAAACTTACAATTGATGCGAATTTATTCCTATGCACACAAAACAATAATATACACTTAAATTTGTATGTCCTTTTACATTATTACAAAATAGTTTAGGCACAAGGATTAAAGCTTGTGTTTCGTAATGAAGTACACTTCAATAATTACCGAATAACTTGACTAAAAAAAACGATTGTAGAATTACTCTGCTAATATTTATCAATAGCATTTATAAATTTCAGAGTTATTTTATAATATTAAGTAAAATATTTGTAGTAGAAAAATGAAAGTAGCAGACCGTAGAAATACAGCAATTTTATTTCGAAATATAATTTTATGAGATATCAATAAATGTAATTTCTTTAGTTCATTTGATAAACGAGATAAATTTTTTAATATAAATAGATATATATATTAATTAATCATAAACTTCTAATTTGACAGTTGAATTTCGCCGGAAATGCAACAGGAAAAGCTATGATAATCTAATATCACTATAACTCTCACCCCATCTTCCGAGTTTGCTTATAAGCAAACTTAATGTCATCCCTTCAAAATCGCCCGATAAAATCAGAGTTACTTATCAGAGGACATTTCACTCTTTTGGCGCTGGTTTAAAAAGTTTCGTAAAACCAGCTGCGGGTTGCTCTCATTCACACAAGTTGACAAAAGAAAATAATATTAATTAGACCTGATACTCTCCATTTGAAATACCATACTGATCTTATTATTTATTCATTTTAATTTATTACTACTTATTTTAATTTAATATCTGCATGCGTGATTGAATTCTGCATTGATTGGCGACAGTTTCAGCAATTCGTGGGAAACTATGTTCTATTCAACTTATTAAAATGAAATCCTCGTGAACACTGGTGCCCTTGATCTTTATCGGGCCATTGGCGGTAAATTGGATTTCTCGCCAAATTGAGATATTTTTCACGTATTTTGTATTTTATGAATCTTGTCTCAGGTAGTCTCCAAGAAAAATGGAATTATACCTGGTTCACATTTTGGTGCAACGTAGTGGACATCATTATGGCCTAACTATGTTTTAAGGCATTCTAACATCCACTGCGTAAATTGCCTTTTAGGCTAAAGGCGTATATTGCCTAAAAAGAGGATTTTTCATAGATAATGGGCTGTATTCACGCGTCATAGGGAAAGAAATAAGGTAAACTCTCAAGCATCCACCCTTGCATGCAGAAGCCATCCAACTCTCGTTGTGCAACTGTGGCTGGGATCAAACTCACGAGCTTTGGCTCTGTTCTTCCATAATATTTGATAATGGAGCCCTTGTACTTCATAATGGAACTTCTGAGAACATAGCTTCAAAATAAATTGATACATTCTCTTATCCTACATGCATTACTAACATAGATGGCCCTTAGTGGTAAAACTGATTTCCGGTGCATAAGGTCTCTAGTTTGATTCTAGCTACTGACAAACTTAACTGGATGCTGCATAGTTGTATAGTTTTCTGCATAAACTCATGAGATTGTTTTTGGGATTTTGTTTTGTGGGAGGAATTTTCTTAGATAATATGCTGAATTGACCTGCCACCAGGGAGAAAACAAAGAAAAGTCCCAAACAGACTTGCTAGCAGGAAATAAGCATCCTTGTCCATAACCAATAAAGTGTCTCAAGGGATTATTTACCCTTAGGCTTCTTTCACACTAGACGACTTTTATCACGCGATAAGAAAAATCGTCCGAAATTTTATATGAGAAGTTATTAAAAATCTACACAATAGACTGGTCACACAATATCGTTTTACGTTCAGTGTGAAGGAGAGCAGTCTATTGTGTGTGTGTGTGTTTTTTTTTTTAATAACCTCTCACGATAAAGTATCGGACAACTTTTTATGGTACGATAAAAGTCGTCTAGTGTGAAAGAGGCCTTACGACATATTAACGAGTCGAAAGGGTGGTGACCCAGAAATTCTATAAATACTGACACTGGCAGACTTGCATATGTCAGACAATCACCGTCCTTTACCCGTTGTGCCTCAGTTGTTGGGATCGAACTCGAGATCTTTTTATGGTTTGCAGAGCGATGTCCTACAATTAGTTCACAGTGATTTTACGAGTTGGCGGATGTCATTTCTGCGATTTGCATTGCAGTTTGTTGAGGCGAATATTTAAAGGCTTTTTCAGTTTCCTGTCCATGGGATGTGCCTGACGATTTATGAATAATATTTCTGCGAAAAGTGATCACTTAGAAAGCCTATGAAACAGCTGTGCATCATTAGGCTCTTTAGAACAAATATATTTTTTTCTTGTTGGTTTTAAAATGTATTTTTATAAGAATGCTTCTTTCAAGGATTTGTTTCATTTATCAAAGAATTTTTACAGTTCTTTTTTTTTTTTTAATAAAATTGATAACATTGCACATATTACAGATTGTTATAATTATTTTTATAATAATCATTTATTTCATATATATTTGTACATAATTAATTCATTTATAAAATCAAGCATTTTTTGGGTTTTGAAATTTATATTTATGTTTCATTTATTTTTTTTATTCATTTTTCTTGTTTTTACTGTTTTGCTCAATTTATAGCTCTATTTCGACAAATTTAAATACAAAGCAGTACCTAGCTATTTTTATAACCTCAAATTAGTAATAATTTATTTTATGAAGTAGCTTGCCCTATGAATTTAAAATTTATTTGAAGCCTGCGTGATGTTTCACATTTTGTTACATTAATTTACGAATACGAATTGAAATCTAAAAATGTTATGTTATTGAAAATTGTTTTAATTTCTTAGATTTATCAGAACTACTTATAAAAATGCTTACTTAAAAAAAGTCTGTATTCTGAAAGTATTTTTTATATGTATTCCTAAATTTTGTGCGGGCTGTTATAATAATAATACAAATAAATTATAAAGGCTTGAATTCAGTTCATATATTGCAATAATTCAATCTGCATTAATCTGTCTGTTTAGTTATTATTTTTTAACTCTCAAATATAAATGTGAACAAACAGTTCACCACTCTCATGACTGAAAAATGGTGAGTTCTATACCTAACTCAGACAAAAATTTGTTGTGTTGAGAAGAGGAGTGTGCCAGCTCACGTATTGAACGAGTAATCCGATGCCAGGATTTCAAATTATTAAAAGTGCTCTAATGGTTGTTGTTGCATCATCAGCATGCTTCCCTGTACCTGCCCTAAATTGGGATCCACCAGTTAGAGAGCAGCAGCCGATTGGAGTCTTCCTGATTTTGAAGCAGGGACCAAGTAGAAGACTCCCAGGCTTGACTTGCCACCTCTAGAAATATCATTTCACATGGAGTACATTGGCAACCACGACTTAATTTACGTACCTCAGCCGTCATTAGTAAGCACGTGGATCTTCGATTGATCATTATTCGAACTCACTACTTTAAAATAAAGAAAGAAAACACTTTTATCAACCAGGCACCACCAATTCAATACAAGTTTTCAACATATTAAATTTTTTTCTAAAAGCTCGCAGCTGCTCACACCGCTTTTCAGAGGAAAAGATCTCGGGTTCGATCCTGGCCACTGTTGATAGATGTTGCGCTCCTGCATTATGCATGCATCGGAATCATGGTTCTAGAGTTTTCCGGGTTTCCTCACTTGCAGCACGGGAATATGGCTCACTATACAGGAAAAGTCCTCCCGGAAGGCAATTTAGGCGGTGAATGCTAAAGTGCCTTACAACATTAGGCCTCTGAACATTAAGCTGTCTACTACATGGCCTGAAATATGTAAAAATATTTCTTTTTTAATTTTCGTTATAATTTAATTACTTTATTTATTTATTATTGTAAACTCTGGAAAGATTCTTATTAATCATATACTTTCCATAAATTTCTATTTATCAAAATTAATTATTAAGTAGTTACAACATTAGGCTGTCTACTACACGGCCTTAAATATGTAAAATTATTTTTTAATTTTTGTTATAATTTATTAATGAACATTTTATTTCTTTATTACTCAATAGTTTTTTCCCCTTATTATTCATTTAGCAAGCTATCGTTTCTAATCCTGATTGAAGATAAATTTGAAAATAAACTCCACTTTGGAAATACTTTTCGAAATAGTGGCTCAATTTCATTTTGCGTATAAATTTTATTTATTTTTCCGTTTTTTCATATTATGGTTTATTTATTTAATATTCTATTCCGTTCCAATCTTGAGTAATAATATAGTGTACAAGAGTGAATATGAGAGGATTGAAATTTAAAGAAGACAAAACTAACTGCGCCTTTTATTTTGTTTGGTGTGTGTAGATAAATACTTTTATAAATACTTCAACTAATTTTCTTTCGAGAAAATTGAATTATGAAATAATTGATCCTGATTCTTAAGCGCGGAGATAAGCCGGCCAACTTGTCTAGTGATCAGCGTTCCTGACTACGGGTGGAGAGGTCCTGGGTTCGAATCCTGGTTCAGGTATGGATGTACTTTCTCTCTCTCTATCCTGTCTTTGTCCTTTCCTTGTGTGTGAATGGTTGCCAACCCTATAAACGGATCTCTATGCGTGTGTACTGAAGAAGTTGGACTATACACTAAATACGGTTCATTTAGAAAAGTGAAGCAGCGCACCCCAATTTGCCAGTCTAGCTAGCGACACGAGAACAACATCAACAACAACAAACGTGGAGATAAGTCGCATGTTTCTGACCAGACGATCACTATATTTATCTTTCGTTGTATAAATATTCTCTTGTGTAAAGTGTTATCAGTTTAGAGCAAACTTTGTATTTGCGATACTATAAAAATCTTATTATCCGAATCAATTGGGACCGGACTCTATTCGGATAATTGAATTTTTTTTTAAAAAAAGTGTCGATTTTAATTAACTATTTTTACTTTGAAAATAGTAGGAAAAAAAACAAAAAATTTTTTTAAAGAAACAGATCTTTTAATCATGTATAAATGAAAAAGCAACAATTTTACATGTTCAGGTACTTACAAGTGCTGTACGTTGATACAGTATGTATGTACACTGATGTGTATGAAAAAAACTTCTTGCAGAAGATATCGGTCAGATTAAGCTATCAGCCAAGTCGCGCATCAGGCTGGACAGTAAGAACATGCATGTGGTGACGCTTCATCCATTTTAAAGCAGTTTCAAAGCCAGAGAATGCATCAGCTGATGGTCCCGTATGTGCTTCAACTTGGACATTAAAGTCATCTTCTACGACACTTTCAATAAGTTGACCCCATGATTTGCAATTCGAAATCCAGTGTTTGACCCTTAGTCCACTCTCCCATGCCTTCAGTACTCACTTCTGAACACCCAGGAATTTTTAAAATATTTTTGAACGCCTCAAGTGACACGTCTCTCTTTCTCTCTCTCATCATCTACTTTCACCTACCTTTCCTTTTCTTGAGCTTCTCATTTTCTTTTCTTCTTCAGTCTAATTAATTTTTTCTGAAATTCCTCAAGTCATTTTCGGATAATTGGAGTCTTACTCTATTTTTATTGATGTTAGGTGCATAGTGTCCATTCATTTAAATTATGCACCACATGTTTCTGAAGCGAATGTAATTCATTTATTGATTTTAAAGAGTTTGCCTGCTTTTATGCCGCGATTTGCTATTGAAATTAATGTTATTTCCTAAATAATATATGTACAAAACACACACACAGTCATTTAACTTAATGCATTAAACACAGCCCTAAAAAATAGTTAGGAAAATTTGTTTTGATTTCCAAAAAAGGACTTTTCTTTTTCTGTAACTCAAACAGTTTTTTTTATTATATATATATTATTATTATTATTTTTTTTCTAATGCCTGCCAGCCCTTAGGAAATCCCTATTCAGCGCAACAAGGGGCGAAGGTGATGGCATCGTATACAGTGGGGCACTCAGTAGATGTGCCATCTACGCTCCGAAAGTAGAGGGATAAATAACACACAGAGAACGAGAAAAAAAAAACCCTGCAGGAGCAGGATTCGAACATGGGACCTATTGCTTCGAAGTTAGTGACGCTAACCACTCCACCAACGGTCGGTTTATTGAAATTATTATATGTACTATTTCACCTGTGGGAATTTTTATAACATCTGATATTTTGCGCTTCCGAAAATAGTATGTATTGATCTATGCATTTAATACTGAATTTCACTTAGTAAAATGAAAAACCAACCACGCTAGTGAGAAATGTATAATAATGGGATGCAAATGAGTGAAAATGAGCTATATACGCGTTAAAAGTTTTTTTTTTTTTTTTTTACTTTCAGGAAAATTATTAAAAACTTTTCAAGATTTGTATTTGAATTAATTCAGAATTCTTTTACCTGTTTTCATTTACAAACTTGAATAAGGATTCGTCAAATATTAAGTAATAAGATTGCCTATACTTTAGAGTGGAAGGTCACAGGTTTGATCCTGACCCTTGTAGAAAAACTGAAAAGGAGTATTATGTTTCTGCTTTGCGCATATCCTTCTGTTTATTTTGTTTTCCGTTGTTTCTATTTTTCGGTCTGTTCATAATCATGGTTCATTTGTCTGTTTAGTCTTTGATATTTAAAGTAAGTGCTTTGGATTTTTTTTTTGGTTTTCTCCTTTACGAAGAGTGATAATGGCTTATTATGTATAAATGTTTAAATTCGCAACGGATACTGAAAATATTTTCAGCTTAGTTTCATCTGTTAAGCTATTTGTTGAATGGTATTCAAAGTTTTCTCATGCCGTCATAAACAATCAACTGTCATGAAAGAAATGCGGTCTCTTAAGCTTTTAAGTTTGAAAAAGTGAGTCATACCAACATAATTTTCAATGTTTATTTTGTTGAGATATGTTTGCTCTATATGATTTGTATTTTGTGTTATGTAATTTCATTTTATGGCAATTCATTTTATGTGTTACGCACTTTCATTATTTAAGATCTACTTTAACAAAACCGCTAAATGCAAGCCTTCAGCTCGGTATTTTAAATCATACGTGAGTGGCTAAATTAACTGCTGAGCTGGCATTCTTCAACCATTTTGGATATAATTTTTATGCATTTTAAGACATAAGCATTAGAATCTACAAGTTTATTGGCCTTCAATGAAATCAGGAATTGAACTTTTAATCATCTGAACCAAAAAATTAGACAATTTCCCTCCCTGTAGCTCGTCAAATTTTTAGAACGATCATAGTGAACCAAACTTATTTTTTACGATGTATATTTTTTGTATTATTATATTACTTTATATGTACCGTGAATCAACTCTATTATTTTATTACTTCGCCTGCTAACTAAAATTACTAAACAGCTTGTCATTTTAGAGTTCATTCAAATGACGAGATTGATAAATGCCATGGCACTCATCTCATAAAAATCTTTCATCATATCAGTAGAAAAGCAGCACATAACTTAGAAGTGTTTGCGAGTATAGAATAGCTCATCACAATAATCTTCCACCGGATTAGGTATCGAAGTGTTGATCCTCCTTATGCGCGACTATCCTTATGCCGAGTTGGCAGCCGAATGGTTAGCGCTCTTTCCTTCGATTCAACAGTTCGTGTATTCGAATCCCACCTTGGGCAGGGATGTTTGTAGTGGTCCACTTTAAACCGTAGGTCCCGGTCTGATTAGCCCTCGTGTACAAAAAATGACCGTTGAGCGACAAAGAAACAAAACCAACCTATGCGAGACTTCGAAATCCTTCCTAAGATATTAAAAAAAGTTTCAACGTTAAATTGTAGAAAAAAATGCTTCTAAATTTTTTTTATCAAGAAACCCTAGCTGAGGCCTTTATTTTAAATAGTCTGCATGCATTTAAAAAAATGGTGATTCAAATCTTTAATGAAAAGTATTATTAATCTTAAAGAAATTAAAATTATATATTTTCAGTGTATAATATTAATTAATAGTACATTTATAATTGCGAATACCTAAAATTTGAAGTATTTATGGGCGCATTGTTTCAATATATGCTCCTTTTTGTCGAATTAACTTTCCTTTATTAATTACCTTCGCCAATTAAACTAGGCATCATTGGTTATGTTGTACCGATGTCTTACAGTAATTAATTTTCGTTAATTTTATACATTAATAATTTTTATACTTAATTAATTGTAACAGTATATTATAAAATTTATATATATATATATATATATATATATATATATATATATATATATATATATATATATATATATATATATATATATATATATATATGTCATTAAAACCTTTAATTAAAAGAAAAACATCAATTTCAATTTTTAAAAAAAAATAGCTCTCGAATCGAGATAAGCAGCCAAACGTGGCAACCTTGTTTCATACACCTGAGTTTCTTTTCAAATAGGCTGTCATTTAGGTTAGTGACTTTAAGCTTTACGGATTCCTGCTCGCGTTCTCCAAAGGAACAAATTTCTTTATATTAAATCTTTTGAATCCCAACAATACCTAATGGAGAATGCTATACGAAACCTATGTCAGCTGTAAGTGGTATTTTATTTTTTATTTTATATGACACTCTTTCAATTTTCATACCTTCATTTAAAACAGTGAGTACTTATTTCCATTAACTGTCAAAAAGAAAGTTGCATATTTCATATAAAAGGAGAAATTGAGCTAGATGTACGATCCAGTTTTTTATTGAAGCACATTTTCTGTTATCAAACATAAGTTTCGGACATTATGTACTAAACTGCATTATTGGAATTTCTCAAATATCGAAGGGGTGTATTATATATGTATAAGGACGAAATTTACAATTAAAAATAGTATTCTATTCATTTTTAAACATAATATGCATTTAATTTTCAATGTGGTTCATTAATTCCATTTTCATATTTAAATTTATAGCGAAAATAAAGGCTAAAAGAAAAACAATTTAAAGCTTGCATATGCTAATAAGTTTCTAAATTTACCCTTGAAACTAATTATTCAAAGATTATTTTTATTGCAATAATCAAGATAATTTGCATATTTAAAAACTAAAATCTTAGTATTTAGAATCCTCAATGTATAATTAACTGATAACTTCAAATATTAAATATTAAGAAATATTTTGAATAATTGTACTTAAAGGACAATTACTTCTCAGTAGCGCGAGCGTTTAAATTAATCTTAAAATATATTCTCTCTGTAAATTGTAAGTTATTTTTGTAAATACTATTATATAAATGTTAAGTTGTTATTAATTTACACAAATATCATTCAAACTAAACATTTTGTATTGAATCAGTTTACATTTTGGATAATACCGTGAAATGTACCTGTATTGACATTTAATGTTCTAAGAAAATAAGTTTTAATCTTAAATTGTTTTTTTAACATAATCATTTTTAAACGTTTTTCATATTTATTAATTGCCTCAAAAGAATAATTAGTTGGTTTTTTTAAGAAATAAATTGAAATTGAGTTTTTACATTAAATGAGAGAATGAGGTTAGAAATACTTGTGAATATATTCTCAAATATGGATTCACACATTAAGGGTTTTTATTAAAATAATTGAATTTGAAGTACCTACATTTTAAATTAAAAGATTGACTCCAAATTATTTTTTGATTTAAAATATATTCAAAAAGTTTCAATTAATATTTTTAATTAGTTATAATTTTTTTTATTTTTATATTTTATTTTTTATATGAACTCTTTCTATAAGTAAGTGATTTGTTAATCAAGTAACGGGTAATTTGAATACATTATATATTAATATATAATGTATTCAAATTACCCGTTACTTGATTAACAAATCACTTACTTAGTTAACATAATATTCTAAATTTAGGTGTTGAAATGCTATATTTGAAGAATTAAAATAAGTATCAATAATCATCCTAAATAAATTAGATTATAGACAATTATGATAGAATTTCATATCTGAAATGTAAAATACTTTTTGTTTGAAATATTTATGCTACGTGCATTCTGGTAAGTGAAATGATAAAATTGAAAGTGGTTGAGAAAATAGTCTAACCTTGGTTGTTGAGAATTTGGGTTTTCAGCTCTGTTTGCTAGTTCGATTCTTACAGCCGGTAAATTCTTATTCTGTTCGTCATGGCTTAGAATTCACTGCACAGTAGTTAAACTCCCCAAAAAATCCTTATCAATTAAAAGCAAGTATGGAATATTTGCTTTTTTGTAAAAAGGTTTGATGCTAAGTTTAAAAAAAATTAGATTTAAAATTTTAGTCTTATGGCAAGCATAAGGATGCATCCTACATTTTCGAAATATCCTTAATTTTTTCTTTGTTCTTATATTGAATATTTAGTAACTTCTCTTTTCAAGAATAGCCTTGAATAAGATTCTAATTCTGAAATTGAAAATTTTTGTATTTTAATTTCTTTCAGAAATTTGTTGTTTAAAAGTTTAAATATAAAAAATGGGATTTTATTTTAAGAACGAAACATATTTTTAATTTAAAATAAATTCTATTCTTCTTGACTTCATGTGTCTTATCTATGTAATCATTTTTTCATTGAAAATAATCAATTCTACTCGTTTCTTTCATAAATATATAAAAATTAAACTAGGAATTAACTCTTAATACTTCTTTCAAACTTTGACTTATAAATCAGAAAACACGAAAGATTAAATTACATTCAGTATGTCTCTGATTTGAAATTCTTAAATAAGTGTTTCTTCATTTTGCGTAAGATGTTATAATATACGTAATGCTGTTGCAGCAGAATACATCCTTGTACCTAGTCCTGTGAGCTGGTCTCTACCAGTTAGACAGAAGCAGCCGGAGGGAGACTTTGTGATTTTGAAAAGCTAAGATCAAGCAGAAACTCCCAATGCTTGGCCCAGAAATATCATTTCACTTGGACATTGTGACCACACCAATTTTAACATGCCCCAGCCGCCTTAGTGAACACGGCAGATATGTTAAGCCGAGGTTCGAACTCTTCCTAACCACCCATGGTCTTTGTTCAACATTGCGTTCACCGAGAACTGCTCGTTGAGTGCTGTATATTAAGAAAAGCTGGAACCAAACAAGCGATAAATGTGTATCAGAGGACAGAAGAGTTTCAGTTCGATTCCACCTCACGCTCGCCTTGTTATTCAGAATATGGTTTAAAATGTAAACGGTATCAAATTAGCCATCACGAATAAAATGGGACTGGGAAATAGTTCTTTTGTTATTAAACGGTGGGAAATATCGAACTTAAATTTTCTCTGAGAAGGGAGCACCTAATTTATAGCCGAATGTAGGGCCATGGTAGCCTAGTGGTAAAAGCATCGGCCTTCTGTTTTGACGGGCTGGGTTTGATTCTCTATACCGCCAAGACCCGAGTACATGCGATATACATGCTAGTTAAATCTTTGGAATGAAAAGTCCTTGAAGTCGGTCCTTAAGCATGAGTGCAATGATGTGGAAAAATTTCCTCCCTCTCATGATCATAGTCAAAAAATTGTGGGGATGGATCTGGTGGTGCCATCTTTCGGAAGAGTCTTAGAGCAAAGGCACAAGTTAGAGAGCTTGGCTTGTCCAAGTTTCATAAATAACAGGTTTTTTTCGGCGGCAATTGCTTCATCAGAAGTCTCGATAGTACTGTCCTTCGATTCAGCCTTACATAAGTTCGATTCTAAGTATACAAATGTGACAAATTCAGAATCCATGTTAAACTATTGTACACAATTCTATAAACCAGTGTGAGTAAAAGCTACTTAGGGAGTCGACCAAACCATTGTTCTGGAAATACGTGGGAAAAAGGTATTCGTTCAATTCTGCATTTGGTGGCCAGCAAAGAAAATCGGCGAGGCGTCATTTCTTTTATTAGTGCTCGGGACATTTTTCCTAAAATGCATCTTTGCTTGCCTGAAGATGTACTCGGTATACTGGCACCAGCTGAGATAGACAATAAAATAAATTCCTTGAAATGGTGAAAGAAGAGTTGCGTATGATATTTTTCATGATATGTCTGCCAAAGTACTGCTAAAATTGTGAACAAGATAACTAAAAGGTTTATGCTTTGGTCTCCGGATCATTGGTCCAATTCCCTCCTTGAAATACGATGTTCATAAGTCCTCAAAACCCACTTTAAACTGTAGATCTCGGCTTAATTAGCCGTTTATAGGCTAAAGTGGATGTTGAGTGACAAATTGAATCTATTAAGATTCCCTTAAAAGGACTTGGTGGGACAGATATCAACATCCTTCATGTAGTTTAGATCTCTCTCCTTGTGAATTGGATTAAGACGTTTCATGAACGATTTCATTCGCATGTGAATGTACAAGAGTGGACCAAGTTGATCCGGTAAGCGACTAACCACTTTTACATGATTTTTAATCAAATGTTTCTTCTAACAATGGAACAAATTCTTTAACTCGTAGGCCTAGCTGGCAGCCGAATGCTTAACGCTTTGGTCTTCGGTTTAATAGTTCATGGGTTCGAGTCTTACCTTGGGCGTGAATTTTTGTTTTTGAATCCGCTTTAAGCTGTAGTTCCGGATCTAATTGGCGCTCGTGTGTAAAAATTGACCGTTGAACGACAAACAAACCAATCCTACTTAACGAATGATGCAATTACACTTGATCAAAATAAATTAGATTGACACTTGGTCGTGAATACTCCATCTTTAAGATTGCACCCACATAAAGTTAAATGATATAGAATTTAAATATCGATTCAAAAATTGGTTGGATTGCCACGTTTCTGCAACTAAATCGGTAAAGTTTAATATCGTATTTATGTTTGATAATTTTAACAGCGTTATTTTATAATTTATTTGTTGTGGCGAATAGTGTAATTTCTGTCAACGTACAAATAGTGCGTCTTAATTTTAAAAAGTTGAATGGAGAGTAACTGTTCGGAATGAAATGAAACTGAGACATATGGATGTTGGCCTCTAACTTGCTTTGCTCGTTTCGGAAGTTTGATAGAAGTGTTTGCAATTAATGTAAACTAATAAATTCTGTGTGATTTGGACTCACTCTAAAGTTGCTAATCCAGCAATACATACTTTTGACAACCTGCTTATTTCAATAAGGAGGTTGTAGGTTTCTTTAATTTTTAAAATCGACATCTGTCAATCTCTAAATCAATCTCTGCATAACCGCTTAAAGCTTGTTCTCGTAGTGGTTGCGTTTTCCGCTACAGGTCCGAGGTTCGATCTGCGGGCCGGGAAGCTGAGCTGGCAGCCGAATGGTTAGCGCTCCTTCGGTTCAACAGTTCGTGTGTTCGAATCCTACCTTGGGCAGGGATGTTAGTAGTGGTTCGGAATCCACTTTAAACCGTAGGTTCCGGTCTAATTAGCCCTCGTGTGCAAAAAATGATTGTTAAGCTACAAACAAATTCCTGCCTGGGCAAGATCAACTCATCCCGTCAGTAGGTCGACAAAACTGAGTGCCAAATGCGATTGGGAACTAAACATACAAGAGGGGGTCGCGTTAGGCCGACCACATAACCAAGATGTATGCTTCGCATCCAAGGGCCCTCGGTCAGTAAAACAGACTTGGGCACAGTAAGCCTTGGACTCCCATATGGTGTCATGTCTTCACTTTTATTTTACATAACCGCTTAAAGTAGAAAAATAATTACGGCCCCAGCTACCTCTATTTTCTATATTTCCATAGTGTAAATTTTTTTTTAAGTGATTTCTAGCAGATGAAAAAAATTTTTTTTCGTCTGTTGCAATGTATTTTTACCTTTCCCAATACGCCACCGATCGGAAATACACTGAAATGCATATGAAACAAGCCCTTTCTCCAATATTTAATAACTTCGTAACTAGAGAATTTTCTCGCGTTGCCGCACCACATTCTAATTTGATTTTATCTGATCGATAACACACATTTCGTGGGGCTTACGTCGTTTTGAATAAAGCTGAGTAATTAATACTTATACAAATAAATATCTATTTAGTTTTGACCGTTGTGTTTCAATTTGTTTTTCTAAATCTAAGTTTTTCGTAAACAAGGAGCACTATTGAATCGTTGAATTATTTCGTGGGAAATCATGAAAGCTGGCCTTTTCTTAGTGCAATGAAATCTAACCTTAACACTGCTTTTAGTTGCTTCTTTTCCTGATTGGGATTTCATCTTTACAATCTTGCAATCAATTTGCTGCTGTTAATCTAAATTCTACGGAATGTGGTCAGTAATATAAACTTACTTCAACTTTCGTATTGTCAGGGTTTTTCACAAATTATGCAATATAATTTCGAAAGTATTCTTAAAATATTCATTTTTTTCACAATTTAATAATTGACAAGAATTCCCTTTTCGCTTGATTTCTCGCCATTCCGCGCGAGATCAAGTTCAGGATACTTTGGCTGCTTCACGGTTACGCTCGAACGGCTGCTCCATTACCTAATGACTATGTTTTATTAGCAGTTGATCGGATTTTCATTACCTAAATGGGACCTACATTCGAACAGAAAAAAAACCCTTGGGCGCCAAAACACATCACATTTGGCGACGTCCCTTTTAAAGAGAACTTTCTCGCCAACGAGAGATCTCGAACTATTTTATTGAAGGCACTTGACCTTATAAGTTTCACTTGCGAGTTTGTATTATTTTCCATGCGTATTTTTATAGCTTACGTGTTATAAAATACCTTTTTGTTTCGAATTGGTTGATTTAACCCATAAACGATGGTCTCGGGTGATTTATTTTTGATTTAGGAAATCGACCTTTACCTCCTTAAACTGGTTGAGAAGTCTTTAACCTTTTTTGAAATATGTTAATTATTTCGAGAGAATTCTCTAATACTTTGAATATTTTGTTATAATTACTAAAAGGCAAATTACCTTTTCATATCACTTTAAAATTTTGAATTTAATATTTTTGTACTTACTAATCTGTAAAAAACAAAATGATCAAAATCTTCAATGATGTTGTATACCAACACCAGCCGAATGATTTGTGATTTTACCTTCGGTTCAACAGTTTGTGGATTCGAATCTCACCTTAAGCATGGATGTTTATATTATTTTGGAATACACATTAAATCGTAGGTTTCGGTCTAATTCGTCCTCGTGTACAAAAAAATGACCATTGAGTGATAAACGAAACCCTTTTACTAAGCAAATGTGGCCTCCATTTAAATCTTTATAATTTTAACGGGCTGTGCTTTAATTTATATCATATTTTTAAAAAAAATTCCCCCAAGTTTGGTTTGATAAAATTACTCCTGTTAATATTTGTATGAACTTATAAAATTTTGGGGGAATAGAACTATATGCAATTCGTGAAAATATATGATTAAATTTTTAAAGAAAACCGGTAAAATATAGTTCTGGTTTTAAAATTTGCAAAAAACAATTGTCTTTTTAGGCGTTATGAGTAAAAAAAATTGAATAGTATGTTAAATATATGATAAAAATTGTGTTATATGTATAAAGTGTTGTAAATATTTTCTTTAATTATATAAAAATGTGTATACACGTAATTATATCCTGAATTCTAGAGTATGATGTATCGTTCTTAATTTCAACAACAGTTTCACAATTTGAACAAAAAATTGCCTAAAATGTCGAATATTCCTACGTAATATCTGAAGGTATAGAATAATACCATGATATTCAATGTCAGATTTTGTGATTTATAGAATCCACGTTTTTTAATGGTTTAAATGTTATGTAAGTCTGTGCAAATATGTTATAAATGATGTGAGAGAATATTTACATCAATAACTTTCTCGTAGGAAAAGAGAATTTTATGCATAACATAAAAGTTCTGATCATTTGAAGTGCTTATAGAATTGTTTTTACTATTTATGAACTATGTTTTTCTAAAAACTATATAAACTTTAATATTTTAATACGAAAATACATGAATGCTTAGCTGTTAATAGTACGTTACAATGTGCATGGTCAATTTGTGAAATTAATATATTGAGAAACATTTTTAATGTATTCATTTCTAAAATTTTAAGAAATATATTGTAAATCTTTGTAAAATGCTAAAAGAAACAAGTTTATTTTATAATTTTATTTAAATGTCATTTCCAATTAAATATAAAATTCTTAAATGCTTTTAAGATTTCTAAAAGCATATTTTTGATATTTATATTTCTGGAGGAAAAAAACCCTCATTATGTCTTTTTTGAAATTTTACTTTTTATTTAAAAAAAAATACCGCAAAATATACATTAATCTTTTCTGTCGTATCAAATGAACGAAATATATATTTGCTAGTTATGTATTTCGATGTGTTTTTATTTTTAGAAATGTATTTAAACGAATATTGCTAAATATTTACTTGGTGAAAATATTCTAATATGAAAATAATTTCTGAAATGTTTAAACAATTTATATCCAAGATCTAAGTTACGGCGATTTTGCAAAACATTTGGCGACAAATCCGGTCCCAATAACACAAGTTTTTATTATTATTATTATTATTATTATTATTTTCCGAAATAAGAACAAATTGTTTTTTTAAAGTCTGAAGCGAAACTAAATTATTTTTTTATTAAAATAACTCTATTCTATCGAGAAAAGAATGTATAAGTGACCCAACTATTTGGTCCGGTGATCTTAATTTAAATTTTCGAAAAGAATATTGGGTGTGGTGGTTTCGAATTGAAATTCGTCCCCGAGTTTACTTCTTCCTCGAATGCAGAAAGAAATGCGCTTAGACGAGTTTCGAATTTTTCTCAATCCGTGTTTTCCTCCAGACAGGTTACGTGACTTTTTATTACTTTTCTCTGAATTCCACGATAAACCAACAGGTTGTTACATTTTTTGATATTATCGCGAGTTGTGCTGTCTCTGTTTACTTCATGCGCATATTTGAATTGCCGGAAATCATTTTCTGATCGTAAGGTTTATTGACAAACTGGATTCAAATGGATGTCGTGAACTTGGAACGCCTTTAATACAAATGAGGTTATAAAAATAAATATGTGCACATGAGTTTTTTCAGATATGCATTCGCCTATAAAATGGCTGACTTCTTTTACATATTTTAATTATTAATTTGGATTTTATTCTTAAAATTTATACTTTATGAAATTTTCCAAACGATTTCTTCTCTTAAATTGGTTTTTTGCAAATTTGTTTTTTTACGTTAATTTCTTTCAAATGAGGTTATACTATAAAAAATGCGTGCACGTGAGTTTTTTCAAACATACAGTTCGTCTATAACATGGCTAACATATCTTAGATGTTTAATGATTTTTAATTTGGATTTTATTCCAAGAATAATTTAAATTTCGTTTACTATATGAAAATTTTCAAACTACTTATTCTCTTTTGAATTGATTTTCTGCAAAAATTGTTTGCCCATTTTATAGTTTTTATTTTTCTAGTTTTAATTTTTGTAGTCTCTGTTAACCATTTAATGTATCCGCCTACTTTCAAGCCAGCTTTTCCTTAAAAATTAATTTTCTTTTACTAATCATAAAATAGTTGCTTCTTTTATTCCAGTTGAGATCATAACTACGCCACTTTTTTTAAATTATCATTTGTTTAAAATACCCATGATGTTAGGTAAAGTTTCATCTACGTCACATCGTATTGAGACGGCGTCGTGCATTCGACTTTGCAACGAATTTTCTGCCTTCACGTCGCATACTTGCAGCGGTAGCGAACAAGGCGAAGTTCAAAATCGAATGCTTGAGTATCGGTAATAATGGGAAAAAAAAATCCATTCATGATTTTTATCGGTAATCATAATGGATTTTTTAGAGAAGTATTTTTTAGACTATAATCATTTCCATTTGCAAAATTGCTTAAAATCATGTAAATTACCTGTTCTAAACAATTTTTAAATCTTTAGCGATATTTTCTTCCAAAATTATAAACATTGAAAATAGAACAGAACGAAAAGCAAAATGAAGAAAAACAAGACTTTCATTTTGTGGTTACTTTAAATAGGGAAGAAAGACTTAAATTTTTATATTGTTTTTTAATTTTTACATAAATTATGATGTAGAACCATAAAATGATGCAAAAAACTTCTATTATATATACAGCATACTTTTTGTGAAATGTGTTATTTATCTTCAAAATATGGTGTTTTTACCAAGTAGGCACGGTGTGTAAAATGGCTGACATTTTTATGTTTATAAATAAAATCCAAATTAAGAATTATTAACTTTAAATTTTGCTTAGTACATGAAAGTATACAAACGCTTTATTTTTCTCTTTTGAATTAGTTCTTTGTAAATATCGTTTTCTTGTGTCATTGTAAATCGTATTTTTTCCAATTTTCATTTTTTAGACTGAATATTAACCACTTAACTGAGTAATTCAGTTTCCTATATTCCTTTATTTATTGAATCACACCTCTTTAGTTTTTTTTATCTGTGGATTTGCAAAGGGCATCGTTTACAAAGCAGTATTGGTGATAGCAAAAACAAAAGAATGACAACCGATGTAGTAGAGAGGTACTTGTTATGATATCGAATTTCACGTTCGTATTTTCCGTTTGACCTGGAAGTGCGGTTCACGTAAATTATAAATCTATTTTTCAATATTACTTGAAATTTATATTTATGAATTGAATAATCAAAATGTAAGACATTGTAAGCACCCTCCATCGTTTGGAATACAGTCACGTTGCAATTCATCTGTATCTTCATAGAGTTGAGATGTTTTTATTTTTAACTTTGTACTGTATTTCGGTTAAAACTGAACTGTGGTAGTAATTGCTTATCGCTTTTGTCTTCGGTTTCCCAGTTTCTGGGTTCAAATCCCACTTTTGATTTCGTGATTCGGAATCCAGCCATAGGTTCCTGTCTTGTTAGTCCTTGTATGCAAATATTGACCGTTCAGGGACAAATGAAAACATTTCAGTTAGAGCTTTTAATGTTGTTCTTTTTATTTTTTGAATAAAATGGATGGATGGCACTTAAAGCACCTTATTTCTTTCTTTTACTCCTGAAATACTTTCTTCTGAAAGTAGAAAAGATAAATCGATTTTTTCCCAAAAAATCTTTTTCTCCTTACTTCTATGGTTTTTATTACCTAAAGAATAGGCTATTCGAATCTTTTCAGAACTTTTATTACTGAAAATGGCATTTCATAAAACAGATAATGTTCTTGATTTTTAGACTATATCACTTTTTAAAAATCAAATTTCATAATATTTCGCCAAATAGTCTTTAATCTTATGTGATGTTACACCAAATAGATTTTAATCTTAAGATTAGGGCTTTAATCTTATGTTCAACAATTTTTGAGTTTGTGTCCGAAAAACGTTTACCTGTAATAGTTTTCATTGAAAAACCAAGTTGTGTAAATTCCGTTTTGTTTTTTAAAGTTAACTGTAAGGGACAAAAGAATACAATTAAATGATTTTTTTCAATATTAATTTAAACTAAATATCGAAAGGGAAGGCATTTTAAATAATTTGGAAAAAAGTTTATCTTAAAATATATTTGTATCTTCATAGATTTAGGAAATATCTTAGTAGCTATTATTAAACTTTGTATCGTATTCCGGTTATATAGACATTTTAAAATTAAATTTAAAAAACTTGATTACACTTTTTCTCTTGCATAAAATGCGCAATTTTTGCAGAACTTTATCTTTTAAAATAAGGGGGGGAATCGAATTTTCTCTCTTGTAAAGACTTTATTAGAATATTCGAGTCTTTCTTCTTGAAGTAGTCTTTTGTGTAAAGGACGTGTGAAACTACTTTGCCTCGATCTTTTAAATCCAATTTTAAAACAAAAAGTCCAGGCTTTTGTCTTCACTTTGAAAGTTAGTGGTTTCGAGTCCCAAGAGCGCCTTCCTATTCAGAATGAATTTTCCATCGGAGGAATATGTCGAATGCCCTCTCATGAGTAAAATGTGATTGTGAAACGAGATAAAAGAATCCAACCGAGCAAATCTGGTTACCGATTGATAGTGCTATTTCTAAACGCTGATGTGAAATATTCCAAAACATGATGCAAGAGGTTTCTAATAAATCTATAATCGCGTTATGGTGGAAAGAATAACTCTAACAGTGTCCATTTCTTAATATGCTCAATATTATTGGATTAATTTTAATTTAAGATCGACTAAATCACTGTTGATATATCCAAATATACACATATAGCAATGCAGTTGAACCTTGGACTGTGCCTTTAGGTCGCCGAGCTGGCAGCTGAATGGTTGGCTCTGTTGCTTTCGATTCAACAGTTTGCGGATTTGAATCCCACCTTGTGCATGGATGTTTGTAGTGACTCGGAATCCACTTTAAACCGTAGGTCCCGGTCTCATCACCAAGTGCCTCGTAATTTTCAACCATGGTCAGGTAACGAGGACACACTTGAACTGGCACTCTCGTCTCCCCGTCCAAGCCATAATAACGGAAAGACTCCAGACGTCACATACTAACGTGGATATGTGCCCAACTGATATCCAGATATAGCAGCAGAAATGGATGGTATCAAATGGTTTTTACTAAAAGATGTCTTGAAACATGCATAAAACCAATAACAGATGAGACAATGTAATAAAAGAATGGTTGGCGCTCAACAGTTCCAGCTTCTTAATAGACATGTAAGTTTATCGTGATTCAATATCCACTTTGTACTTATGTGTCACTTGAATCGTTAGCAAAAAGACTTCAGAGCGACAGATAAAAAAGTAAATGCAGAATCTAAAACCTATGCCAGTCCGGGTAAGTGGGATCTGACCAAATTTTATCATGGAAATCGTCACCTTTTTATTGACGATGTCATCTGTTTTTACCCGATCCAAATAGCTCTCAGGGCTTTAATTTATAAATTCCATACTCAAATCAAATGTACATATTTTTAGTGGTTCCAACTCCACTTTTAATTCTAAATTAAAATCCAATAAAATCTCGTGTGAAAAAATGAAGTAAATAAAAAATTAAGTCGGCATAGGCTTTTTTATTATAAACCAATGTTTTGGCTTTGCTTTTTCTTCTGTTCAATCTTCAACGTTTTCAATTTTTGAAGGAATTTTAAAACTAGTTATCTAGAACAACAGGTAATTATGATTTTGTAAACTTTTACAAACGGAAAAAATTATAATTTAAAAATACTTTCTTATTATTGATAAAAATCATGAATGGGTATCTTCTCATCGCCAACGACACTCAGACATTCGATGGTAAATTTCACCTTGTTTGCTGCCGCACAAAGAATGCGGTTGGAAGGCCGGCAACAAATGCGTCGACAAATCAGACATACGACGCCGTGTCAATAAGATGTGACGTTAATGAAATGTCATCTGACGGTATCCCTATCGTCAGACCAACAAGAACTGTAATAAAGTGGCGTAATCGTCATCTCAACTAAAACGAAAGAAACAATGGTTAAATATTTGAGGGACAAGCTTACCAACGAAGCTATTGCGATTAAAATCGAAAAGAGAAGACAATCTCAATGCAAGAAATCTTTACTTTCTGAAAGTAATTTTGTGACCTATTTTTTAATTTAAATATGCTGTTGAAAGCTCAAGATGAAAACTTACAAGAGAATTAAATGGTTTTTTATTCGATTAAGTATTTATTCAAAAACTGTCGAAATCTGATTAAACTCATCATGGCTTTATGGTGAGACCGTGGTTTTCAGAATCGTATATCTTACATTAAAAACTTGGATATTTTTGAATAACATGAGCTTTGCGTATAAGAAATAGAAATACCACATCATTTCCTAGGTAGCTGCTCGTCAGTTTTATAAGTTTCGCTTTAAATATTTAAATGGGATTTATGAAAACTTAAGAAGCTATATAATTCGTTTGTGCATGAATTACTTTACTACGCTTGTGCATAAATTACCAAGATATCAAGTTATTCTTTAACGCATTGTCAATCATTAGTAGCAATATTGAAAACAATGGATATTATTCAAAAATCACCATTTGTCTCTAATTTCTCGGCTTGATTTATTTTTTCTTATAAGATTTCATTTAAAATTTCTAATCTTTCGGATTAGATGCAGACGAACTGTTCCATTTCTATTGTTGCGAGATGTAATCCGTAGCTTTTGTGATAAATCACAACCGTAACTGAAATCTGGACACTCTACCTACGCAATTTACATCAAAATCCATTCATTTTTCTCACGTTCTTAAAGCTTGCTCTCTCACCCCAGTTGTTCTGAGCGTTTTCTTTTATCAGTACAATGGCGACAAATATTCTCAAAACTGACGTTGCAGACGATAATTTATGACATGTAGCTTTACGCAATCAAAATTGTTCTTACAGGAAAGGCGCTCGAATTTAAGCTATTTTCTTGGAAAAGAGGGATTTGTTTCGATTAACTAAAATCTCTGGTGAGAATTAGCTTATTTATATATGTTATCGCCAAACAAATGTTTTCCTCATTGGCCTAGATTAAGTTTGTTGAGATAATATATAATTTATTGCATCTGAATAACAAAAAATGCCTTTTTGGGTAGCTTTTTCATAATTTTATACTTTTGGAATACTGGCAGTAAGTTTCTATTCAGGATGAGTTGGTAAGGAACGTTTTAAATATTTCTTTTTACTATTTTTTTTTGGTCGATCTAATGTTTTGGAATTCTTTAAAAAGCTAAATGCTCTTTGACTTTAAGAACATTTAAACAGTTTGTCAGCCAAAAATTGACGCCAAATGGAAAAAGTTCTTCTTAAAAAAAAAAAAAAAAAATTGCGAAAGTGACGTAGAATCTTAAATATGTAATAAGTTATTGAATAAATTATAGGGAACAATTTCGTTAATATTCCCAATTCAATACTTATATCAATAAAACTTTGTTCTGTTTCACTTAAAGGAGTTGTATTCGTGGTATCCAAGAATTTTATGGTTACATCAAAATAAATGCCGTTATCATTTCAGGTCTCGTTATTTGTGCGCATGATAATGTAATATATATATATATATATATTATGCAAAAGTACCCCCCTCAAAAATATTGTCCCGATGCAAAACATTCTAAACTGGAAAAGGCTTTGCAGAGAAAAGTGAGAGAAATGACTTGTTTTTAGTGTCAATCTGCTCCAAATCTTTAAAACCGGACATGGTTTGAGCTTCAGGAAATTGTGTGGTGAGTTGGAATACATCAGTGAAACGGATGTAAGTGTATGAATTTTATTATGCATGTATTTCTTCTAGTGCTTTGTAAATAATTTCTAATTATATTTTATTTATAAACAAAAAATTGTTTATTAAGATCTGATTTTTTGCCAGTCTAAATTATTTTTCTATCCTATAAACAGTTGTACCGGTCCGAAAAAGGAATGGGTTCGTAAAAACGAGCGTCTACTGAGTTAATTCTTCCATTGTTAACTATACGCTGATCACACATTTAAGTAAAACCCTATTGAAGTGAATAGTCATCTAGGATTTGTGTGCCACAAATGCAGCATAATCCTTCATGCCAAATTCTGAATTTTTTGATGACGAAGTAATGTTGGCAAGATAACGTATTGTGACGTTTCGCGATGACGTAAATAAGGTTGCCAAAATAGAATTTTGTACTTAATTCTTATAGGTGCCCATCTCTGACGCAATATAAATCAGGTTGCCAGATAAACAAGAAAACCCGCCTAAATATCATTAAACTCAGAATTTGGTATACTGGATTATACAGCACCTGTGCCGTGGTAATAGGGGTTCGTTTATCTTTTTTACACTGTACCCCAAGTAAAAAATGCATTTTTACGGACCAAAGGAACCACTAAACTATAAATCAAATATTCTGACAGAATTAGCGGCACAAGGAAACTAGAACTAGTTGAATGATGCGTCTGCCGGAACAATTATAACTGTTCTCCCGGTAACTGGCCTTTAGTTTTTTTATTTTCTCCAAGTAGCGGCTAATTCCTTCGCTCGCTAAACAAGGACGTTGAAACCAGTCTGGCATTGGGCATGACGCAAAAAATGAAGAATCCGAAATTTCAAGTCTCCTATAAAAGGAAAGGCTTTTGATATTTTATAATATTGGATTCTTGGACTCTAACTGGACCAGCTTTTGGAATTCCCCAGAAGGAAGCTTGCCCACCGCTGTTAACGTTCTCCTCAGTTATGTAAGTACGTTTTTATGAATTCAAAGGAGTAATTTCTGTATTGGTAAAATGACTTAAATTTTTTGGCAGTATTGCTTACGTGTAAATGCTCGATTTGGGTTGAAATTAATTTTATAGAATAACGTTTATTTTCAGTTAACTCAAACCTGATTAAAATGCGACATGTTTAGTGAAATGTCTGTTAGCATAATCCCCCCCCCTATTATTCAGTATCTTAGTTCCTCATTATAGGAAAACGTGTTGCACGAGCATTCTCGTAAAACGCGTTCGTATGACCTCCTACAACGCGTTATGTACAAATGATGCAAGTTTCACTTTTCTCGTTAAAGGGGGTTTAAACAGAATAAGAAGGAAAAACTATGTTGTATGAACGAAATGTGTGTGATTTTATTGAAATGAAATTAAGAATATTTTAAATAAAAAGAATATACATATGATTAAAAAACCGTTCATTTTAAATAATAATTCCAAAAAACAATTTTATTACATCTTTCTTCGCTGTAGAATCTATCTAAAATAACGTTCCATCGACATTTTTTTTATTTTTTTTTTAGCGAAATGTTTAAATATAATTTTGTAAGAATATAACTGTCATAATAGGCAGACATATGTGAAATGGATTGTGAACTGTGCAAATCATTATAAATTTCGCTGTGCAGAATTATAAAGTGGGGAATCAAGTTCTTAAATGGGAGAAAACGCATGTTATACGAAAGACATGAAGCCGCGTTATGAGAGTGCCGTGTTGTAAGAGGATTACTGTATTTATAGTTTTACGGTTCTAATAGTTCTGAAACTTTAAATGAATAACCTTAAGAATTAGATTTATTTAAAATGTTAAGTTGTCAATAGGCTTCCTTATGCGCCTTTTCTCACATGGAATATACCTGGAATTATGTTGATTACTGCGATTGTTATCTTACTTTTAATTCGGTAGTAATCGACTCTTTTCTAAGCAATGATTTTTAAAAAAATCCTCCAAGGAGAAAATATGTTCATTTCATATAAGATGATACGATTTAGAAATGGACCCTTTTGCCTTCCGGTAAAATTGTGGTGAATGTCAATTTTGAAATGTTGACACATAGTCACTGGATTAGGATTCAAAATCACGTAGCATGCGTTATAGGGTGAACTAGCTATTATCCCTAACGCCCGAGTTAGCCTAATTGGGGACCAGTAACTTCTTTTCCACCCCCTTGTCTCATAAAAACAAACTTTTTATTCGATTTGATAAATGATTCTATTTGGTTGACTACTTAAAATTAGTAGACTATTGGATTTCGCGGCCCTTATGATGCGAGTTTCCGTGGCAATTGCCCCTGTCTTAGTCAGGCTTTACTCTTAATTCATCTCTTAATGGGGTTGATTCCCTAATTCCAAATATACCATACACCGATCTCCTCATTTTAACATTTTGTCTGATTTTTAATAGTCATTCCTCCTTCTTGAGTGTGGGATTTTATCGTCCCGAAATTTAATTTGTAAATCTTCCCATTCTCTCTTTCACGCAGTTGGTTTCTTTTTTATCTTTAATCTACATTTTAATAATTTTCTTTCAATGACTTTACTTTTATATTTTTAGCCATTTCTTATACATTTTCATTATTGTACTTGCATAAGCTTCCACATTCGCTTCTTACTGCCTTAGATTCATATAAGGAACTTAAGTAATTATCTTAGTTTGGCACAGCTTGTCCTCTTTAAATCAATTAACTTAGTGGGGTTAGATGCTTTTGTATTGGAGGAATTGATTGGTCGGGTTTTATGGCGCAGGGTTTAAAATACCAGTAGAATTACTCAGTTATTTTTCCATAGAATTACCATAGAATTACACCAGTAAACGAGCTGAATGGTCAGTGTTCTGGTCTTCTATTTAACAAATAAAAAAATTCGATTGCCACTTCATGCTGAACTTTCCATTGGTTCGAAATATTTAAATTATAGCATGGTCCAACTATCCCTCGTATGAAAGCTAAGCAGACAGCCAGTGTTTAAAATTCTGCCTTTCGGTTCAAAAGTAATTAGGTTCGAATCTCAAGTTGGTGTTTAATATTCGAAGTGGTTCGGAATTCACTTAACTGTAGGTCTTTGTGTAATTAGTCCTCGTATGTTAAAAAAAAAATAACTGAGTGGAAAGTAAAAAATTGCGTGAGAAAAAGTAAAGTAGAACAACACCGAAACGAAAGATACGTCAAATGTGCATTTTTGTTGTAATTGTTTATTTTGCTCAATAGTCTTCGCGCCTCAATATCTGAATGTGGAGAAACGAACCAAAATAACCAACATTGATCTCCTGATAGCGAATAAGGCATAGGTATAGAACGGAGCGTCGTCCTTTTTAATGAACAACCTAACTATAATGACTTTAACTCTTAAAACTTAATTTTGCGACACAAAAATTAAAATGAGAACTTATTTTTTTTGTGGGAAATAATTTAAAATTGTTTATTACAGTAATATATAAAATTTAATACAAAATATAAAACTTTTTAAGTAACTTATATCTAATTCTTTTACTTTAATATCACGAGAACCTAAAGTGAAATTTTGTCTTGAGGTACTTGAATTATATCTTACACCTAAATGGCGGATACCAATGCGGAAGTAATTGGTGTATTCAAATTTAGAAGGTTTTAATCTAGAGAACCTATCACTTAAATTGTCAGTATTTGGCGTTGACTTTCACTTTTGATTATCAAACTTGTCTTTTTTCATTTATTTGCATATAATATTTCCTTTAACTTATCGCCACTTTATCGATATGTCAATTGCCGAGATTAAAAGCAGTTTTTCGAATTCTTTACAACCGGAATCGTCTCCAAGGTGCTCATTGAATTTCTTAAAGCTTAAAATGATGAAATTCTTAACTGTTGGTGGAAGTGGACTATTAGCGCAGAAAGATTTCACGTTTACTCCCAGATTAAAGTAAGATTTTTTTTTTTTTGTTCTTAATTATATGTTGATATTCTTATGACTTAAGTTTCTCAGAATGAAATTGCAGTTAGTGTTGTGCATTTAGTATCAGTCACTAAACCTCATATATTTAAGTTTTTAACAAATATTTTACTATTTAGTTTTGTAAGACTAGATTAATTGCGTTTTTGATCACAGTAATGTTTAATTATTTTAAGCTATAATGTTTGTAATATCTCGTTCATTTTATTAAGATTATAACTGAATAATGAGCTCTTGAGTCTTCAACCTGATTGTAAGTTCAATTCCAATCTTGAGCGTGCCATGCTTTCTTTTGAATGGCTAGAACTCTAGCTTTCGGTTTAAGAGTTCATGCTTTCAAATTATATTTTGATGTTTTTTAGTAGTTCCGAATTCAATATAAACTGCAGATTCCGGTCTGATTAGCGTTTCTGTGCAAGAAATGACCGCTGAGCGAGAAACAAACTCAATCCAACCCAGTACGATTAGCTTTCATGTGAGTTAGTTTAAACGTAATTTAAATATTAAAATTCTCATTTAACAGTTTTTGTTACGAAATAAGCATTTTTTTTATCATGTTCACTGCTTCAATCCCTAATTTGTTTTACGCTATATTTAAAATTACGTAATATTTAAATTATAATACTTTTATGTATTACATAAAAGTATTATAATTTAAATATTTATATTTATTATTTATATAACAATTTTTATTTAAAATATTTTTTATGTAATACATATAAAATATTTATTTTAAACAGAAATTGTTTTTGATGTATTAATGGTAAATATTTCTAATAGTTTGTGTACCTCGTTTAAATGATTAACGCTTTGCTTTCATTTAAATGGTTCAGGCACTAAATTCTCACCTTGGATGTGGATGCCTATTGTTCGTATACTACAACATGCAAGTCCCCTGCGAAGAAAATTAATTTAAACCCAAAACTAAAACAAGCGGATGTGGATGTTATGGTCACCTTGATATGGTTAACCTTACTGCTTTGGAACCATTCTAAATCATTTAAGTATTGTCACCTTGGCTTGAATTTTTCATAGGCAGCAGATATTTATATATCTCAAAGGACAAAACCCGAAAAACTCCCAAGACACAACAATCCAACTGATAAACATGCTGAAATAACAAATATTTACATAGTTCAACAATGGGATATTTTTACGAGCTTTGTGAACGTTCATTTCAAAAGAATCAATCGCATCATTAGGATATGGGGTGTTATTAGATTGGTCATTCCTATGGTTAATTTTTGTTACAACTTTGACCCTCCATTGTGTGTTCTAAGACGTTGTTTTACTACATTTTAACTTCCATTGTGTTATTGGGAGGACTTCTTATAAGTAGTGGCCATATTCAAGATTGCAAAGGAGGAAACCATGAAAACTCCCAAGTATCTTCCCTAACAGATGCAGGTAGGCAGAAACGGAACATCCGTCTTTCAACGTTCAACAACTAGGCTGATAGTCAAATAGTTGGTGCTCTTGCAACAGTTATTTCAACAGTTCTTGGGTTCGAATCCCATCTTTTTCTTATGTTTGTAGTGTTTCGGATTCCTCTTTAAATCGGAGCTCACGGTCTGATTAGCTGTCTTGTTAAGAAAATGACCGTTGAATGTGAAACCAAACCCTTTGTTCAACACTGGCTAGGATCGAACCCAGCACCTTCTGCTCTAAAGATATTGAAATTCTTATTTAACAATTTACTGAACCCTGTACTTAAAGTTTCTAGCATGGGCCTTATGGCTTAAAGTAAAACTCCTACGCACAACGTCCGGAATGGTAGTTGAACCCACGAAATTTTTAACTAGCTGAATAATAATCAGGCTGCTCGCCCTGTAAATTTTGTGGATCTACTACGACCTTTTGAAATCAAAATTGTTTCAAGCAAAAAGATTTGCTGAACCCACACACATGTTCAGGCACAAAATACACAATCAATTCACCTCCTGTTGTCCAAATTCAGGACCTTGTACCCTTAATAACGCTATGCTATATGAATGTTTGCAAGAATAGTTGGGATTTTATCTTCAATTCTACAGCTCATGAGTTCGATCTTTGGTGGGTCAGAAAGTTCGAATCTCATTCAAATCTTGATCAAGTGAACCCTCATACAAAATAACCCAAAGAGACTCAAGTTAATATTCTATGTGATCTACTGATACACTTTCAAAGCGAAATATCCTGTATTCGATACCAAATATTATTGAGCAACAGGAGAGAACAAATCGTTTCTTCCTTCTGCATGCACCTCTGTCGCTTGGAAGTTTTCCTCCCTTGCGACGTGTGAATACGACTCTTAACTCCTGGATTAAGTGGTGGTCGTTAAAATGCTTTACAACTTCCTTTCACCGTCCACAATATTCTCAGGATCTCCGATTAGAATCTAATTTTGACCGCGCTCTAGCATATGAGAAGGACGATAAACAATAGATAGTGAATCATTTGACTTTTCGCTCCTATATTTGTTCCTGGTATTTCATGCAATGTCAATGTTGTAGCTAAAGTGAACATTACGGTCACAGCTCACCAGTCGCAAAAAGTTACCATTTATTAAATTTTAAAGTTAGGCTTAGCAATTTGAAATCTGGAAAAAAAAAACCTTGATTTCTCATATGGATCTGTTGATAATAAGAATCTGTTGTCGGGGACATTGTAAGTTGCTAATCAAAATCCAATACCTTAGTCTCCTCCACTTGGGGAAAACATTTTCGCTAATTGGCGAGGCTGTGACCGTAATGTTCACTTTTACCAAAATGACGCCGAAGATAAATGTTACAAATGCGGTGTCAAAATTAATTAAACTGAAATGACTGGAACTTATTTTCTTTGAGTAAAGGAACTCGTATAAAATGATAGAAGCTTATAGAGTTTACCAAAAAACACATTCTCGTTTATGAAATTAATAAGTACTTTTATTGCATTCAGAGTGTGACTTGATTCTATAACGCGCATTTTTTTACTGTTGCCAAAACTGTGCCAATTTACTGAAATATGGTTTTAATATTATACGACGTCATTTTTATAGGCTCGCTTAAGCATGTCATAGTTCACATATTCTCACACAAAGATTGTCTGGTGCATGTTTCACTGGGATTTTATATCAGTCCTTAGAAAAAATTTGATTCTTTTTCTTTTTATTTGTAACACGCATAATTAGTGAAGCGAATGAAGCATAGGAATTGGATCTCAAATTTAAAAATAAAAAAAATACTTTAATGTTGGTTTCATTGTCTAAATGGACTTCATAAATAAGGAAATTTATTGCATTTATCTCACTAAACCTCATTCCATGTGGCTTTTGTTTCACATGATTTCTTTTTCAAAAATATTTCTTTCTTAATATATGGGGCTATTACATCCTACTTAAAATATTATCATTTGTTATGCAAAACTTTCCATTTTAAAGTGAGTTATAAGTATCTATAGAGACATCTCTTAAATTTGATAACGTTTGCTAGTATGGTTTATTTTTAGTAATCTTGAATATAATCTTGATTTTCTTATTTTAATAATATTTTTGTCTTCCTGGTGGCTATTGCACCAGCATACTCCCGAACTGGACTCTACCGGTTAGACAGAAGCAACCGGACGTAGTCTTTGTTATTTAGAAACATATACCGAGCAGAAGATCTCTCATTACTTGGACTACCACCTCAGAGATATCCTTTCACTTGGAGGATATTGCGACCACGACTTTATTTAATGTGTCTCAGTCGCTTTTACTGAACACGACGGATATTTGATTGAGTAGAGATTCGAACTCATTCCCTTATGATAATGAGAGTGAACGCCCTTATCCACCAGGCCACCGCGTTTCTAGTAGCTGAATTCTTGGAACTTAGGTGTTTCAGTTCAACAGTTCGTTACTTCGATAATCTTGTTTAGCATGGGTGCTTCTAAACTTTTTCCTTTTTTGCAGACGGTAAAAGATGGAATTTGATATATTCTTTACGATGGTAATATCATTTTTGGCGATATATTCGCGAGCGCTGACGAATAGGAAAAGCGCCGAAAAATCTTCTGTCGGAAGCGAGCAAAATACTGAATAATAGTTTTTTTTAATACTCAGTTTTGTAAAGGAGAGTTCATCTAATGAAGCTAATAGAATTGATGTCCTGTGATTCTTGTGAATTCATACGAAAGAATGTTGAAATCGCGAGTACTAAAATGAACTAACGCACGATTTGTGTTATGAGTGGAAATGAGTTGAGACGAACCAAGTGTCGAAAAAGGTCTCCATATAGACTAAGCATCAAATTTAAGTGGGACCCAATGATGTAGTTTAGAGAGAAGAAAGAATGCCATCTCGGTTAATCACCACTTCTTTTGATTATGATTCAGCATTGCGTGGCTGTTTATGTTTAGGACTTTAATCATCATAACGTACTGCATGCACAAATGCATTTTAATAAAACCTCACTTAGCTCTGTTTATAAATATTTATATTAAGATTAAATTTATATAAAAAAATGTCGATAAATATTAAAATTGTTTTATGGGGCATTATTTGTTAGTATTTTGTTTTGATATCATTTCATGATTGAAATATTAGATTAAACTTTATCATTTTTTACTCTTAACTTTATCACTGTCAAAAATGATCGTACACTTTAAATATTCACAAAAAGATTAGTAATGCCATAAAAAGCCTTACTAAAATAATAAACGGAGCTAGTAGGATATCCCCCCATTGGCGATCATTGCGACTTTTTTTCGTCACCAAGTTAATCGCATGTTTTTCAACGCGGGAATTTTCCTTAAGTTCCAAAAATATGCATTTTAGAAAATTTTAAATCACATAATATACAAAATTTAAAAACATATTACTAAAAGTGAATAAAAAGTTTTTGTTGGGTTTGTGTTCTCTTCAAAATAACCGGTCAAAGCGATAAATAACAATGACTTACTTGATATGACGTCAAGCTCACGTGTCGAATATGCTCTGTGATATTTTGGAAAAATATGAGAAAAATATAATAAATTTAATATATATATAATATATATATATAAAATAAAAAAGATATAAATAATAAATAAACAAAAGGAAATTGGAAAAAAAGAACTGTTTACGATGTTTGGATGCTGGTGACAACGAAGCACAACAACAAACCTAGAACAAAAAGTTCACATTGAAAGTAAAACGAAAACTTCAAATGCTGTTGCCATTGAAAAGAACCATATATATGACGTAAAAATGATGTAAAACAAGAGTAAAATCAAATGTGGCAACAAAAAAATCTGAAAATAACAAAATCTTAAATTGGCAGCAGGATATAATCAAAACAAAGGACACTAGATTTTGCGAGAAGTCATTTGGAGGGGGGATGTCATACTTACACCAAGTAAACATACTATAGAAAAATGTAGCTGCATGGCGTATCAGACGGCAGAAAAAGAAAATACCTGCGCCACTTTTAATGAATTGAAGTTTTTTGGGAAAAATTGCTTTAGGTTGCCTCATGGCGAAAAGTAGTGATTTTCTTGTGTCCAAGAGTGTTTTCATGCATGTTTGAACAAACAAGATGGCGGCTAAAATATTAAAGTTGTCAGAGTCAAACTAAAATATTTAAAAATGACGTCAAATTGGCGAGAAACTAAGGAGCACCAAGTTTTTGTTTTGCCATAATTTTGTAAAATTGAAAAAAAAATTTAATTTGTCTGTGTTAGTGTTCATATTTAGGCAGAAATGAACAAGTACTTTTAAAATTTATGTTTCAACTTGAATTTTCATGAAAACTATTATGCCGAGCTGGTAGCCGAATGGTTAGCGCTCTTGCTTTCGGTTCAACAGTTCGTGGGTTCGAATCCAACCTTGGGCATGGATGTTTGTAGTGACTCAGAATCCACTTTAAACCTTAGGTCCCGGTCTAATGAGCCCTCGTGTGCAAAAAATGACCGTTGAGTGACAAACCATACAAATGAAAACTATTTTGCTTTAAAAATAGTAGCTTACGATTTTTCTACTCCGATTTCAGAAATCGCTATAAAATTGTATCCAAAATTAGTCATTTATGTACTTTACAGACAATAGCATTTGGTATTTGAAACACATTATGGTGATTTGGAAATTGTAATCCTTAACATCTTTAAAATTTTAAAAATTTAGATGCTTCTTAAATACTATGTAAAATGCAAGTGATCATTGTCTTCAAAGCTTGTAACAAGGCATAATAAGCTCAATTTATGAAGACCAATTTTTTCTTGCCACAAAAGTCTCAAAATTCGCCAAATATAACGAAGGAAATTCTATTTTAAGATAAGTTTAGATCTGATCGTGTTTTTTTAATTTATAATGCATTAAGTTAAAAATCTTGCTATTATAGTTCTGCTAATGATTTATTTTAAGTTATAACCACATGTTTTATAAAACATTTTTTTAGGAAATATGAATACTGTAAAGTATAGCTGGATTTGCATAAATGTTCTACTTTCTCTTTTTAATATTAAAAAAATCTTATACAACTTTGTTCTATTTAGGCATGATTATAACATTACCTTGATTCTATATATTGTGAAATGAAAGAGTTAGAATGTTCCTTTTATTTAATTGAAATAAATTACAGAACAAAAGTCGAATTCACTCTTAAAATCTTGGTATTTACTTACATTTCTTACTTTTTAATTTTAACGGCAGTAAAGCTCAGTTGGCAGATGAATGGTTATTATTTTGATCTTCAGTTCAATAATCAATGAGTTCGATTCTTACTTGTAGCATACCGTGATTGTATTGGTTTATATTCCAGTTTAAAGTCAACAATTCGTGGATTTGAATGCCACTTTGGGCATGGAAGTTTGAAGTGGTTCAATGGCTTTGGCCTCCAAGTGGAATGATACCTTTAGGGTTGTGTGTGTGTGCGTGCGCGCCAAGTATCCGGGGTCTTCTGCTTGGTGCCTGCTTCAAAATCGCGAAGACTTCACCAAGCTGTAACTAATTGGTATAGCCGAACTCAGGGCAAGGTACAGGGAAGCATAGTGATGGATCGACAACTTTAAACCGAAGATCCCGGTCGAATTGGCCCTCGTGTGCAAAAAAGAGTTGATCGACAAACTAATTTCTGGCTTCATACTATTCATTGTTGAACAACGGTGATGACTGTTGCGTTTCCGCCTTTTATTTTAGAGTTGTTATACCAACATGCTTTCTTATATCTGGGTCTGATTTGTGGTCTACCAGTTAGATAAAAAAATCCGAGTGGAGACTTCGTAACTTTGAAGTAACGACCGAGCAGAAGACTCCGAATATTTGGCCTGGTACGGTTATCATTTCACTTGGAGGACATTACAACCATGACATATTGAACGTGTCCCAACCGCCTCTAGCGAACACGACTGATCTTCAGTTAAGCCGGGATTTGAATTCACTACCTTCCGATAATATGTAAAGACGCCTAACCAACCAGGCCCCATTGGCCCCTGATTTTTCGGCGTGGGTGCTTCAAGGTTATCTGGGGCTCTCATGCGAGAATTGTTCTCTGAGGTAACATGAATTGTGTTCAGATGACTCATTACGTCCTTCGACTGTTAGGGTGTGTCAAATTTATCTCTCCATTTTGCTATTTTAAAGAATTCACATATTATTGCTGTGGTTTTACTTCTAAAACTTTCACTTAAGATTTGTTTCACTGAATATTTGTGCCTTTTGTTGCAGGACTTCTTGCAGAAAGATGCCATCGGCAGACGTCGAGGACCTCCGGA
The DNA here is from genome assembly GCA_030067965.1 of Latrodectus elegans. Taxonomy (NCBI): domain Eukaryota; kingdom Metazoa; phylum Arthropoda; class Arachnida; order Araneae; family Theridiidae; genus Latrodectus; species Latrodectus elegans. Next base: position 9,139,812 of record CM057819.1, on the reverse strand, counting down.
AGCAGCTGGCTGCTCACGGCCAAGAACATCTCCTCAAATTCTGGTCGCGGCTGAGTGGTGACCAGAAGTCTCAACTGGTGGCCGACATCCAGGCAATCGACTTCAACCTCGTGTCGACCGCTTTCAAGGAGACGGTCACCAACCGTGAGAACAACAACCAGAAGCTGGACCAGCTGCTGGAGCCAATACCGGACGAGCTGCACGAAGGGGTGTCTCGCTGCACGCCTAAGCAGCTGGAGCACTACAAGGACATAGGTCAGTGCTGCTCTTTTTTTATTAGTGATAGCAGGATTATTTTCCACCATCTCTGAGTTCGCTCAGATTTTTCAGTAATGCGGTCGACATTAGAAAAGGATGTTTGGACTATATCTGTTTGCCGGACTGGCCAGCGAACAGATTTCTAACTTTCAGTGCAGCTTTCATAAACTCGATTCCCTCCTTCATCGTGTATTTCTGCTATTTTAGAATCCGCTTTAAATCGCAGGTATCAGTTAAACAACCTTTCTTGCGCGAAAACCTACAGCTATAAACCGATCCTATCAGGACTTGTGCAGAGCTGGCAGCCGAATGGTTAGCGCTCTTGCCTTCGGTTCAACAGTTCGTGGGTTCGAATCCCACCTTGGGCATGGATGTTTGTTGTGGTTCGGAATCCACTTTAAGCCGTTGGTTTCGGTCTAATAAGCCCTTGGGTGCAAAAAATGACGGTTGAGCGAAAAACAATATCAGGACTTGTTCATAAAGGTATTTTATTTGGGTAATACTAAATATGTACCGTATAAAATATTCCAATCTAATAGATTACATTAAACTCGGGATCAATCGGATAGCACTCTGTTCTTAGGTTCGACAGTTCGTGCGTTCGATTCTCACCGTGGGATTGGATGTTTTTTGGGTTTGATGTTTTCTTTGGACTTTAGGTCGTAGTCTAATAAATCTTCCTACTAATATTGAGCAAATAATCAAATTAAACTAACCAATGAAACTTGGTAATAGAGTGAGAAGTTCTGTCGTTTAATGTACAGCATTTCGTTGGTTCGATACCCATCTTGATCGTTAATGATTTTAGAATAGTTTAAAGCTCACATTAAAGGTAATTCTTGGTTTAATTAGATTTTAGCTTAGCTGAGCTGGTAGCCAAAGAGCTAGCCTCTGGTTTTTGATTGAGCAGTTCATGGGTTCAATTCCCTTCTCGTGTATGGTTATATGTATCGGTTTGCATCCATCTTCAGTTTTAACTCCCTGTATGATTAACTCTTGTGCAAAAAAAATTTTATAGAGCTATATACAAATCAATTGGATTTCATGTCCAGCTTTGGCCATCCATAGTTCATTGGTTCGATATCCTGCTTGGCCTTGGATATTTGTAGTGGTTCAGAATCCTCTTCAAACTAAAGGTTCTGATCTAATTAAGACTCTTGATTAAAAAAATGACAGTAGTGTGATCATATTTCATGTGCAGACTGACCATGGATCGACTAATTAATCCCAGCTTCTGAAGAAAAAAAAATGGAAAAATTCAGCCTGAAGCTTAAATGCTTGCATTCAGATATGAGGCATTAAAATTACTAAATTAAATATCAGGTGGTTATGAATATTTTTGTCGAATTGTCTTTTCTCGCAACAGTAACATCGTATAATTTGCTTTCTTTTTCCGAAAGTGAAATTATCTTTTGATAATTGGAAAAGCAGTTACTAAAGAACTGTTTTCTGTGCTACAAGAGTTATTTGTATTTGCCTTCCAAAATAGCCCCCGAGTCATCCAATATTCAGTTTTCTCCTCATTCAATTGTTCGTCGCGCTTCGAAAAACTGAAATCGATTTTGTATCAACCTTTCCCGCACTCCATTCTCTGAATGCCCGGATTTGAATGATAGGATTTGTTACGGGTAGTCCTTTAATAAATTTAATAGCGTGCAAAGGGTTTTCAACTTATTAACGTAACTCATGCCATCAAACATTACAATTTATTAATTGAAAAAATATGGGATTGAAACGACAGAGGGTATTAACACATTTTAGTACGATTTCGATAACGAATTTAAAAAAAGTAAATGTTTTAGAATAAACATTTTTGGCAACAGCTTATTATTTGTAATGAAAAATATCGTCTGCTACTTTTAAATGTATTCTTCTTTAAAAATGTCACATATAAGCGTGATGTGAACTGAAGGATATGTTTTTGCGCTTTCCCAAAATAAACGTTCTCGTACCAGAATTCAAAAACGGTGTGAAATGCATGGTATTAAAATTTCTCAGTGCAAAATGAGCAACATTATTAATCGGACAGGTAAAAATCATCAATCATTATTTCTACATAGAAAGAAAGCTCTAAACGAATAACCGTAAAAGGTACGTATTGTTTCTAAAGTAAAATCGCTGGTAACAAAAAATTCTCTGGTAATCCGCCAACACAGAAATCAATTGCAAAGTCTTTAGATACATCTGTAGCAACAATAAAATAATAAACAAGTATTTACTAATTAAAAATGCTAAAAAACATAATGTGTGTTCACCAGCTTTAGAACTTAATTGTTAAGTCAAAAATGAATCAGTTTGAAAATATTTCCCCTACGCTCTTTCGTGAACTATGGTGTTGAACCCACGATTTTCTAAATCCCAGGGCGGTCAACTACTATTCTTCATAATTTTGAATGAATATGAACCCTTTGTACTCGTATAATACATTTATATTCCTTTCCTTCATATGTGTTTGGCTTCAATAGAAATATTAGAGGGATTTGTCGAAGTGTGTTCTGAACCACCGCCAAAATACGTATCCGAAGTTTGAATCCAGCCCATGATTCTTTAAACTGCAATTATTAAGCAGTAACCAGTTAGATGCCAATTGAAAATGTTCACTAAATGCTCAACAAAAAATTAAATGGAAACTTGACTTGAGTTTGTTTTCTTGCAACAGAACTTTGATATCTGCATGAAGATTTCATGTCAAGCATATCAGAATTCTTTCACGCCATGAACAAGTTTAAATAGAGCTCGAAATGATAATCTAACTTGTGAATAGTTACAATGGGGATAAAATTGCTGATCAATTAACTGTTAGCTTGGCATTTCATTTGATGTTTTTCATTCTGCAGACAATTTTGCACTCGAGATTTATTTGGTTATATAGAGAACAACTTTTGAACCACTGCAAACCTTAAGGTAAGTGGGAATCAAACAGATAAACTGTGTGCTGGAGCACTATTTATTAAAGGGCCGAATCTGCACGGTTGATACGTTGAAGGCCATTGTAAGGTATTGTAATAGCTGCAGTGTGCATTACCTGAGCAAAGGACTTCATAGTGGGCCGTATCCATGTACTGCCAGGGGGGAAACGTGGAAAACTTTAAAGTACCCACTCCTACGTGCACATAGAAAGTAGAAGCTACATTTATCTCCCGTTGTGGTCGAACCCGGATCCTTATTCTGCGAACAGCGTTGTTTTACCGCAATCTCACTGTCAACCCGATTCGTAGAGGTTATTAATGTTCTGATATTATTCACATTTTAATTAAGATCTACCTATTTTCGTAATAAAATCATTAACTTAGGCAGAAGCATACTGGGCTGTTTCTCTTGGCAGAAAATACCCCCAAATCGAATGGAAAGCTACGCTGTCACTCCAATAAAATAGTTTGCCAAATCGAAATAGAAATTTGGTTATTCTGAAGCTGAAGGACCTCCAAAGAAGTTTTCCCCCTGGGGCCCCAATTAGTCTTAGTCTGACCATGAAAATACAAATCCGATTGCTATATTCGACTGCCAAGTAGTTGACACTCTAACCTCTGATTCAACAGTTCATGAATTCGAATTCTTCCTTGAACATAGCTATTTGTAGAGGTTTGGAGTTCACATTAAACTGTAGGTTCATATTGTCTTCCTTTATAAAAAAATTGTTATTGGGTAACAAACAAACCAAAATAGTGTACAGGAAGTGTTTGCTTCTTTAAATCTTCCCCTGACGAGAAACTACTTTTCTCTTAGAAACTGTTACAATGGCTATAATCTATTAATCTTTATTTGTTTATTTCGGGTTGAACTTGTAACAGAATCTATTGAAATACTTCATGGTATTAAATATAGACAGTAAAAAAAATTGTTTGCGTATCTTCATTCGAATAGTTATTACTACATCCTAAGTTAAGGGTGTAACCTTCTGGACTTGGGTGTTGCGGCATTTCCAGAGGCGGAAGGGGTAAAACGAATTATTTTCTTTTTATTTCCTGCACACTTTCTCTAGTTTTTCAAGTTCCACCACATTTCTCTTTTTTCCTTTTCCGACTGTTTATTGTCTGTCCATGGATACCGTTCTTCTTGAAATCGAGTGCGAAGAGAACCAGTTATTCCAGAAAACACGTTCCTGTTATATAGGAGAAAAATATCGGCATGTGGGTTAAGAGGAAAAGTAGGTCATCCCCCACTAATCCACGGTCGTGCGAAAGTAACGGGTTCTCGAATGGGGCGACCGGTTCATAAAAATGGAGAGTCAACGGAATGTTAATCGGTATAGGTCTCGCTTTTTTTTTTTTTCCTCGATTGTGTTTTTTTGTTTGTGGTTATTTTTCTACATTATATTTTGATCACGCGCTATTCGTTCATTCTGGGAAAGTGATTGTTGATGCCATAGAACCAATTGAATTGATATGAAATTTTGTGTCAACAATCGTTACGCTATGCAACATAAATTTTTGCTTGAAAAAAAAAAGATCTTTTAAATAAAATTAAAAAGTCTTCGGAAAAATGATTTTTTTAAAAATTATAATGCGAAGTTGATAATTGTATAAATACGATTTATTTGTGTTAATTGTTTTGATTTGATACTTTTTGTACTTTATATGTTGATCACGCGCGATTCATTGTGGGAAAATGATTCTTGGTGTCATAATAAATCGAATTGATATGAAATTTTGTGTCAACAATTAGTAAGCTTTGAAAGTTTATCTTTTTTCTCAAGCTAAAAATTTAGATCTTTAATTTTTTTTTAAATAAAAATTAAGTTTTAAAAATATTTTCTGAAAATTTTTTATATGTAAAGTATATAAAAAATTTTCAGAAAATATTTTTGTAATATTTTTTCACTGTAAAGTTGATGACTGTGTAATAGATTTACTACAATTTCAAGATTTACAATCTTGAAACAGAGCTAGTATCCGAATGGTTAGCTCTCTTGCCTTTAGTTCAACAGGTCGTAGGTTCGAATCCCCCTGTCAGCTGGGATGTTTATAGTGGTTTGAAATCCACTTTTTAAACCGTAAATCCCGGTCAATTAACCCACGTGTACAAAAAATGACCGTTGAGTGACAAAATCAAGCCTTACAATATTAAAATTCGTGAATTTGAAACCTGCTTCAGTTTCAACATCCAACAGCAGTTTTATTTTAAGAACTTTAGGAATCATTTTTCGAAGTATAAAGCTAAGTTAGAGAAACTGGTGGATTTGTGTGCTCTAGCCTTCAGTTCAATAGTTCGTGGATTCGAATCCTGCCTTGGAGCCGTTGGGGCTTTGTAGACATTCTGCATCCACTTTGAATTGTTGGTCCCGGTATAACCCTTGTGCGCAAAAGCAAGCTGAAACTACGTGTTTGTTGGTCAGTTAGAGATAACTTAAGTAGTTGAAAGGTACTGACAACATTCACATTTAATAGTTTAGAATGATTTTACCTCTTCTCGTCTCGCTTCATTCTCCCCCACTGTCCTGGTTTGAAGTTGAAATAATACTTTTAAATTAACTTGTCGCAGAAGTTTTGCCAAAAAATTTTCTTTTTTTGTTTGCATCAGTTTATTACGATTTCAAAAATCAGATAATTTTTATATCGAGTATCGTTGACTCTTGCTTAAAATTCTCTGTTTATTTTAAAGTATATTGTAGCATGATAAATATAATAAATTTTGTCTTTTTGCAATTAAATGCATTTAATTTACTAATATTAGAAAATTAAACCTTCCTTAACTCAACAAACTCGAATTTCTAATAAGTAAATACTATGCCTATTTTCTTACTAGACACCCCCGTGAAAGAGGTCCTTAAAATGATAAAAGTACTAAAATGACTATCAAACTAATCCATTACCCCCTAACATTTTCAATCCGTGTTTCTTTCATAATTAAAATTAATTTTAAAAAATTTAATTAGGAACTAGAATTTTCCATGTTTAAATGTGAAGAACTACCTTTAAATTAAATGAAAAATTAATATTAAGTCCATATTGATTAACAGCAAATTAATGAACGATGCGAAAATTTTTCATTTCGATTTCTTAATTTTTTCCACCACCCCCACACTGATCTTTCTACGCAGGTTCTGAAACCATTTTTTGCTAATAGAGTAAAACAATGAAAAGTGTTTTTATATATTTCATAAACAATGACATTATTACTGTTCTTGTCCACGTTGCAGGTCTTCGTGAGATTGCGGAGGGGCGAGTGGCTGCCTTGCTTTTGGCCGGAGGACAAGGCACCAGGCTCGGGGTCAACTACCCCAAGGGCATGTACGATGTCGGATTGCCCTCAAGGAAGACCTTGTACCAGTTGCAAGGCGAGAGGCTGCTCAAGCTGGAAGAAATGGCGGAGAAACTGACCGGAAAGCGAGGCACCATCACTTGGTAAGCAGCATCTTAGTTCTTTGCCTTGTGACAGAGATCCAGCCAGAATCAGCGACATTTGTTTTTAGAAGGGAAAACAAAAGTTTCCTTTTTGATATATAATAAATCGGAATATTTTTTCTATTGTGTCTAGAGGAACATTGAACCTTTTCTTTCAGAGATAGCGTGAAAGTTCCAGAGGTACTAATGCAGTGATGGATACTTATACAGACCATGAAGGTCCAATTATGTTGTGGTCAGTTGTCTGTTCGGGCAAAGGTGGAATATTTAACTTCATCCTAGTGTTCATTCAGCCATGACTGGCATGGTATATCTCCCTATCTTAGTAAGCAACGGTACAGTGTCCCTCTAAACACTATTCAGCACTTGTATGAATCGGTTCCTAGACTGTGTTACATGCCAAAAAATGTGATTAAACCCGATTAATAAAGGATTCTTTATAAAGTCTATATTTATAATCTCCATTTTGATAACCAGCTGTATATTGGAGTATTATTGAAGATACATTAATTCGTGTTTGGTATAGTTGAGGATATACTTTCTTTTAACTGAAAATTCATTCCCTCCGAAGGGGTACAGTACCCATACATCTTGTGCCGTGCCATATATGTCACATTGGGAAATTTAAATCCAGTGGTTTCATTTTCATGAAGCCCTATGGCTTAGTAGTAACGTTTCACGCTCCCAAGTCACAGGTCCGAGGTTCGATTTTCGGTCTGGGCAAGGTCGACTCAGCCTCGTTGTTGTAGTTGTTGTTTCCAATTCCCGTGATCATCAAGGCTAGATCAAGTACACGAGTCCATTCACCCTAAATAAAGTAAAATACCAGAAGAGGATATTGAATCGGATTTTGTTTGGTGTAAGCCCCAAACAAGATAAAATGTAGTCAGGAGAGGCCTGAACCGAAGAACACTTAGTGCAAGTCTCGAAATGTTTGTTACCAACTACGAAAGTCAATGGAGGGCAAAGAGCCTCTAAGAAAACATGCAAGTGCAGTTTGATCGCGTCTACTGCAGCCCCGAGCCAAGGAGTCATCAGGACACCTCACCTGGTACCAAGTATGCACAGGTTGGACAATACAGGAAGCCATGGTAGTTGCCCTAAATTTAGAAAAAAAGCTCCATATGAGTAGCGGCAGGAGTGGTGAAATCGCTAGCACCGGCTCTAGCCAAACTGTCCGCAATTTTATTACCAGCAACATCCACGTGGGAAAGAATCGACTGAAAGTGGACATGATGACCATAAAAAGATGTTTTAGTTTCCTGAGGATGTCTGCACTAGTACTATCCCTCACATGATGCCAATCGGCCAAATGCTGAATAGCACTTCTACTATCAGAAAAGATCAAGATATCCTTTAACTGCGGAAGCATCATGACGGAGTCCAGACCTTCTAGAATTGCAGTAAGCTCACTTCGAAAAACTGAGCAGAAGTCTGGATTTCTTCTCCAGATTTTTATTTCTTTATCCCGCGAAATCTAATATAGATGCCACTGCCAGAACAGCCATTATCAAGTCTACTGCCGTCAGCGTATAATTGAACAGCATCCACGGGGTCATTGCTGATTTTCTCCAGAGCCAACTGTTTCAAGTAGTCTGGAAGATCCAGTTTGTTAATTTGAACAGAAAGGTCCAGATGAAAATAAACACTACCAAGACCCTCAGAAGGGTTGATAATAACTCGGCTTCTCATCCTTTCAGTAGGTCGATAAACTGAGTACCAAGCATGCCTGGCAATTAAACACTGAGAATTTTGCTTTAGGTTGATCAACTAAGGGGGATATGTGCTTCGCACCCTGGGCCCTCAACCATGAAAACAGATGTGGGCACTGTAAGCCTTGGCCTACATGGGCTGTCGTGCCACAGAGTTTAGTTTTTGTTTTCGGGATTAAATGGTACTAACAGCCCATTTCGTTCCAGGTACATAATGACGAGTGAGCACACCATGGAGCCGACGCTCGAGTTTTTCTCCAAGCACAACTACTTCGGCCTGCAGAAGGAGAACCTGGTGGTCTTTGAGCAGTTCATGCTGCCCTGCCTCACGCAGGAAGGGAAGGTTATCCTAGAAACACCTTGGAAAACTGCCAAAGCTCCAGGTATATGCAACAGGTTACGCTTCATTACTTGCACGGATCCTTTGATATTTTTTTCTACCTGTGAAATCAATAGCATTCTCTTTAAAATTCCGATTGCATTTAGGATATTGATAGAATTTAAAGTCATACATATCTGTACAGTGAAGTAAATAACTAAGGTATTAAAACAGGGCAAAAAATACATTTTTTAAGAAATTCAAAGAACTTTTTCAGCCCATATTTTAGAAATCTTTCTATTGTTTCAGTAGTATTAATTGAAAGAAAGTTTTTAATGTTGCTGTATCTTAAGGCAGTAGTCTTAAGATTCAAACGAGATTGCTTACAAATATTGCCACTATTAATTTAGAATTCAATTGCTTAGTGAAATTTTTTTTAATTTAAATCGTTTTTCCCTGTTTAAACTAATCATAAAAGGGGTGTTTTGCCATGTCATTTTCATTTAGCTTTTTCTGCTGTTCTATTGGACATAGGTGCCGTATAATCTAGAATACCAAATTCTGAGTTGGGCGATATTTTTGGTGGTTTTTCTGATGTATCTGCCAACCTGGTTTTTATTACGTCGTAGAGATTGAGAGCTATAAAAATGCTATAAATTCTATGGCAACCCTAGTATATTTACGTCATCTCGCACGTCACAATACGTCATCTTAGCAACATTTCTTTATCGCCAAAATAATTCAGAATTTGGAACCCTGGATTATACGGCACCTGTTCCTTGTATTATCTATGGTTAATGGCTTGAATCAATGGAAAAGGGCTTCTCAAACCGATGCTTTGCATTTTAAATGAGAAATCGTTTTATTAACAAAATGAACTTCGACACTATTTTCACATTCGATGCTGAAATTCGCCTTGTTTGTTGCCTCTTGAAGAAGTCGATGAATTTACTGTCTGCCTTCCAATCATAAAAGTCGGATGTACAACGCCGTCTCAATGCAATGAAACGTTATCTGACGTCATGGATATTTTAAACCAATGAGAATGGTAATAAAGTGATGTAGCCATGATTTCAATGAGAAGAAAAGATACAACCACATTATGGTTAATAAAGAAAACAGATGAACTTAATTGGAAATTAGGAATTTTATCTTTAATGAAAAGTAAGAATATCAAATGATTTAAAGAAAAAATATTCAATCTGTCTTTAGTGAATTATTTAAAAAGGAAAGAATACCAAATAATTTTTCAATTATTTTCAAATTCATATGGTTCAGATTTATATATTAAATAAATAAAATGTGTGTGTAGGGTTAATATTTTAAATAATAAAAAGCACCTAGGATTGTAATAATTGAAGTAATTCTTATATATAAAAGAAATGTGATGTCAAATTCCAATTAATGTTGAAGCAGCCGTTTTATTCCAATGACAGCATTTTACATAGATAAAATAACTATAAAATTTTACGGTAAATTTCTTGATATTAAATTTTTATTAAATAGACTTAACAAAACTTTGATGCTCGCATCCAAAATAAGCAGTTTTAAAGTTTACTCACCAAGATTTAAGCTGAACTGGCTTCCCTTGCTTAGCGCTCTTATATTTAACTGAGTAGCTGAGCGTCAGCTCAAATCCCACCTTAGGACTGGATGTTTGTAGCTGTTTGGAATCCTATTGAAACCTTATGTCCTGGTATACTTAACCCTCGTGTTTAAAAAATGACTGTTGAGCAATAAATTAACGAAACCTACCACCAAGATTTAAATGAGCTTGATGAAGAATGATTTAATATTCTGCCCTTCGGTTCAATAGTTTGTGCGTTCGATTCTTACTTTGGGCTTGGATGTCTGCAGTAGTTAGGAATCCGCTTCAATATATAAGTTCTGGTTTAGTGAACCCTTATATAGTGATGGTGCATAACAAATGTCAATTAAGCGATGAAATAGCCAAATACATTCAAACCAAGATTTACATTAAATATGTAATAATTTTAACTAATTGTGTAAAAATTGGAAAGAGTGATATGAAAAGAATTTTTTTAAATCTGCAGATTATAACAAGGTTAATCAGAGCTGTAATCAGACCTTGAATGAAAATTTTGAAACTTAGGTATTTCATTACTTATGTGCATTCTAAACATTCAACATGCTTCAGTAGTTATTAATCTACCATGTTTTGGTCAGTGATTTTAGAGTTCGCAGCTCAGGTATCGAAATTCAATTTTATAAAATCGTCGCTCAGCCTCATTTGATTATTTTTCGCATTACTTTGACAATGAGGATTTAAAACAAGTAATATAAAAAATTTTTACAGTCAATTTTTACATAAATCAAGAGAGAAAAATGTTTTTTTCCCAAATAAAATTTAAAATTAATTAAATTTAAATAAATTATTTGAAAAAACTATATTAACATCAAGTGTCATCTACTACAAGTTTTAAGAAATGTATTTGAGCTTGAGGGGATGAATAAAAAACATTTTATAAACAATTGAATATTTGAGCAAGATAGGTGTAGGGAGAGTGTGAACTAATTACAGGAATTGAATTTTTTTAATAACGGTGGGTACTTGGGTGACTAACCCTTCGCCACAACAAGGCCGGAAACTGCCGCTCATTTGTCATTATCCGGTGGGCACCTATGAACCAAGTCATGGAGGTGAGTAGCATTATCCACGTCACTCCACCACAAACCCTTTTATAGGATGGGCCACATCCATGCATCATCTCAGAAGAAAGGACAGAGACAGAAATATCCATACCCGAACCGACAGCCTAGGAGTCAGGAACGTTAACAACTCAGTCATCGGTCCTCGGAATTGTGAAAAATAGATTAAAAGAAAAAAACGAATTAAAAAGGGACAAATGAATTTAAGAAAGGATGAATTTAACAAAAGGCAAGGGATAGAGAGAAATTAAAAAAAAAATTATATAATGCAAAGGAACATTCTTAAAGAACTTGAATCGAATTTAATTTAAGTTATAACAAAATACATTCTTTCTGTTTAATAGTTTCAGCTCTAAAACAAGAAAATTAAATTGTAATATTCTACTTTTTTTTTGTTTGAAATTTTTTTTAAGTTTGTACATAATTCTAAAAGAGGTATTTTATCGAGTTGTTTTTTTCCTGTGTTTAATACATTGTTTTCTTTGGTCTGAACAGATGGCAACGGGGGTCTGTTTCGAGCCCTCCGCCAGCGTGGCATCCTGGAGAACATGAGCAAGAGGGGAATCCGGTACGTTCACGTGTATTGCGTCGACAATATTCTGGTCAAAATGGCGGACCCTGTCTTCATCGGTTACTGCGTCAGCAAGGACGCCAACTGCGCTGCTAAAGTAAATTTTAAAGCTTTTTCCTCCCTGCTAACCATTTCATTTTTCATTTTAAAGTAACAGTTCATCGAATTGGACTTGTGCTTAAATCTGAAATCATAATATTTGATGTATTGTGGATGTCTCGACAAGCAATGCACTAAACTCCTATGTTGTCTTGTAGAATAAACCGCTGACTTTCCTTTCCGAATGAACATTGTAGTTAGATGCTATTTTCCTGCCTCAGGAATTGGCTTTCATTTGAATGCTAAAGCTCTAGTCTATTCAGCAATTAGTAATTTCCATTATTTCTCCGTCATGTTTTTTTTTTTATTTATTTGTTTAGAATATACTTTAATGTAAAGATACCGTTCCAATTGTACTTTCATTGAAATTGGTCCCATTATGCCGCTATTGTAATGGGTACAATTGTATACCCGCGTTCCCGTGAAAAAGCGTAATCATAGTGATAAACTGAACTTAGATTAAAGGTTGCATCACATTGCATCCAGTAGCCGAATAGTTAACGCTGTTGCCTTCGGTTCAACAGTTCGTGGGCACGAATCCCACCATCATAATCATTCATGGGGCGCCAGCTCAAGATAGGCCAAGGCCTTCTGAACAAATTTCCTCCAGCCACTTCGGCTGGCACCCAAACTCTTCCGATTTCTAGTTCGAATCACACTTTGGGGTTGTTTGTTTTTTAGTGATTCAGAATCTAGTTAATACCGTTGTTCGTGGTCTAATTAGTCTTATGTTCGCCATAAATGATCTTTGAGCAACAAACCTGCACCTCTGCCGAAGTATAACTGTGCTTGCTTCTTTCCTCCCGATTATGTCTCGCATGATTTTCGGGTTGACTGATAAAGCCCAGAAGAAATTCAATCCAGTCTTCAACGCTGAGCAAGGTGGGAAATTTTTTTAAATAAATAGGTCGAATTCTAATTTCCTGAAAATGGTCGGTTAATAATTGTGGTTTTATTTTCATTTCTCAGTGAGCGCTGGAGATTTTATAAAGTAACCACGTATGAATTTGACAGACAAATGATTATCAATCAAGTCTTCAGTTCATGGGTTCGATTCTGACATTGAGAGTTCGTCATGAAATTGGGTTAAAAAGGCATGTTGTGGTCTATTCATGTCCTGTACAGAAAATGACCATTGAATTACATCTGTTCTTACTTATGACACTTGGACAAGACAAGCTCCTTGGCCGACGGATACGTCAGAAGGTTCGTCTTTCGCTTAAAAAGAGTACCACGAAGGGGAAGAACGACTTTGCTCAAAGACTCTTCCTTCAGGTGGCACTACCAAATTATCTACTCCCTCAATTTTGACTTTGTTCTATAGGGAGAGGTAATTTTCTGCAGACCAAAACACCCATGGTAATTGCCCAACCACCGACCACGATTCCCCAGATTTAGAGTTCTCATATCGCATGTACTCGGTGAGTTTTTGGTGCCACTGTTAATCGAACTCATTCCCGCCAAACGGAAGGCTGATGCAATAACCACTGGGCTACCACGACCCACAATAAATCTAGTTGGTAGACAACAGTTTTTAGTTTCGACTCCCCCGAAATTATTTTTACCAGTTCCAGGACAACTTTAATCTGTAGATGCTTCGAATCAACCTTCGTTTTCGCCGAAAAAGTTAACTGTAAGACTGTACACACTGATTGTTCGTATCATTATAACATTTTTGTGGTGTACACATCTTTTAACTGTCATATTTAATCATTTTCTATTTAGTGGCTGGATAGTGAGACTTGATTTGTGTTTGCAGGTGGTTGAGAAGGTTGTTCCGACAGAAGCTGTTGGCGTCGTCTGCAGGGTCGGAGGGAAGTTCCAGGTGGTGGAGTACAGCGAGATCTCCCTGTCCACCGCCGAGAAGAGGAACCCCGACGGGCGGCTCACCTTAAACGCCGGCAACATCTGCAACCACTTCTTCACGGTGGATTTTCTCCATCAGATCGGAAGGTAAATCTTGCTTTTAAAAAAATTATTTCGCATTTTGAAGTGCTTAAAAAGTTGGAAATTTTATGCCCATCTTATTTGTGTAGCTTTAACTCATAAATTGAGGAAGTTGTGCTATATTTTTAAATATTTTTCGACATCAGGGAATTGACCACATCGGCTAGTTTACCTCTAGCAGCCCAATACAAAATAGCCTATATATGATAATTTTGAATATATTGCTAAATATTTAGTCTATTGTTTCTCAGATGTTAATCCCTTTTTGGCAAATCTTGATTTTTATGTTATCAAAATTTAAATGATTTGTTGAGCAAAACGTTATTTGCACAGATAACTTTTACTGACAGTTGTTCCTCATAACCTCGACAGCCTTTTCAGGCCAGGGCTGACTGGCAGATCCTAGTCTATCTGACCCTGTCAGGGTGTGGGGCCTATCATAGGTTACCAAAAACAGGTGATAAATATTATAAGAACAAATTAAATGACGAAGCTACCGTATTTGAAGCGGAAACAAACAATACTTGACGCCATGCAACTTGCATTTAAAAATAATTATAACTTATATCATATGCATTCAGATTCTAAACCAGCATTAGAGGCTATAAAGAACAATAAAATAACGAATGAAACACTGGATGACGTTATCAAAATATAGGGAAAGTATAGTAATTATTTAAAATTTCACCGGTCAGAGCTCATTCTGATACTGAATTGTGAACGTATTTGCAGGTGTAGATGCCAAAAAGGCCACAGAATTAGATAAAATTAGAAATACAGTACCATATAGTAAAATTCAGATTAAAACACAAATTTAAAAATTTGCAACGAAAAAATGGCAGATAAGATTGTCCAATTCCACCAAGACAAGATTATATGTGATATAACCAGAAGTTATATTGAAACTATATTGAATGCAGATTTTTATCTAAATCAAATCAAAACGGTCCATGGAGTTTTTTGAGTATATTAAAACAAATTCTTTGGAAAAGATGATGGGTATCAGTTTGCGATGGGAAAACTAAAGTCGTGGAACATCAAATTCATAATTATAAGCACTTCAATACAACAAGAAGTGAAATATACCCAAACAATTATAAATATTTATCTATATCTATACTACTAAATGTATAGGGTTTCGAAAGGCTGTGAAAGAAAACAATTATAAAGATTTATCTATATCTATACTAACTATATAGGGTTTCGAAAGGCTGTGAAAGAAATTATGAAAATAACACTACAAAACGTATGATTAAGACATGTTTTTACCTACGTTAATTATAAGCTTTGTAAATATATTATACTTTAATATATATATATATATATATATATATATATATATATATATATATATATATATATATATATATATATATATTTTAGTATTGTTGTCTTGGAGAAAAACCACTTTGTAATTTGTAGCAATAGCGCTTATTTGTACGATGTATCTTTATGCTTTCTTTTCTCAGACATGGTTCGTCTCTTACTTTGTTATTCAATAAAGGCCAGTGGTCCTTTGTCTTCAGTTTGGATTGGTCTTGATGGACCGCGGGGTAGTGGTTGCCGTTCTGCGGGCAATGCCTGGATTTTTCTTGTGATTGGCACCTGGCATCACAAGAAATCACAACAGCTACCAATCTACAACAAATCACAACAACAACCAGCTAACAACATAATCACATACACTTCATTGTATGTGATTATGTTGTGGTAGCTGGGCGTATCGGCCGCTTGGCCGCATATGTACCAACTAGCGGGATTGCTTCCATAATCTGTCATTTTAACGTATACCTTTGTGTGGGGCAGTTTTCTTTTCTCCATGACCCTGTCAGGGGCGACTGCCCGCCATCGGTTGACTCCCAATATCTTGAGGTTCTTTTCAGCATCATCAAGCCATCTTGTGGGTGGTCTTGTCCCTTCTATCTTTGATAAAGTCACCTTTTTTTGGTAGACTCAGCATCAGGCTTTCTGCCTAGTGATGCGTGCCGCCCTGACTGTTCTTATGTCAGCCTCGCCAAAGTTACCATATTTTTTGTAGTTCTCGTCGCTGTATAGGATTCTCCATATGTTACTCTCTTTAACAGGTTAAAAAATTTTCATAGAATTATTCTACAAAAAACTAAATTTTTCTTCCTCTGATTTGGTAAGGGACCAACATTCGTATCCATATATAACAACGGGTCGGATTAAAGCTTTATAAATGCTTAACTTTGTCTTTACACGAAAGCTTTGAAATGGATTGTTTTCAGAAGCCATAGTAGCTTCTGTTCGCCATAAAAAATTTTATTTCAATTTTCATTATTAACAGATAATTTCAGATTTTTTAATGACTATGTCATTTCTTTCATTAATGGAAAACTGATAAATGTGTGTATATATTGATGTTTTTTCCGATTTTACTTAGAAAATTGTGTTTATACCTTTTCATAATCTGAGCTAATTTCTAATGTTGTAACGAAACGTAAAATTTTCAATGATAAGTTTTCTAATACTGAAGAGCAGCTGATTGCTGTCTGGTTGTTAGTCTCTCCTCCATTTTATTAGCTCTTGTGTTCAATTCTCGACATGAGTATGGATGCTTATGGTGAAATTCGTGTACAAAAATTGACCGACGACGACGAATTTAATCAAGGCTGGCGGTTTTTACATCGTCTTGATACCTTTTAACTGTCTATTACGTATGTAATCACTTAAACTCCTTAATGTCACTCATCTTACATTGATTAATATTGAAATGCTACACATTTTTCAACATTATTTGCATTTCTCTTAAAATCTCAGACAAATTGGAGGTACTCAGATTTTGTATTCCAACCTGTCTGAGATATTGTAAGAAAGAAATTGCAAAAATGCTCAATTTGGACGTATTCCAAGATAAAAACGGCATTTCTAATGATTTGGCGAGATTCTTGTCGAAGAATCGATACTTTTGAAAAAATTCCATCACCGAAGATTTAAGACTAAAGCCTAGAGAACACACATTCCAGAAACTTTGTGAAACTCTTGTATTTCAACGTCAAGTCGGGTATAAAACCCGTGCGCTAGTAAAAAATTCCAGTTTAATGCATAGAAGCATTGTCTGTCTGAGGTATTCGAGACTTCTGTGAATGAGAGCTGTTTCCTGTGTCGCTAATAGCTGAATTGGAGTTGCGTCGTTGTGACTTCTACAGTTGGAATTTCTTGTATCCTATTGCATTTGCTACAAATAATTCTCGATCTTGACACATTCGCTGCCACCAAATTTTATATACCTATCCTGAGAAGCCGAATTAAAAAAAAAGTGTTTTAATGATTAAAAACGTTCCTTATATTTTAATAGAAATAATTTTTTCCGTATATTTTACCAGAAAAAAGGAAAAACTTTTTTATTTTCGTGTTTAGCGTGAAAAAATATTCGGACGCTCTAAAGCGTCAATGGCAGTTTTTTTTTTTTTTTTATTTATTATCCTTTCTTCGGCTGTAAAGGTCTTGCAATACTTGTACTGTCCGCTATTTTTTAAAAATGCACATACAAATATTTAAACACAAAATTTAAAAACCAAGCACTGAAAATATAAAAATAATTCTTCGCTAATGTGCCTCAGAAACCTGATCGTTCAACCTCCAAATCCGAACTAAAAATAAAGCAGTTTACTTGTCATACTCGATCGTCGTCGGCATGGGAGATAGCGCCGTGCTGACGTTCTAGCGCGTCAGTGGCAGCGAAGGTCTTAAGGGAAAGTGTTTTGTAGACTCACAACCTGCAAGAATCCCGAAGCGCTACTCGAAACTGACGGATGCCGAGCTGGCAGCCGAATGGTTAGCGCTCTTGCCTTCGGTTCAACAGTTCGTGGGTTCGGAATCCACTTTAAACCGTAGGTCCCGGTCTAATTAGCCCTCGTGTGCAAAAAAATGACCGTTGAATGTCAAAACAAACAAATAACTAGCGGATTTTAAACCACTGGTTTGCTACTATCCATGGGTTATGCTAGTTACGTTTAAACGGAATCCCCAACATTACACAGAATAGGTTTTTTTTAACAGTAGCTTAAAGTTACGCAATCATGCAGAAATAGTTTAACTATAGTATAATACTGTTGTAGTTTTAAATCCTTTCCCATAAATTGCGTTTAGAGATGTCTTAACGTTAACACACGTCGTACTTAATAATAGTGATTTGGAAATTTTTTCCTAATCACTATTATTAAGTACGACGTCGTGAATATTATTAGTTTGTGTAGAAAATACTGTTGGTATTCATTTATGTCTTTTGCATTTTTTAGTGGTGACAAAAAATTGAAGTACCATATCGCACAGAAGAAGATTCCGTTCGTTGGAGACGATGGTAAGGTGGTGAAGCCCATCAAACCCAATGGAATCAAACTAGAGAAATTCGTTTTCGACGTCTTTGAATTCTCTGAGTATGTATCAGTCTTTGTTCCCTGACTATCATGAAACGATTTGCCTTAAATTATTTGTAAAACTAAAGTTGATCAAAAAAGATGTAAAATTCTGTATTGTGTGGATATAATATTTATATTTCTCTCTACAAAAGTTTAAGTTTTCTCAATTTTTAATACGTTATTTTAATGTATATATTTTTTAAATTTCTTTAGTTACATTTCGAGAAATGAACAATATATGTTTTCTGTATTATATTGTTTTAAATTTTGATTATACTGGCTTTTTTGTAATGGAATTTTGGGTATGAGTTGAAATGTCAAGTCGTATTGATTTTACTGCTTCGTAATTTTTTAACATAACTGGCAACCTCTTCTTAAAGTTCTTCGTGCGTTAATTTACATATGAGGCGTGGATATTTGTATTAAAAGGTAATACTTTATAATGTTAGAATTTAAGAGGTATTTAATTTACTATTATGCACACAAAAATCTGATTATAAAAGTTAATTGGTATTTGTTGTTATTAACTGAGTAAATATAATTAGCAAATATGCATAGTATCAAACAAAGATTTTTTAGTTTTTTATAAACCGTTTAATTTTTTTTAGTTAAAAAAATTACATTTTTAAAAAAAAATTAATTTTGCTATAATATCAAAATTTAACATTTCTAATGTTTTTCCAAAATTAACATCTCTTGTTTGTTATTTATAATACATAAATTAAAAACTTTAAGTCCTGTTCAAAAAAACATCTGCTAAATTATATGTAAAATATGACTGTAAGTACACATATTTATTTTGAAAACAATTTTGGTCTGCTTTGAAACCAAGCTGGCAGCCGAATGGTTCAGCAGTTCGTGGGTTCGAATCCCACCTTGGACATGGATGTTTTATAGTGGTTCGGAATACACTTTAAACCGTAGGTCCCGGTATAATCAGCCTTTGTGTACAAAAAATGACCGTTGAGCGACAAACCAGGTGATTTAAGACCCCAATTCGATGAAAAAATTGCAACAGCGTCTTCTAAATTAAAGTGCAACATTTTATTAGAATGTGTCTATACTCCTTTATTTTTAGTTTGCATCTTTAAAAAAAAATCTATGGCGACCCATGGCATACTGCAGAGTCTGGTGAGCAGCACAGTGGCTGCTTAGAAAAGGTCCGTATTTGTATTGTGAATGGAATCTTCCAATTAGTTTTGCTCACAACGCTATGAAAGTTGTCAACCTTCATTAAGTATACACCATCCCGGGATTGACAGAAGATTCGATATTGTTTTTCGTTGGAAAAATTCATTACTTTAGTCTTTTAAAATGCATTTATTATTTAATTATTGTAATCCTAGTCGAAAGTATTGAAGTGTTCTAATCTGTTAATAAAACGCCTTTTTTACAGTAAATTTGCTGCTTGGGAAGTACGCAGAGAAGAGGAGTTCTCTCCCCTGAAAAATGCGGACGACGCTCCAAAAGACACCCCCACCACCGCCCGACTCGCGCTCTACGCCCTGCACAGGCAGTACATCAGACAAGCAGGTGGCAGGTTCGATGATGAAAATGACAGCTTCGTTTCTGTGTAAGTTCGACACCTTATTACCGTGGCATTGAGGTTTTTCACTTCTAGTCCTGTGCATTTTTTTTGAAAAACGCATTTTTAGTCCGTTGCTGTAGTGGCAAAAGACGCAGGGAGAGGATTAAGTTACATTTTTTATACATAAAATTTGCATAATTTCCACTTCTTGTAGCCGCATGCATATCTCGGTATCTCTGCCTTCAGCTCAAACACGCAATTATAATGAACAATTCAGAATTAGGTGTAAGATTATGATTATTTTTGTGCCGCGTATATACATTTATATACTAAGTTTTATTAGCCTAAAAATATTACTTATTCCCCTATTCCAAAGTTCATACTGATTTTATTATTTTCAGGGACCTTAATGGACCCATTGCTGAAGAGAAGAAAGAGTAAGTATACTGGGCATTATGTTTCAAGAGAATATTTCTTTCCTTTATCCCCATAGATAATTTTATTGTATTTTTATGCTGTAAAAACTATAAAAAAAAATTTAATTTCAAAAATGATACTTGTATGTTTTATATTATAATATTTATTGTGATAAAAACCTTAATAAGTTTTTGGAATATCATTTAAAAAGGATTTGTCTCAGTCTTACTTGAATCAATTTTTTTCAATGTGTTTCCTACTACTAGATGGCGCCACACTTTATTTTTAGAAAAGTATCTTTTACGAGACTTAGATAATTTTAAAGTTAAAAAATATTTTATAAGGTAAACTTCTCCCACAATTCAAACTGATAAAATACTTAAGACTGTTGAAATATATTTTTTTGTTAAAGTGCTTTAATGTTTAATGCCAGAGGTTGAGATTACTTGAAATGACTGGCTGGAGGCATTTTACACATGCTTCTTTTTTTTCTATTCATTCGGCGAAATCAGAGTTCCAGTGGCTCAGTAGCTTCACGCTAAGATCAGCAAAATGAACCATCATTTGCCGCGGGCTTTGATTGGGAGGGTGGTCACATTTCCCCTCAATGGGCTGTTGGAGCTTCGTGGGTCGGAAATGTGTTTAGGTTAATGAGTTCCTATTGAAGAGGGTGTCAGCTTAGGTATAACCATGGCACTTGAGCGTTGTTCAAAATGGAGATGAGCGAGTATTCAAAAACGCGTTAACCTTCAGGTAGTCCGGGCCTCACCTGCATAGTTATTTACGTATTAGAGCTCCAGTTACTCAATAGCTTCACGCCTCCTCCCGTTAAGATCAGCAAAGTGAAGCATCATTTTCATCGGGCACTGACTGGGGCGGTGACCATGTTCCCTCCCTCAATGACTGCTGGATCTCCGTAGGGTTGGGGACGTGTTCACGTTAATATGTGATGTCCAAAGTACTTCCGCTTG
This sequence comes from Latrodectus elegans, assembly GCA_030067965.1. Taxonomy (NCBI): domain Eukaryota; kingdom Metazoa; phylum Arthropoda; class Arachnida; order Araneae; family Theridiidae; genus Latrodectus; species Latrodectus elegans. The sequence continues at coordinate 9,118,594 of CM057819.1, read as the reverse complement.
TTTGGTGTGGCTTTGGAGAGTAGGGTGCCAGCTCAGGTGTGACCTCGTCACCTGACCGTCAAAATGACGTATCATTTGGTGATAAGTATTCTGAACCCGCTAACCTACGGGTATTTTCCGGGGCTCGCCTGCATCGCTACATATGTTTTAGGCAAAATCTGAAATTTTATAAAATGCTGCTAGGTTGGCTAATAAATGATCTAAAGATAAATTTGAATATAATAAACATTTAATATACATCTTTTTATGGACTTTCTTAAACTTATTTTAGCTTTTTAGAAACGATAAATTTACATTTGCAGTTCTTAGAAAAGATGTACAAGAGAAATCTCTGAAATCTTAAAGAGGAAACATTAATAGATTGAGTTTCCTAAATGTGTAATTTGTTTCTATGCAGTTAATTGCTGTAAAATGTCGTTTGTTTCATTTCTAGTGGGGCAGAGGAAAAAAGCTCAGTAGGAATCTGTGAAATTTCTCCTCTTGTGTCTTATGCTGGAGAGGTAAGTGAAGAATCTTCGTTTTTAAATTTTGTAGCTAGTCAAATGCTGCTGACCTTCCAAAAAGTTAAAAAAAAAAAATCTAAATCATATTTATTGAAATGATTGCACGCAGTTTAAATGTTGAATGTATCGCATTCTGTAATACCATAAAAACTATATAGTCAGTATTTAATGTCTCCTCTACAACTGAAACTTGTAGTATATATACTCCCAATCGGTGACCTTTGCGACTTTGTTTGGCCAAATCATGGTTTGGTTAAAATATTTTTAAAACAAGAAATTTCCCAAAATTCTAAAAGTACGCTGTTTAGAAAATTTAAATCATATATTAGCAGAAAAAAAAATTGTGGCGACAACGAAGCTCTACCACGAACAATGTTCAAATAGCGCCAACTTAAAACACTGAACACAAAAATTCTAACGCTGTAGCCACTTCAAAAAAACCTTAGATGTATGAATCAAAAATGGCATAAAACACGAGAAATAAACCAAACCTGGCGAGAAAAATCTGAAAAGTAGCAAAAACTCCAATTAGACAATACCAAAGATAAAACAGATTGCTTTATGATCAAAACAGGACGTTAGATTTGGCGAGGATTCTCTTGGGGGATTATATCCTACAACTATAAATGACTGCCGGCATTGAAATGAATCAAAGTGTGTGAATGAATGATAACCTACCTCTAGTGTCCTTTTCTGGACCTTCCACTATAAAACTCAACCAATGAGCCCCTTTTACGTCCACATTGTCAAAACCGATCTGGATAACTATTAGATGTAGTGTTTCTAGAACTAATAAGATCCTTCCAATCAATTCTGGCACAGCTTGTCCTTATTTGGACCTTGCGCCATTAAAACCAACCAACCACCCTTCCAATCAATTAAGGTATGGAAAATGCATTGAAATTTTGAAATATTTTTCAAAAACGCCAATTATGCTTACCAATTTCACCCAGTTATGCATCCAATATTCAGAGATATCTCAAGATGCGATAAATTTAATCTAATTAAAGAAAACTACCGAACAAATGTATTGGCGAAATTGAGAAATTCTTCAATATTAGAGGTGAGCAATATGGAAAGTTCTGACGAAAAATAAAATCTTAGAATCGTTGAGAGAACCAAAACTCATCAACGGCCTGTAGTGCTAATAAAGTGGCGCTGTAGTCGCTTATAGTGTTAAAACTAGGAAAGCCAGCATTGCTAATTTTAAAAAAAAATTAGCTGTACTGTACAAAAAGCAAGACTTTCAATGGCCTGTTGTGTCTGGTAAAGTGGTGTTGCAATTCGGAAGGCCAGCATTGCTTATTTAATTTTGTTTCGGTTTATATTGTTTTTTTTTTGTAAAAAAATTCGATTTTTTCAGGGTCTTGAAGAGCTTGTGGCGGGAAAAACCTTCTCGGGACCAGTTGTCATCAGTTCCCCCGATGAACAGGTGTCCGTTTCAGATTCCAATGGCAACAACAATCGTTGAATGATACAAGTCTTCGCAAGTTCTTCACAGTTAACTACAGAGGATTGTTGCGGTTCTTATCTACAGGGTGTTGTGTGTGTGTGTGCTGCGTGCGACATTTAATATTAACACATTCCATCAACGTGGACTACAGTTGCTTGGAAAAGCGAACAAAACTTCAAGTCCCAATTGCTGTCGGCTTAAAATCAACTATTTCGACTATCTGGGAGAACTATAAAACTTTTATATAAATTTACGTCGACTAACCAGATATAAGACAAAGTAAAATTTATTCGAAAATTATCCTTAAATTTTTCCAATTAAAAAAAATATTCCAAAACTTTAAGTAATAGGGATGCTGCTGTCAATGTCATTGCATATTTAGTCTAAATTTTCCAAGGATTTTTTAAACTTCTTTATTACTACTGCATATTGTGAAGAACAAATCAATTTCTCTTGCTCGAAGAAATAGATGTACTCGAAATTTCAAGGATGTATATATAAAGAAAACTCGCCAAATGAAATTGATTGAATCCGGTAATTTGAACAGAAATACGTTATTTGCATTGGTGTAAAGTTTTGATGCTTTTCTCGTGCTGTTTTTCAAATTCGGGGCTAATGTGGAATATTTACTCACGAAGTGGTTCAAGGTCATTATTGTCTGTACAAAATTTTATTTCTTGTTGGCTGTTTTTTTCCTCAGCAGTAAAAGGTGAAAGCATGGTTTATTTGTATAAAATGTGCAATATCTTAATGAATTTTAACTTAAATTTTTAAATTCTTTTTCAAGTTTGAGCGGCAAAAACAAATTTGTTTGAAACTGTGTGATATGGAAAAATGTTGGATTTCAAACAAATTTTTAAGTTTTGAGTTCTAATGTTTTGCTTCGATATTTTTTAATTCGAAATTTTTATTCCCTTGTACTCAAACTGATCTTTTTTCGTTAATATGACGTAAGAAATGGCATCTTCAAAGTTGTGTGCTTGAGCTGTGAATCAAAATTAAACTGTAAATTTTTCTGATTGTGTTTTTTTATTTTTTTTTTAACTTTTATTTATTAATTAAGAATTTTTCTTTCTGGAGAAAAAAATTGTACATGATTGTGTGTATATTTCTGGTTAAACCACTTTTTAAAATTTGAGAGATTATTTTTTATAGAGTATATTTTTGTACTATATGTCAAATGTGATTTTAGAGTATGTGAAACGTTTTTTTAAAACTACTGTATACAATTGGAGAATGTCAATAAAAATATTTTAAAGAAATCTGTATATTGTGTAAAAATATATCAACTTCTGTTCAAAAAAACACTTCATAAAATTTTTTTCAAATACACGTAATATGAATTTTTATATGTGCCATATCTTATAATAAAAGCCCAATTAAATACCCCACAGTAAAATACCAATTAAATCCTGCTCAATAAAATCCCAAATAAATCCTGCACAGTAAAAACTCAACTAAATTCTGCATAATAAAAAATCTCAAATCCTGCACAATAAAATTAATTCGGTTATATTATTGTTTGATGGCGACAACCTGGATTTTAGTTCAACTATTCCTTGGCTCAACCTCCATCTTGATCATAGATGTTTAACAATTTGGGAATCCATTTAAACGTACGTAAATTTAGGCATGCAGTTAAGAATCCAATGCTCTGTTTCTTCAATAAAGTAATACATGAGTGCTATTCCCACAAAATTCCTGAAATGGTTACACTTCATAATGTCTGAATACCACATTTTGACCGCCGTAACCTGGTTGGTTAAAGCGTTCGTTTCCGTTATCGGATGATAGTTTCGAATCCCAACCCATCCGAAGATGTTTGTTAATGATGAGTGGGACGCGTTAAATTTGTCATCGCAATGTCCTCCTTGTGAAATAATACCTCTGGGGATATGTTCTGCTGAAGTGAGAATTGATCTTATGAACTTTAAAGGCCAGATAACTGATCATTCTATTAATTGATTATCAAGTACATAATTTAGTATAAAGTTAAGGGTATTTAAGTTCTCCCTGTTCACATAATAAGACGTCACTGCTGCAATGAGAATGAAAATAAACTTGAGTTAACGAGCCAAAATGAAAAATATTTTTAAATGTTGAGCAGTCGATCAAAGTTTGTTTTTGAAAACTTGACTTTCCAGTAATTTAACGAATGCTACTGAGAAGAAATTATCCAAATATCATTGAGTTCTTTACCTATTCTCGGGCTTGCGTATGCGTATTCAATAAAATTATTACGAAATATTTAAGTTTTTGGTTTTTTATTCAGCAGTCCATGTAATGGTTTTATTAAAGTATGCACAATCTTTACATATTCTAAAACAACTGTCTTTCAATTTCTTGACTTAGTTGAAAGATTTGCTGATTGGCCCTCTATCAACGTTTCGTTCCACTAGCGATGTATGTCTCCTTCGAGTTATATTTCGTATGCGAAGTAAATCGAGAAGCCCGATTAGCGGGCATTCAGTCCAATAGTTCGTAGGGTTCTACAGATAATATAAAAAGCTACATGTGTGTGTATGTATAGCTCTATAAGTATTCATTTAATTTTTAAATTAACTTTTAGTAATGGAAATTTAAAAAATAAACTTTTATTTTGGGTTTTATTTACCATATTTTTAAGATTTAGTAACAGGCTATTTCGTTCTAAATTATCAGACAGTATGCACTTGATGTGGATTTTAAATTTGCATTTGTTATCAAACTCATTAGAATACTGTAATCTGATAAGATTTTTGCAGATAAAGTCGTATTTTAAACTGTCGGGCTAGGTTTTTTTTTTTTTTTTTTAAGCAATTTTAGAAATAAGCTTGGAAGTATTGTGGCACTTGAACAAAATGCATTCTTTGCCGAACAAAAAACACAAACGGCAGCATCCTATTCCTTTTTTCCAATGGGGAAAATGTATTCATAGATGTAGTAAAAATAATTAGCACTCCGCACGAAACGAAAGTTTTAACAAACGCGTTTAATGTGGACTTGCTTGTTAATGAAAATCAAGCAAGCCTCAACATCTCCTCAATCCATCAATCAACCAAGCAACATCTCCTCATGAGGGTGTTGGTCAAATGTGTAATAAACAAGAAAGTTGTTGCCGTTTTCGCGATGCCATTAAATGAAGTGAGAATAAGTAGGCAAATATTAGTGTCAGACGTGGTTGAGATACAAGCTATTCAAGAGTATGAATACCAGTCGTTGTAAAAGCAGGTCCACCGCGCACACTTATCAAGCGTAACTCAAAGCGAAATAAATGTGTGGAAGGATCTCGTTCGGTGATTGCTTTATACTTGGACTCATCAGGGTTGCTTCAAGTCACTGAATATGACAAGCTTTTGGGGACAATGTTGTGAATTAATGTACGGCAATGCATTGGTTTCATATATCAGGTCGGGAGATTTGTTTCTCTGTGATGAACCCCGTGTCTGACAGACTAGTTGTCAAGTGGCTGACTATGAGTTGCTACCAATGGGTCGGACGGTCACTGTAGACTTGTACTGGCAATATCTGGAACGTGTATAACAGACAGTACAACAGAAGGAGCCAGCACTGGAAAATCTCAAATATGTACTGTTCTTGGCCGATTACGAGAGGCCGCATGTCACGCTGATGGCCAGGAATATCATACAGTGACGGGATGGGAATCTTTGTGCTACCCTCATTACTTACCTGACCTTGCACCTTCAGATTACCACCTCTTCCATTCCCTGGAAACTCAACTTCGTGCAAAATTCTTTACTAATTAAGCAGGCTTGCGACAAGCACTCACGTACTTCTTTGCGTTCCAAAAACCACCAAGTTTTACCTCGAGGACATGAGGACTAGAGACACGCTGGCTGAAGGTGCTAGATGCCGATGGTGATTACTTCGAATACTAACAATCGATAATACTTCCTGTGGGTCATGTTCTTTTGAGTTATTAAAAAAGGCAAGAACTTTTTCGTTTGTTTTGTAGAATTTGCTCTTATGCTTGCATTTAAAATTTTCGACTACGAAGCATACTAGTTCGCACCATAACTGTGCTGTCCTTTCGCTTTATTATACCTACCACTAAGTTGGATTCTACCAGTTACATGGAAATAGATGGATGAAAGCACGGACTCTTGTAGACCCCCTACTACTTGACCTGCCACCCCTAGAGGTGTCATTTCACCCAGAGGACATGGAAACCACGACTTACTAAACGTGCAACAGCTGCTTTTAATGAATACAACGGTTCTCCGGTTGAGTCGGTATTCGAACTTGCTATCTTTCAATAATGAGAACAGTATTCTTATCAACCAGGTCATCATAGTGATTTAAAGCAATGCCACTTTTCAAAGCATTTCTATTGATTAGTGTATAAATAGCACTTTTATGTTATTTAATAAAAGTCCAGAACTAAGATGTCATATTTTTTCCAATTAGTCTCCACGTGAAATGGAAATAAAATGCATAGCATAGAAGCGACAATTCAAACTTTCAAGAAGTTGACAGAATTTTATTACCTAAAATATTCGAATGTTTAGCTCAAGTAAGATAGTTGTACAATTCCACAGAAGTCCTTATCAATCATAGAAATGTCAGCCCATAAGTTGTAAAATTTCAACACATTATTGTGAGAAGGATGCCAGCTCAGGATTCAAGCTAGTCACTTGGCCATGTTTCAAAGTTACGAGGTAATTGACTGTTTATTTGGCAGAAATAAGCAGCAGGAACATACAGTAAGAAAATATTGCAGCTTGCGTGCCCATGAGTAGCTGCTTTCGAATCTTCGGCTTTCTCCATTGCGAAACATGAATATGACTGAAAAATCCTCCGGAAGACAATAATCCGCTATCGGACATTAGATTATCCGCTTTATGATATTAAAAGCAAGGGTAGTAGCTCTGAAAAATATCGAACCTTCCAGACAATGCCTTTAGCCATCAAACTACGATTGTTTCTCTTTAATGAGTTCCACAAGGATTTGCTGTTAAAAATTAATTAATCAGTACATTAGATGATTATAAAACAATAGAGAAAAGTCATATACATCAAAAATCATACTGAAAAAGCTCTAGTCCAGTTCAGTCAATATATTCTTAATTATAATTTGAAAGGCATATAATGGATACTCGTGTAGCAAAACTGAATACAGGTAAGAAGGCCAAAAAATTGCACAAACACCTTAATATTAGGGAACGATACAAAGATTTTAGAAAATGATTACATCGAATGGCAAAAGAATGTTTAGTTTAGAAATGGCTGGTAAACACTCAGAACAGTTTAGACTGCTGCACAACTGTTTGGCATCGATGCGATTAGGTAGGTTATCGATAAAACTTTGAGCAAATACTGCCCCACTAATGAAGGAGTAAAGTCTCCAAATCTTGGATGTTAAACAATACTTGCAATAAATTTCGTTCAAATATGTCCCAAATAGTCTCGATTGGATTTAGATCAAGAGAACATGCAGACCATTCCATATGCAATAATGTCTTAGCTTCAAACATGTCCTTAATAATTTGAAGTGCAAGAGATCAATATTAAGCATACATTATAAAAGGAATAGTTAAAGACAGCAGCGTATATATGACATGTCGTATCCACAGTTCATCTCTGGACAAACTGCACTTGATGCACAGGTCTGATAATCCACCTATGCTGATTTTACCCCATCGTCATCAATCCAAATCTCTTATAATATCTTTCAGGAACAAATAGGGAATTATGTCGAGTGTTTCTTCCTTTCCTAAATTTAAAAATCGAAATATTGCTGTTGCTTTACGGATGGTGCTAGTACCGAAATTGTTACTTTTTATCTAACAGATTTTAAAAAAAGTAACGAGGAGCCGAGTCTATCTTGAGGGACGATGAAGGTCATTAAAAATAATTATATAAACTTTAAGGTTTTGCAGAAAAAAGAGTTAAATGTCTGTTGATGTGATGTTACTTCCTATCTATCATGTGTTGGGCTAAAGAGAAAAAAAGATTTTAATGAAACCTAAGTAGCTAAACAATTCCACATTACTGAGTAATTAGAACAGTACATTACTTTAAATCTCCATTACAAAATGGAGTAGTCCATAGATTGAGGATATAATCTGAATAAAACACGTCTGGCGAGGTATTTCAAATTGTATTGCGTTTTGCCTGTGGACAATTAGCTCAATCACTTTACATCTAACTTTAGGGCCCTGGTAGCCTAGTGGTTAAGCATTGGCCTTCTGACCGAAAGGGTTGGGTTCGATAACCAATGCTACCAAAGACCCATCAAAGACATGTAATGCACGTGCTCGTGAAATTTAAAGTCCGGAGGACGGTCGTTGTGCAATTACTATGGGTGTAATGGTTTGGAGGAAAATTTTCTCCTCCTCCAGATCAAAGTCAAAATTGAGAGAGTGGATCATCTGGTGGCGCCATCTATCTAGTCTTAGAGAAAAGACGTATTTTCATCTTCATCATGTTTCTCTGGTTAAACGAAAGACGCATCTATCTGACTTAATTTAACATAGCCGTCGACTAGTGAGCTTGGCTTGTCCATGTGTCATAAATAACAACACATCCAACTTCGATGTTCCAGAGGCTTGAGTGACTACCCAGCAAGTGTTTGATAGCCGAACGTCCTTTCTTTTGTGGAAAGGACTACTTCGTAAGAAACTGCGAATTTAGTCTCCTAACCTTGGTATTACGTAACCCATGTTTAACGCGAATGGCACTGCAGTAAGTCTCTTAACGGAGCGTCTACTATGTTTGACGAACTGCTAGAGAAAACTATAGAAAATCTTGTCCTACCAATGACTTAGACAATGTCGGGTACTTTTATTTCCAGAGATTTAAAACGCTGCTCCTGCATGTAAAGCATTCGAGATAAGACTTGTTTAACAACATAAGAAAATGAAGTAATAGAAATGATTCCTTCGGTACCACTAGCTCTAGGAGTGAGGGAACGGCGCATATATTTTGCATATGAATTTGATGCCCTTGTGCTTACTTGATTGATCACTTTAGGTACTTTTGATACTAAAGAATTATTATCTCTATTACAGGCCTATTTGTCTTATAAAACAAAACGGGAGACCCTAACAAATGGAGCTAGGTTATTTTGGGTTTGCAGCTTGGTACAATATGTTTAGAGGTCCCTCGACTGTCGAATCTAATTTCAAAGAAAAAGAGCCTCGGATAACCAATATTCTCAGACTTGAGCAATGTATTGAGGTTAACAAAATATATACTATATTGTCCTATACGTAAGTAGATATCACTACAATTCTAATTAAATTGTGTGGCTTCAAATCTTGTCCTGTTTCGAAAAGAAAATTATCTTGCGTGCTCTACCTCAAAAAATGGTGAACAAGGTACATCGATCATCATTAGCTGAGGTAGGGAGGTTAACGTCATTATTGATGTTAACTGTTCCATGTTCTTAGACATCGATTCCAGTTTCGAATACTATAGAATTTTAACGGCGTCCTTTACTGTCTCTTTGCAGGGATTAAGGTGTGTGGATTTCAGTAAGTTACCTTTCCTCAAAATAAATGGTGACGTAAGGAATTTTATAACTACTGTGGTGGAAAAAATAAGCTTCTGCGAATCACATTTTTTTTATTAATATACTTTTCTTAGTTTTTGAAGTGATGAATGTTTGTTTACACATGAAATTTTTTGTTGCCTTGCTAAAATTTAAGTAAAGGGTGTTTCATTTGTTACCAGATTAAGAGTGTAATTTTGTTAGAAAGAGAATTACTTGAATTTTTACAGAAGTCTAAATTAATCCTATTGTATATGTTTGTATCACTTTATTTTTCGTGAACACAGTAGTTTTAATATATTTAGTTGCTGCTGTAGAAAAGCTCTACTTCGTTTTAAATATTTTGGCAATTAATGTGTATTTTCGATTTGCACAGTTTCAACATAGATAACCATTCTTTCCCCTACATGCAAGAATTTCAAGAAACTTTTAATTATAACTTATAAATCTAAGAACCATCTTAAAATGTACTTTCCATGACTTTTGCAGAAATACATTTATTAATTTTAATATTTTTAAAAAAACGTATAATCCTATTTTATACAATTTTGCAATTGTAACAACATTTCCACAACGAACAGTTAAAAAAACAATCTTTAGATAGAGAGGCCAACAATCTGATTAATAGATATTAAAATGCATTCGAAACTGGAAGAAATGTATTGGAATTAAATGTTGTTCTACATATCAGCTTATTTAAAAAAATCGATTATTCTTTGTACATTGATTTATTGTTCTATGGTCACCATCTACACAAGAGGACAGTATTAACTTGATATGAAATTTAATTCTTGATGACCATTGTTCTATGGTCATCAAGAATTAAATTTCATATCAAGTTATTTGGAATAATCACACTTTAAAACAATTTCAGTTAATTTTTGCTGAAATTTGGAAAGTTATACAAAAATAAATAAATATTACAAGATTCATTGAAAGTAGAATTCTCTAAATATTCAGCAATATAGAAACTATGATTTATTTGTGACTAATTTACATAAAAAAGTGTTCTTAAAAATGTTATCTCTTAAAGTTTTTAATAGTTTCTTTGAAGAATGTAATTTTCTTTTAAATACCTTAAAAATAGTTAATTTGTAGTATAATCTTTTCTCTAAATATACAAATATCTTCACAAAATGGAAAAGATAAAATACACAAATAATTAGAATCACCTATTTATGAAACACTACAAATATTTAGTTTTAAGGTTGACAAAAAAATCAAACAAATAATTCCTCAGATTTTTATAAAATACAAATGAAATATTCAATATTTTATGGAATTGTTCATATTTTTTTTACTGAACAGTACAGATGTATACATTACTTAAATAGAAAAATAAAAAAAAGTCACTAAGTTATGATTTTTTTTTTCATAAAACTAATAAAAGAGCAAAACCAGATGCAGAATTTTTTTTTTTTATTATTAGCATCATAATAATCAAGTAAAATAAACTGTATACTATTTTATTTCATTATTATGAATCAAATTAACATTTTTATTGCACAGATTTACATTGAAAAAAATATAATAACTTTTTACTTTTCATCAATTTTAAATATATTCACAAAAACAATTACAAAATAAATTAATGACCTCAAAATTATAATTTTGCTTAGGTATAATGTGAAACAGGATACACTGTTAACTTCAACTCAACATGAAATTAAAACTATAACAACAATGTGAATAAAAAATTCAAATTAAATAATTAAATTTATAAACAAATTTTGTATTTTTATAAAAAATTACATTGTAATGACTTTTTATTAATCAATTACATACCTTAAAATATACCATAAAAAGTGGCTTAATATTTTTCACTAAAATGTTTAATTGGTATACATTATTAAATTTCCTCTTTAAAAAATTTTACACCTCTTAAAAATTACTTCATAACAACTTACTGTTATTCAAGTGAATATTTTTAAAAAATTAATAGAAACATTCAGTATTTTCTAATATTGATTTACATTATTAAGTTTCATGTTTATAGACATTTTGCATTATTTAAAAATTACTTCATAATTTCAGATATTTTTAAAAAAATTGCCATAAATATGGATCTATAACTTCGAAAACAAATATTTTTCTTATGAGAGCTTGGTAAATAATCATACAACTATCTAAATATTTTATCCATACACACATATCAATATATATAAATACATATGTACACACAACTAATAGACATCCTTTTTACACAGTTAAAAAGTACAATTAATATCACAATTCTATAAACTTATTGACCTTTGCAATGACCATATTAAGCTGTTTAAAACCTCACCAAAATATTATTTTCTTTTTACAAATTAGCTCTTAACAAAAAGTACTCAATATATTTTATTTAATGTTTTACAAAAGTGGTGAATTGGAAAAAAAAAGCTTATAATAGTCTTTATTAAAATTTCAAAAACTGAAATTAACATACAAAATATATTAGAATTTCCTAAAACACACAATAAACCTAATACACATTTTATAAACATGTTTACAACAATCAACATTTGGCAATAAATAAACTCCACTGATAATTTACTAAATTCAGAGCTCAAAGAATAGATTAAAATTCAAATGTACACTTCATTTATTTTCATACTTTATCGCTAGATTCGGTTGGAAGTTGGTGCTGCTTCTGCCACAGTTTAAAATATAAACTGTGAGGATTAGCTATTAGTTCTCTATGAGTGCCTCTTTCTGCCACCCGGCCTTTATCGAGTACCAAAATCTCGTCAGCATTCATAACTGTTGAGAGTCTGTGAGCAATGCAAATAGTAGTACGACCTTCAGCAGCTCTGTGCAGTGCAGCAAGGATTTTCTAATTGAATAAAAACATGAAAGTAAGTTCTAAAGTTTTTCAATCTTCTCTTACCTTTTAATATGCATTAAAAAGGAGTGTTAAATGTTAAGATATATTATATGTACTTTGATAATGCAAAGATAATGATAAAATTTAGTATGCATTTTTAATGCACACTAAATTGTAAGATTATATATATATATATATATATATATATATATATATATATATATATATATATATATATATATATATATATATATATATATATATTTTACATTTCATGCAATTTTAGCAAACCATATAGAAATACATCAGTACAGTTATTTAATAATAGTCTAATTATGGTGTGAAAGCAAATACATTGAAAAACCAAAATATGATTGCCTTCTTTGTAAATTATTAATCCTCTAACATTAGTCATTAAAAAAATACACCCTGATATAGTATGGACATCACAAATCAATGATAAATAGCCATTTTTTATTTCAATTTTTTTTTCTTTTATACAATTTTGAAATAATAAAGTTCACCAACAAATTTTTTGTCCCAGCACAAATTCTTTCCAAATTTTTTAAAATTTGAACACAGCATTTCGTTTTTCAGCATAGTTGTATTTTGTGTTTAGTTTATAGGATGCAGTATATAATTTCAATAAAGTTCTAAAAACTTGATGTTTAATTCAGTTTAATTTTGATGGTGAAATTTCAAATAAAATTTGTGTTGATTATTTATTTTTAATATTAAAAAAGTAATATTGTATGAATTATAATTTACTGAGAGATATTAATTAAACAATGCTTTATATTATATTTTAATTAAGTCAAACTTAATCATATGCTTTTAATCTCAGATAATATATCTATTATCAGATAATATATCAGATAATAATCAGATAGATCTCAGATATAGACAACTGTTTTTTCCTTGTTTTTGCTTTCTTGCAATACATGCAATCTGACACACCTATTGGTGACAAAATTTTTATCATGTTTAAAAAAATATATGTACTTCTTATCAAGTAGCAAGAAATAGTTATTAGAAATTTTACTCAATTTCATTTTGAATATTAATATGTTGGAGGGATACTCATAAGAAAAATTTCCAGAATACTATTCTTTAATTTTTTATGATAAAAATGAATAGTTTTTGTTTCATAAATGTGTAATATGGAATTTGATTACTTTTTTGTTTTCTTGGCAAAATATTAGTCTTTTATTCTCACATAATTTTTTAAAGTAGTGAAACCAATTGCCAAATTCACTATATACATGATAGTTTCTGAAGTCTCGACAGATATTTCAGGACAGATGAAAATGCTTTATTATATTAAGAACCAACAAGCACATCAGGAAAGAGACTGGATTTCATCATTACCCATTTCATACCAGACCAGAGCAAATCAAACCTTGTAATATGACTTTCTTAATAGAAGAATCCATTGCAATCAACACTGTGTAAATATAATCCATATGATTGTAGTAATTATCTGCCATTTATATAATTTGTCATTCAATGGTCATTTTAGCATACAAGAGCTAAGTGGACTGGAACCTACAATTTAGCACGGACTTGAAATCATTACATCTCATGTGAGATTCAAACCCATGAACAGCTGTAATGAAGGCTTAACCACTGAGCTTGATCTTGTTTGGTGAATTGCCTATTCTGTTTATAAGTCTGACAGTTTTTCAGTGGGATTGGGAGTTATTTGATATAGAAAATAGCTAGAGTAGATGTTCACATGAAAGTTATAGCCAACCCCATTACATTTCTACTACAGATGTGTTATATACCTACTTGATAATAAAACGACCCCTATTTTAAAATTTTCATAACTTACAATTCTTTCATGCCACAGCACTCAGATATGAATAAGTTTAGTAGAAAATTCCCTTATAAGGTTACTAAAGGATGTAGCCTTTAAATTTATGGGTTTGACATCACTATATATAAAAATTCTTAAAGAGATATTGGTTTAATAAGAAAATATTAACCTTGAATTTAAAGAAGTTAAGAAATAGTAATGTTCATATAATCATTGGATTGTTTGTGATGGAGGAAATCAAATAATTCTACAATACAAAATACACAGTTTAATAGTTACTTTAACTGCTTTATTTTTCATACCATTATATGTACTGTAAATGATGTTAAAATATGTTTAAACATCAAAATTAAATATATTAAGTAACACACTGCAATTTAAAAAAAACAAAAACCATGTGAATGAGAGTAAATTTTTGCATAAAAAGTATGTTTATAATAATATATAAACAGAAAGTAATTAATCTAATTAAATTATTTGTAAATAGGTATACTGCTCTACTTCATGATATTAAACGATTCAAATGTCCATAACAAATTTTAAAGAAAACACTTGCAATTTGAACAAAAGAAAAGATATTCGCCTCACTGCAAATAGGTATTTGATATTAAAATATATATATATTATGTAATTAACTGAATACATGCAATATAATGCATTTACTTATACATGAAAAAATATTGTTATCATGAAACAAAATATCAAATCCTTGTTCATATTGTTTTAAATGGAATTTACTTTATTAAAAATATAACAACCAAAATCCTTACTTCTTCTGTTATAGAATCCAAGGCTGAGGTAGCTTCATCAAAAATCAAAATAGGTGAATTTTTAAGAATTGCTCGTGCAATTGCAACTCTTTGTTTTTCACCTCCTGTTCCAACAGAAAAATCAAAATTTATTATAATTTTGTAACAACAATTTTGATGCAATTGATTTAAATATTCAAACAAGTGTATATAAACAATAAGCAATTAAAAAAATGATAGAATTGTTATTTTTATTCATTCATATGATAGAAAATTGAAAAAAATATTTAAATACCTAACATATCTTACAGAAGTAGTATATACAATAAATTTAAAAATAACTTTGTCTACATATAGAAACTGGAAGACATTCACTGTTCCAATTCCTATTCAATAATTTTAATACATAGGTGTATAAATTTATCAGTTTGGAAATAGCAACTTTTGATTTACACTATCTTTGAAATACATCAAACCTTAAACTTTATTTTTGCAATGAATACTTTTGGATAACGAGTGGAAATTTACTCACAAAATTAAATAACCAGATTCTACTTGAAACAAATCATGATATTTTTTAACTGGTTGATGTAATCAATTTTGTATAAAATACTAAAATTATATTTAAGTTCAACAGTTCGTGCAAATAATTTTTTTTGTGACAAACATAATTATTTTAAAAACTTAATCAAACATTTCTGTTCCTTAAATGATTAAATTCAAATAATTTAAGAAAATTCACCTGATAATTTCAACCCTCTTTCACCAACTTGTGTCTCATATTGATACGGCCATTTTAAAATAGAATCGTGGAGCTCAGCCATTTTAGCAGCTTCATAGACATCTTTTTCCGGCCGAGAAAAGTCACCATAGTGCAGATTATAAAGAATCGTATTGTGAAATAATACAGCATCCTAAACATGTAAAGTATTGGTGTAAAAAAGAGATGAAATAGACATGTATCCAAAAATAAAATAAAATTAGCCTAATTACCTGTGGTACAATTGCTATTGCTCTGCGGAGACTATTGACATCCATTTCATTTACATCTTTGCCGCCAACATATATTTTACCTGTTTGTGGTTCAAAGAATTTATAAAGTAACCTAACAATAGTTGATTTCCTATAATTGAAAATAAATATACATGCTTTCAATATTTATATAAAGATATTTTTTTTACGTAATACTCAGGAAAAAAAATTTAATATCAATATTTTCATTTCTAAAAAAATAGTAAAATTGCAAAATCTATAAGTGTAAATGAATTCCACTTAATTTTATGAGTAGAAGGAATGGATTATGATATATTTTGTGAGTATTCCTATTCAATAAGGATATGAAATGACTAGAGTTGCTAAAAAAATTATTTTTACATAAAATATGATAGTAATAATTGATACCAATAAATTATATGTGTACCAAATTAAAATTTAAATGTTTGAAAGGTTATTTTGTTTTGAAAGGGTATTTTATTGAAAAATTTGAATTTTAGTATTTTTTGGAGCAAGTAAAATATATTTGCAGAGATAGATTATTTATTTATTTATTTTTTATAACTTTGAGCATGAGGGAAGTAAGAAATTAGCTGAATGATGTGTAGATTTCAGTGTTGATAAGTATAAGTTAAATGTGGTCATAATATGGTTTTGCTTAATGTGATAGTAATGGGTGTGTTTAGGTATGTCAAAAAGAATGTAAGAAAGGGCATCAAGTTGTTTTCTATATAATTGAGAGTAGGAGCAAGTGTGTTTTGTTAAAAACTATGTGTGAATATGTTCTTATGGGTTCTGTTGGAATATCGGCCAATTAGAAAGTATATGATTGCCTCTCAGATGAGGGCTTCATATATTTGATAGCTAATTATAGTGCTTGATCAGGTGCTCACACAAGTATCATCGAAGGCACCATGGTTGGCAATTAATAGATTTCTTCAAGATAAAAATCATAAGTATGGTAAATTTGATTCTTACTGCACTGAGAATATATGGAGACACAATCATTTAGCGAACATCCTTGCAGAACTTTTTTCAGAAATATTAATTATCTGACCAGTACTGATGATTCTGCTAAAAGTATAGATTAGGCAAGTACTTTTATTTGCATATAATTTGATTAGTATTGCTATTTAGAGTATGTCCTAGTTTATATAATTTGACAAACATTATATTAAAGTATTTGATATATATATATATATATATATATATATATATATATATATATATATATATATATATATATATATATATATGTTTGCAGTAATGTGCTTCAGTAATTTTATTATTATATGACTATAATGAAGAATTTATGGTATGAAAAAATTTATTTCAACAGTTATAAGTTGACTTACCCTGAACCACTACCTCCCACCAAGGCAATTTTTTTCCCAGCAGGGACTCTGAAGCTCATATCTGATAATATTGATTGACCTTTGACATATTGAAAAGAAACATTTTCAAACACAACTTCTGCATCTTTAGGAGAAATATGCATTGGTGTCGCATGTGCTTTCTAAAAAAATATATAAAATATAACCATAAAACATTATAAGGTATAATAACATATTATTAAAAGATTTTTACAGATTTTAATAGTTCATTTGGGATTTAATCATTTTCAATATACAAAAAAAATGATATTGTAACTATTTAGTAAAGTAAGAATTGTAGCAGAAAACATACTCTAAGAAACTGTTTATTTAAACATTAAATTAATACCAACAATCCTTTATTTGATCACAGAAACTGAAATTATTATTAGTTAAATTTCATTAAAAGATTCTTCATAACTCTAATTAACAATAACAAACATATTTTTATATAAAATGTTTAAATACATTAAAAAATCTTTTTCTCTGTAGTAATGCAAATTAATAATTAAATGTAAATAGTAATGTAAATTAAAAATATATAAAATAAAACACAAATTTTTCAATTTTCTTGAAAATTCAGATTTTTATCTATTAATTCAGTGAAATAATTTATATATTTCTACAAATTGCAATAGCTTAAATGAATTTTTGTCTTTCTATATATAGACCAACTATTAATACTAAAAAACACATAATAATTAGATAAAAAGTTTACTTATAACAAACTATTAAAAAAATCCTTTGATATGGAACATTAAAATGAAATTATTCACAGTAAAATAAGAAAACTTATTAAATAAGTTCAAAATCAAAGAAACTACTGTGGTATAACAAGCAATTGTAGGGTTGACATAAAGATACCTTTTAATCTTATACTAACTATAAAGATACAATAAGAAAATAATAAATTTAAATAAAGATTTTGAAGCATTCAATAAATGTCATTTTTACTGTAATTGGAGTAAAAAGCAATACAGTAAAAACAATAAAAAAGCGAATATAACATTATAAAACAGTTTAAAAATATAGATTACTAAAAAAAAACATAAATTAGTACAATGAAATTGGGAAACACCTTAATGGGAGTTTGTAGACTTAAAATTGCAAACATAGTTTGCATATCAATGAGAGACTGTCGAACTTCTCGGTATACAGATCCCAAAAAATTCAAGGGAAGAGAAAGTTGAAATATGAGACCATTTACCATCACCAAATCCCCAACAGTCAATGTGCCTAAAAAAAAAAAAAAAAAAAAAAGATATGTACTATATAAGTACAAGCATACATATACATACAATATAATACAAAAAACATTACTAAAATTTTAACTGTTATAAGGAATTCAACAAATTTTCTATCATTCATTTTATGAAAAACAAGTTACAAAAAAATGGTTTGTCATTTTAGAATTCTAAACTGACAAACCAATCTTTTGCCCATGATGGTTAATTCAATGTAGATTTACAATTTAGAACATATATATTTTGAACACTATAAACACCATTAACGAAGATAAATTTGAATCCTCAAACAGTTGAACCAAAGATCAGAGCTGTAAATCAAAACACAGAACATTCAGATGCCAATTTGGCATATATAAGCTTAAGATAAAAACACTATGCAAACATATATAATATAGCTATACAAATTCAGATATAAAGTTACATATACAAATTTAAACCTGAATCATCAAAAATACTACACAATATTAATGAGTTAAAGAAATAGTAAAGTATATAATAGACATTTATCAACACTTCCACGACTTATTAAAAAAAATGTTGACAGGACTTACGAATTGATTTTAAATTTAATTGGAATTTTATAACAAAATTATATCTTGAACTTATTCATGAACTGATTTATATTCAGAAATATAAGGTATCAAAAAATGTTTAAAATAGCTAATAAATCTTTACTCTTTAATATTTATATATATTTTATTCTTTAACTTTACTATGTATGTAATTTTTACACTTTTAATATTTATCATGAAATAAATATCTTAATATACTTCTTTGATAATAAACTGTTATTTAAATATTATTTTGCAATAAACATAAATTACCATCCACTATGCCGTTGCTAGCCATTACCATGATAATTGTTAAAGCAGTACTGAAGATTGCATTTTGCCCAAAATTGAGCATAGCCAAGCTGGTAGTCGTCTTGAGAGAAGCTGCTTCAAATTTCGCTAGTGCTTTGTCATACTGTTCGGCTTCGTATAGTTCATTATTGAAATACTGCACAAATAAATAAAATAACTTATCTATTTAATAGCATTACAAAAGGTAAATAAGCAAATATGTAGACATGATTAGTCTACCTAAAAATTATGAAGTCTACTTACCTTTACTGTTTCATAATTAATAAGAGAATCTATGGCTTTATTTCCAGCTTCATTTTCAGCTTTGTTCATTTCAACTCGGAAATTTGTCCTAAAATGAAAAAAAAAATGTTTATCATCCAAACAGTATGAAAAAAATGTTCTGGTAGAATATACTGCTTGATTTAAATATTCAAAATTATATTTTCCCCCAATGAACCAAGAGTAAGAAAAACCATTTTTTATAAATGCATAATTGATATTTCCAAAATTGTATGTAAAATGTTTTGCCAAATAAATTTAAACAGTTCCTAATTAGGAAAAATGTTAATGATGTTTTTTAAAATGAAAGGAGTTCAACAAGGAGTTTTCTGAAATTAAAAAAAAAAAAAAAGAAGAAGAAGAAGAAGCAGAACAGAAAGAAATTGGTAGGAAACCAATGGATTAGAAAATGGAAATAATTATTTCCACTGAACAGAGTAAAATCCATAGTAAATGAATATGTGGTTATTTCTTAATAAAAGGAAAAATAGAAATTTTCATTTAAATGTCAAAGACTAACACAGGGCAAAAGAAGGTTAGGCTAGGAAATGGGATGGGCTTTCAAGGTTTGCAATAATTTTTGAAATATTTTTAGAGACAACTATTGCTATAAAATTCTGAAAATTTAACTTTTGCTTTCAAAATAATTTGAACATAGTGTTACTTCATATCAGGTATATATAAGCACAAGAAAAAGTAAATAAACTCATATTATATTTGAGTTATTAAAATTTCCTGCTTTTACACAATTTTAATTTTGTATAATATTGATAACTGATTACACAATTTTAATTTTATCATTAATTAAAATTAATGATATTTTTTCAGAAGACAATCATCAAAATAGTATTTAGTTAACTTTTACAAATAACTTTGAAAAACTTTTGAAATAGTGCAACATATATTTTTCACATACTGTCATGAATTGAATTATGCTTCAATGCATCTTAAACATAACTTAACATGATGAATAAGTATATTACACACTTTTTCTGGGGACCAACAAAATTTTCTCATGGACCACTACTTTGGCGATCTCTGCTTTTAAGTACTGAACTGATTCAAAAATGTTTAATCTTTGTTTTCAATGTGAACTGACAATAAATCATTATAACATTTAGGAATGTTATAATGAACATTAAATGCATGTCAAAAATATAAATTCCTCTAATAGCACAGTATATAAGTTTTGGAGAAAAATGTACCAACTGAATAAGAGAACAATAGATATTGGAAACAGGAATTACTGTCATGCTGTTATCTTCCTCATGGTTACCGAGCACAAAGATTCCCCTTTTTTTTATTTTGCAGCTTGACAATTGGTACTGATTATAAAAGGCAGAATGCTCCATAATTAAAAATTCTTTAATAAGAGATATTTTAGTACTAATTGTGCTGATTGAGTGCTGATAATGGAAATAATTAGATAGTGGAGATAGTATCATGTAGTTTGACAAAAGACAACACAGAATTTTTTTTTTTCATTGCCAGTGACATTAGGCATCTCATCATTTAAAAAAAAAACGAATTATATCTAAATTCTGATTACAAAATATTTGTTATAAAAAAATAAGACGATAACAACATAACAGCCAAGTTGGTTTTTATTTTTTTTTTTTTTTTTTTTTTTTTTAAAAAGAAGCTAATAATAAGGGATAAAATGAGACAACAAATGATCTTAGTCAATAATATACGATTCCTTAAAAATTGGATTTCCAATTTTTTTATACCTAAGACACTAGTTTTAATTAAAGTTTACATTAAAATACACACAATTTTCAAAACATTTAAAAAAAATTTATTATGAAGAATTAGGGCATGTATGCTTAAAAATTACACCATATTCATTTTCCATCAATTCAATAAAGTATAGTAACAATTTGATAAATTACAGAAAAAATATGAATGCAAGGAGAAATTCAAATAAAATTAGTGAAATGTATTGATTTTACCTCCACTGTGTCACAGCTAATGTAAAGGCAGCATAGGTACCAATACATCCAAGAGTGACAAGAGCGAACTGGCCACCACATTTGTAATACTGAGGAATAAATAAATAAGATTATCATTGGCAAAACAAAAGATGAGAAAACCACATAATAAGTTATTAAGGAAAAAAAAACTATTTAAATTTCACATCCACTCAAACTTGCTTATTAATACAAGAATTTACAATTATGAAATTGGAAGTTAATTAAAACTTCTAATTTCATAATTTTAAATTCTTGTATGTAATAAACTTTAATATTATACTACCAAAAATTTTATTTAATAACTTATTTGTTTTCTACAACTACTAGGTTTTACAATAACATTAGAAATCTAAAATGGAAACTAGGAAAATTAATTTTCTTTTAGTGTGTCTGTAAAGTACACAAAATATAAATACATCTTTTAATTATCTCAGTATTCATTTTGAGTTATTTCAAAGTTTTCAACTATCAAAATGATATTTCAGTTTGAAATTATAATAAAAATAAATATAAATTTAATAAAAAAAATTAAGAGATAAACTGTAAATGAGAAAAATAATTTCTTACCTGCAAATGTGATCCTTAGTTAAATTAAAAATAGAAAAAATAGCTATTTGTGATGATAAACTGCTATTATAAACACATTATAACAATGGATAAAATATGGTAATTAAATATATTATTTTAGAAAATTAGATTATGAAAGTAATGCAAATTTTTACAATTCTTCATTTTCTTAAAAAACATGATTCTTATTTTCACAATTAACTTCATGATAAGTTATGCATTTTCATAAATGTATCATAAATTCATTATAAAGATTAATTAAATTTTATTATATCCAATTTTAACTAAGCATTTTTACTTAGAAAAATAAGACAATTGATATTTTTACAAAGAGATATAGTAAAATGAATAAATAAAATATTCTTTAATTAAATATTTTTTTTTTAGCAATTTAAAAACTAAATCCAATGTATTTTTAATATTAATCACTCTTCAGGACTCTTTACCATGAAGGATCATTTGACTAAAGCCTACAATTTAAAATGTGATTAAAAAGCAATGCAGGCATTCTTATTCAAACTGGAAAATGTGTGAATTCATATAAATTGATCAGAAGATCAGAGCACTAATTACTCAACAGCAAGCACAGAAATGACTCACTGAAATAATGAAATTTCATTAAAAGGAGTTAAATTATAACGAACAATCAGTTACTATTAATAACTTAAAATCAAAAAATGTTTTCAAAATTTCCACTTTTAAATCAATTCACTTAAAATCTATTGAGAATGCCATGGAGGAATGTGCAGAAAAGCTGTCACAATAATTATCTAAGCATCAATAATATTATTGGAGGAAAAAATTAAAGAAAAGGGCATCAAATTTCACACAATTTTTATTTTCACATTAAGATTGCTTATTTATGTCCTTATAAAGTATTATTAGTAATCAATGACCCATTAAATTGAAAATCAGTAATGTAATAGAAAAGCATTTTCATAGATAGCAACTCAGGTGTCTCAATTTAAGTTGGGAAACTCCCAAAGCAAGCAGAATCCAGAAATGTAACCCTCTGATGCAGCAGTTTAACAATGGCTGGGATTTCAATTAGGGTGTTCCATACTAAAAATCTAGATGGTACCATTCGGTTGCAGTGAACTTTTTGACAAATATATTTAAGAAATAAATTCCATCTATTTTCATAGTTTTTACTAATTTGGTTAACTGAAAGAGAATAATGTGCCATTTTCTACGCAATTCAAAAACTCTAGAACTGATCTTCATGTAACATTTTGTTCCACTGTTAGACCTATAACACAAGTGTCTCAGCTGGTCTCTTTCAACAAATACATCAATACAACCCTAGCATTTGTTCTTGGTAAAAAAATTTCAAATTAAATACAATGGAGACTATTAAAAATCTAGAAGAAATTTTAATATTTCAAACAGTCATTTTAATCTACTAATTTATGAATAATTTAAGAAAATAAATTTTAATCTACGATTTTTGTTTTAATTTAGTAAATTATATCATTCAGATTTAATGACAAGAGTGGTATAATTGGATAAATATATAACCCATTATAAAGTTCACTATTAAGACATAATATAAAAAATTAAAATAAATTATATTTTATTTAAGAGAAAAAAATGCCTTTAATAAGAGTAGAGATAATTGAAAATATAAAATCAATATATGAACAGTTTCATATATTTTTGTCTTTGTTGTCACATTTTCCATAAAAGGACAAATTTTAATTTGATATCAAACCAACAAAATCATATAGATCATTCATTTTAAACCCAGAAGCAATTAATTAGCAGCTAAACAACATAATGAAAAACCTTGAGCTATAAACAAGGCTAATTTTAACATAATGCACTGAAAATTAATGAGCAGTTAATTATATAATTCAATTTTAACTGCTACACTCATAAGAAAATTTTTAACTTTAAATCTTGAAATTTAAAATTTTTAACTTTAAATCTTGAAATTTAAAATTTTTAATTCAAAATTCATCCTTCCAAATAAAATATTAATAAACCCTTAAATTTAATCACCTATGTTAAATTTATAAAACTTCTTTTCGAGACAATTAAAATATTTAAAATGTGTACAGAATTTAACTATTAATTAATAGCTCCTACAATATTCTGAAACAAATAAAACTAATAATAGTAGAACTGGAAGAATGTAAATATGTCTATTGATCTTAAAAAATTGAGTTTTAAACTTTTATGAAGTCAGAAAATAAGTACACTAAATTTTTTCCTTTATAATATTTCAGAGAAATTTTTAAATGAATAATTAATATATACAATTTATAATAGCTGTAGTCCATCAGATGATTGGAAAAGACAGAATACATTTCACAAAATCTAACGATCAAAAATACTTTATAAAGTGAACATTTATTAGAAAACTTTATTTCATAGCAAAATATATTACAAATGGTTTAACTTAAAAAAAATAGTTTTCATACTTTTTCAATGTTTTTTAAAAAGTAAATATTATAAAATAAATAATCACAATTGGTCAGTTTTTATATTCTTAAAATTCTGAATAAGCAATTTTCAAAAATTTTATAACAAAAAACATGTCTTTCATATGACCCCATTAACCTTTATCATTAATAATACAACCATATAAAAATTTGTTCATAAAAGTCAAACAGAGAATTAGTTAAAACTGTAACTACCAGAGCAAAGAAATAAAAATGAATTATAAACAAAACTTTGTTTAAAATGTGATGAGTTTTGTTGAATTGGAATTTGCTTTTACACTAATTTTAACTATTTGTTTTCATTTGAGACTGAAGCAAAATTAATACAATAGCGTAATTGCAGTAACAACAAATATTTTGATTTAAAATCTTAATTACTTTCCTATTTAATGATTTTGAGATAATTCTGAAAATGTTTTAAGAAACATATAAATGACATCTTTTTGAATTACTTCAAAGATACCCATTTCAAATTTAAAAAATTCTTAATCAGTAAAATATAACAGAATGTATATTTAAAATCTTTTTAAAATCATAAATTGTAAAATACTAAGATATTAACTAACTTTTATTATGTTTGATTTGTAATAAAAGAGGGAGTTTAAAGAAAAATATTCTTGAAATCTCACAGTGGTAGAAGATATTTATTAGTTTGCATTATTTGAGTATAAGTGAAGCTGATTCACTTTATTTGCTGTTCAAATGATCATTTTTGTATATGGGAATTAATTAGAGCAATATTTCAAATCTACAAAATTATTTCGAACCTACAGAAGTATCTGCCCCTTGGTAGAAATCAAATTCAAAGTATTAGAAAGCAAACTACTCAGCTACAAGTTTAGCATAAGTCAAAAATCATTAATAATAAGTATTTAAATTTAAACAAATAAAAAACACTTACAATTAGTTTTTTATTTGCTTAAATTTAAACACTTATTACTCTAATAAATGATTTTTATAAAAAACAATATATTATAGATATTATTTCAATAAAAAACAATTACAATTAGTTTTTTTATAAATAAGATCTATAACTATATAAAAATATGTTTCTTCATTTCATTATTATGATGAGGTTTTATTAAAAATTTTATTTTACTTCAGCCTAATAAATATACCTATTATAATGAATGTAAAATATTCTTCATCTAAATAGATAAATTACTAGCTGAACAAGATATTAAATAAAAAATTTAAAAAAGGACAAGAACTTACCAAAATACTACTAACAAGAGCAACTTCAAAAGCTGTTGGCACAACATTGAAAACTAAAGCAGATAAAACAAAGTTTATCCCCCTGAAACATAAACTAATTAATATTCCAGACTATAAAATATCTTACATTTAATTATTTGCCACAAAATTAACATATTTTCAAACAATTGTTTTGTAACAAATAAAATTATAAAAATATTATTGAAGATAGTACTGAAAATCTTTAATAAAAAAAATAACAATTATTTTTAATTATAATGATTTCACAAAACTGTTGATTCAATACAGAAAATATTAATTGACCAAAATAAAACTACATGTAAATTTTATGTTTTTTTTTTTTCAGTGAAAAAGTAAATATAATTATTAACTGAAATAAACTGAAATCAACATGTGAATTTGTTTACAAAGCCCAAAGAGCTAAGATTCTCTAAAAATACATATCATACTATTTTGTGAACTTATTTTAAAATTATTATTCAAAAAAGATGCAATGATCCTAATTATTTTTATCTCATTCAAAAATATCAAATAAAAACTGTAAACCAGAGTTTCCTAGACTTCACCCTTGTACCTTTCCAAAGTGATATCCTTAACAACTGTCTGTCGCATAAACTGAGTGATAATGCTTTATTTAACCTAATGATATTTGGGAAAGAAAAGTAAAATATGAAAATAACAAGTCAAATATTTTTAACACAAGATTTTTTTATCATTAAAAAATCTAATTTAAATAAATAAATATAAGAAAATAAAAAATGAAATTTATGAGTTAAATTTAAGATTAGTAGGTATTTAAAAAATTTTTAATTGACACCAACATGCCAATCATACAATACATTAATGCAACTCATTTTAACATATTATATACATTATTTTTGAAGCATTAAAAATTACGAGAGGAAAGAGGATACAAAATCAAATACATACTTTTATCTTTTGTATTGTTTTTAATGTATTTTTTTTATTAATTTTCAGCACATTTTCTTATTAATTTATTATTTATTTTAATTGTATACATTACATGTCTTTATAAATTTGTTGCACCAAATCAATATACGAAATAAAAGTAAATGCATACATTTCAAATATGGCATACATAAAAAAATAATGATTTTAAGAACATTTAGATTAAATGAGACTTATCACTATAACCATGTTTCACTTAGTAAAATCATAATAATTAATTTTTCTATCATTATAATTATTAGTTGGTTTCTCAAATAACATTATTTTCCTTACAAACAATACTAAGTTTATGATTTTTCAAGATTATATATTAATGTTATTATTTTAAGATTTACATTAATATTAATATTCTTATTTTAAGATTAATTAACTTATGATTTTTTAAGAGTTCTGAACCATAACCAACATATACGCAAGAGATGAATCCACAATCTGTGCATCCAAGCAATTAGTCAAGCTCAGCTTAAAAAAATTTGAAAAATTACATTGCAAAACATTGTATTTCAAAATATAAAAGATCAAGAAAAGTGTGATTTAGAAATAACATTAATTTAATATATTCTTGATGCTTTACAACAATTTTTGTACAATTCTAACCACTAAAATAAGTAAAAATGCAGGTTTATGAATTTTAGCAAACATACAAGTATAACAATAGTAAAATAAAGTAAGATTCTAAAGTAGACAAACTAACATAACACAATACATAAATGAATATAGAATGTATAATTTTATATAAAATTTGTGTTACAATATTTGTACAGAATAAACTTTAAATTAATGAGGAAAAAGAAAATAATGTGAAATAATGATCAAAAAATAAGAATTTTGCTATTTTGTAGTTAATGCATATATTTATTAAATTTTTAAAAAAATTACATGTAAATATTCCAATACTTATTTTTTAATAATAATTCCACTAGCTTCGAAATAAAATTTGAATTAAATGTAAGTTTTAAAAAGTATTAATCTAATGATAGTGAAGCAAGCCAAACATAAATACAATTATAAGATTGGAAGGAATGATATAAATTTCACTTTCTAATAAACATTAAGATATAAATGAGTAAATTTAAAATTGTCAATTTTTTATTCTTTGTAAAATTTGAATTTCAGTTTAATTCTATTTGAATTTTCAGTTATGCTTTAAAAAATTGGCACATATTAAAAAGTTCACTACATTTAGGCTACCAATTCCCACCAATAAATAATAATAATAAAAAACAATGATTGCATACATAATAAAAAATAAAAATTTTAAATGAGAGTGATGATATATAACTCACTCTATTAATATCAGATTGGTATAAAAATGAGCTTATTAGCATCCTAATCATTATAAAAATAAAAAAATACCTGTTTTTATCAAATATTTTTTAAAATGTATAATTTGTAATAATAGAAAAATTAATAGTTTTACTTTATTATTATATGTTTCATTTGAACATTTCGATGCAAAATTTATATGAATGCTGAAGTATCTAATGTGGAAAATAATACAACAGTAAGAAACACTTATTCTTTTAACACTGAAATATTACAACAAAATGGTGTCCAACACCACTAGTGAAAATGGTTTTTTAAATATGTCACATACTACTGGAAAATAAAAGTGAATAAAACTAAGCTTACCTTGTTCCCCTGTCAATAGCTTTTGACAGTGCTCCTGTCTGACGTGACAAATGGAAGCTCAAATCTAAATTATGAAGATGAAGAAATACACTTCTTGCCACTCGCCTAATGGAGTCATGTGCAACTTTAGCAAATACAGCATTTCTAAGTTCATTAAACAATGCAGCACCCGCTCTTGCTAAACCATCTGAAACAAATTTTGTCATTAGAAGCAGGAATAAAACACTATAATTAATCATACTTTGGCAAATAAAAAGTTATATTAAATATGCAATTACACTTTTATATAAATAAACATCTAATAAATGTCTTTTCATACTAATGATAAAAATAATTTTACAATAAAATAGTGTTCTTTAACCTTGGCAAGTTTTAAGCAGATTTTTGGTTTCACTGCATCTTCTATCAGCATTATATTATATATTATTACTGTATATATAATATCTACATACAGAATATTTGCATATAATTATTATTGTTCAATTTTTATAAAGACAATATTTCAAGTGCTGAATGAAATGCTTTAATGCATATAAAATCTATATCTATTTGTTATTCCATTATGAAATCACTATTGTAATATCATGCGAAGCATTCTTATTTATTGTTTTGTTATTTTATTGCTACATTACCAGAGAAATTGGCTCAGAAAGAATTGCAGCAATAAATGTGCAAATATTTGCCTAGAATATAGGAATAACATAAAACAAAATATATATATATTTACTGTTATAAAAATTAATACATTAATTCATAACATAGGTGTTAGTTAAGTTATGATTAGTATTTTTAGATATTTAATCACAAAAAGATATGTTTGTATAAAATATTGTTCCTTTATCCTCCAATATAAAATCAAATAAAATTGTCAAAAACAAACTTGGACAAATAAAAATAACAGAGCTCATTTACTTTTATATTTACATCATGTATAGTACCTATAAATAACACAGCAGAAATTGAAATTCAAATACTTTAAAGGATGCTTAAAAAGACAAATCTGGGTGACAAATAATGAAAATTTATTAGCTTATTCATCTCAGTAATATTGATTTAAAAGAATTATCTTAATCATCAGAAAGAAAAATAAATAAATTCATTCTTAAAAAATTGGAAATGAACTTCTCACAAATAGAAAAAAGAAGGATATAAAGAAATATACACTAGAAGCAAAGGAAAATACAAAAAGCAAAGGAGATGCTACAAAATTATAACAATACTCAGAGTTTCAAATTCACTAATAATACATTATTTCTTTCTAAAAGAAGAAAGCTTGACAGATTGAACATTACACAGGCATTTAAAAAATCTAATATTTTCACCAAAATAAAAAAAACAGCATTTATGTTGAATAACTTAAAAATGCTTAAGCTATGAAATAAAGGAAACTGTAAGGGAAAAGATGTTTTTCTATTGGCTGGTTGGGTTTATGGGGCAAGGTTTAAATAAGGACAAGATGGGCCATTTTTTTTCCCTATTCAAAAAATAACCACTCAAAACCAAATTTAGCTACAGTATCAAGAATATAATATAGCAGATAAAAAGAAATAAATGTTTTCATTCCTACTTAAGCCCAAGTTAGACTAATTAGTAAATCCTAATTATTTAAAACCTTCAAAGATAACTAAAAAAATAAATGTTTTTATGAATCTACAAATATATAAAAAATGATATATAAAAAACATGTTATAAAATTAAATGCATGATTTCTTACAGCCAAGGATTATAACAGTAGCCATTGTTGTTATAGTAGATGCAGGTGTGTCTAAATTAAGTCCTTGGCCAGTATGTAAATTTAAATAATCCACTACATGCTTGAAAAGAAAAGGAACTTCAATATTCAGCAGCTGAAATTTAAAAACTACTTTTAGTATTTACAAGAAATAAAATTCATAGAAATCATTGTTTCATTCATTAAGGAAGCCTTGAAAAAATACCTTGGCACCAACCAAAAGACCCAGAGCTAAAATAACACGTCTTCGAATTTCTGGTTTATCTTTTGGCCAAATATAAGTAAACATTTTCTTAACAATACTCCAGCCACGGACATTTTGAGTGGAGATCCCAACCTGTGATATAAGCAAGTTTGTAGCACCAGGATGAAAACAGGGTCGAACATTATTTCTTGTTAAAAGTTTAACCTAAAATAAAGAATTTATTTAATTTATAACAAGCATTTTTAATCAGTAAAAATATTTTTTTATATTTCAAATATTAAATGCACAAAATTAAAACAGTTAATGAACCTGTGAATTATTAACAGGGAATAAAAAAAAAACCTATATCACTTGGTTTGTTGCTTTAAGGGTTTCTTAAATGTGCAGTCACTTTCAATTTTTGCAGACCTATGATTCAAAATAGATCGAATCATTATAAACATCCACCCCTAAGCCAAGACTTTTTTGTTTTTAAACTGAAAACCAAAGGGAAAGTGTGAAATAGTATAAACTGTGACATAAGTTAAATTGATGTATATAATTAAGGAAACTCACTATAATACCTGAAAGTAATCTTAATGTGTAAGCATAATTTTTTCACCCACAATAAATTCATGAAAATGCAAAAGGTTTAACAATTGTATCGCTTTAAAATAAGAATTTTAAAGAATTATAGTTGAAAAAGATTTGGAAACACTGGTCATTGCTATTAGTAACATTAAACAATTTTTCCCCAATAAAAAGGACAGATGCCTTATAATCCAGGATGCCAAATTCTGAATTTTTTTTTGGTGATGAAGTGAGGATTTTTTTTTTTATTCTGAAATTTTTTGCCATTGCTAAGATGATGTAATTAGGATTGCTCAAACAGAATTTTCTGCATACATCTTATGTCTCTATATTTATGACATAATAAAAACCATAATGCCAGATATATAAGAAAATCCACCAAAAAAAAAAAAAAAATACAGAATTTGGCATCCCGGACTATATGACATCTGTGCCCTCCCCCCCAAAAAAAAAGTCCCAAGTTCAATTACAACCCAATAATGTAGAGATGGATGCTGAATTTTTTTTAATATGAATCCGTGCTTGAGTATTTTCTAGATTTCCTCCTTTAAAAAACATTAATTTGGTTCACTATTTATGAAAAATCCTGTTTGAAATCAATTAACTTTGGATACTGAGAAAATATTACAAAAGGTAAAAGTTTTTTTAGATTAGCTTTTACATTAACTTCAGAAATCAAAAGCAACATATTTATGATATTTAAATACATTTTTTTTTCTATTTGAATATTAGCTTCTATCTTTTTGAATATTTTTTTAGTGAAAAGTGTATAAAAATATCAACTATTACAACACTTTTTTTAAATACAAATTAAATCTTAAATATGAATACTTGTGATGAAAGTAAAGAAAATATACATCACTTTTACTTTTAAATACACTTTATTGCAAAATAAATGCATATACAGAAATAATTGAATTACAGTAGTGAAACTTAGCAGGTAAATGTTCAGAGAATTATATATACATAATAAAATATACAAAATTAACAGACATTGCCAAGGCATGTACATAAAATATAACTTGCTGTTACAAAACACTTGTTTCAATTAATTCGTGAAAATAAATCATCAACATTAATTCATTCTAACTTCCCAAGTATTAATTTTATTGTTTACTTTCTATCTGTAGTAAATGGTATGTGAACTTGCCAACTTTATTAAACAATGTTGGACACAATATCATTATAACAGGATTGGTCATAAACAAAGCATATCACAATGTTATTTTTTCAATAGATTGTTTTGATCACAATGTTTGGGAACCTTGGTAACTATATCCTAATCATTACTACTACTGCTTCCTCTTTTTCTAATCTTTCTTCATACCCTTAATTTCTTCTTTCATTGCAGGAATTGAAACAATTTTGTTATGTAGCATTTAAAATACTTCCACTACCTAAATCATTACAACCATGTAATGCTAGTCAGAATTATTGGTGTAAATGAAGTCCAAAAGGATGTACATTCACAACAAAACGGACTAGTTATACGCAAATAAAGATAACTTTCATATGTACCTGGCAACTAATAAGATAATCAAAAGTTAGATAATATTCACACAAATGATTACTATAATCAATTTATTTACAAACTCAAGAAGATTGTGGTGAATCCCAGAGTTTGGCGCCATTGCACCAAGTAAATTCTTGTAACTCTAGTAAGAGTGATCAGGAGTAAAGAATGTGCTTCACCAGTAGTACACGATTGGGAATTTTAGAATGTCTGCAATAGTAAAGGAAAAGGAAATTGAATAAAATTGTTGGAGAAATACTGAAGGAGATAATATTGTGTTGGTGATGTTTATATTAACATAACATACTAATCTCCTTAATGGTGATCTGTTCGTCCTCATTGGTAACTATAATATACAGATATCAACCTGCTTTAACATTATCAGCTAATTTTCACCTGTTGAAAAAGACGAATCGAAAGTACTGATGTTCTTTCTGTGCGGCGGTAACGTTTTTCAAGTGTGGTGACTTATTACAGGGGTGCATGATTCTTGTAGCATGTTCCGAAATGAGCGAGAGGGAAATCGCTCATTTCGCAGTATTTTTTATTTTTGTTTCCTTATTCTTTGCTTTTGATTTGAAACTAAAATGCATAATTTTTCTGATTTTAATATCATTTTCAATTTTGTTATTGCTTTCAATTTTCTTATTTACGTTTTATAATTGTTTAGAGGTTCATTAATTATTATAAATCCTTAAAATAAGTATAATTTAAAATATCTTCATTATTATTACTAACAGTTAAATATAACGCAGTTTTGTTCTTAAAACTTGTATCATGGCTGAAGTTAATGCTGTTCAAATTCCTGTATATAAAAGATATAATCCCGCATTATGGTTTGTTATGTGCAAAAGCACATTTGCTCTTGCCACACCAAAACCCATTACAGAACCGATTACTAAATATAATTATATTGTTTCAAATCTTCTGCCCAAAACTGCATCATTAGTTTGTGATGTACTTATGAAACCGGATGCAACCGATCCATACAGATTAAACAGGAATTAATAAACCGTTCAGGATAATCATCGCAACAAGAAATTCAAAACCTATCATTAGAGGAAGAATTAGGATCACGCAAACCAACAGAACTCTTTCAAAAGGCAAAGCGTCACGCAGAATCACATTATATTCCCGATAAACTAACGTTAGAACTATTTTCACAGGGATTGCCATCCAATGTTCAAACTATTTAGATGCAGTTTCTGACCTAACAATAGAGAAAGCTGCTGAAATTTTCAATCGCATCATTGATATTACAACATCTCCTGTAGATACGTTTTCAGTTTCCAAAACAGATAAATCTTTTGAAACTAAAATATTTCGCAAAATTGGAAAATTAAATAAATTGATCAACTTTATTTTTCTCGTAGTCGCTCACCATATCGTCATAGCCAAAGCAATTGTGAAAGAAGCAATTCCCACAAACGAAATTTTTCCATTTGCTGGTATCAGACATTTTGGAAAGAAATGTAGAGATGATAAATGCGTTAAACCTTGTGCACGGCAGGAAAACGAAAGCAGCAAAGAATAGAGGCAACATATTCTTTGTCTCATGAATCAAATCGCTTGTTCATTTGCAACCGGACATCAAATGTTTAACATCTGGTTGATACTGGCCCTGACATGTCCTTAATCCCTGCAAACAATTACCAAAAGCAAAATTCTTTACAACAAATGCTTTTAGCTTCAAATCCTATTTAGGCAGCAATTAATGTTTATGGACAAAAGACACTCTTTAAATTTTAATTTGAGAAGAAATTTTACTTGTACATTTCTAGTAGCTAATGTTAGCACACCAATTTTAGGAGCAGATTTTCTCCATTATTTTGAATTGGTTCCAGATCTCAGGCATAAATGTCTTACGATAGGTCCTCCTGTAGTTGCAAAACCTCAAAGGCTTGCTCCTGATCATCTTAGAATTGCAAAAACTGAATTTTAAAATATGATGCAGTTAGGCCATATAAGACCTTCAAAAAGTAACTATGCTTCACCTCTACACATGGTCCCTAAGAAATGAACTTTAGATTGGAGACCAGTGGATGATTATAGAGCTTTAAATGCTCAAATAATTAAAGACAAATACTCGATACCTTATATAGCGGATTTTACTGCAGAATTACATGGATTAAAAATATTTAGTCGAATAGACCTAATAAAAGCTTATCATCAAATCTCAATAAACCCTGACAATATACACAAAACAGCTATATGTACCCCATTTGGTTTATTCAAAAGTACAAGGATGCAATTTGGCCTTTGCAATGCATCTGCTACTTTTCAACGCTTTATAGATGAGGTTACACATGATTTATCGGGTGTTTAAGCTTTTGTCGATGACATATTAGTTGCTTCTAAAAATCACCAACAGCACTATCAACATTTGAACACATTATTTTCAAAATTGGCCAAATATAGGTTATGTATGAATGCTTCTAAATGTACTTTTGGTGTTTTTTCAATAGATTTTCTTGGTTTTAATCTTTCCGAAGAAGGAATTCAACTCTAAAAGATAAAGTTAAATGCATATTAGATTTTCATAAACCAGAAACCTTAACACAGTTGCTAAGATTTTTAGGAATGTTTAACTTTTATCGATGCTTTATTCTTAAAGCTGCTCACATACTTGCACCCATTGTTCAGTTTTTGAAAGGACAAAGAAATAAAAAGAAATCTCATTCTAACGCTCATAAATTATCTGAACAACATACATGGAATGAAAAAGAAGAACAGGCCTTAGTTGCCACCAAAAATGTGATTGACAAAGCCACTCTTTTAAGACATCCTATTACTGGATCTCGGTTGAGCTTATTGGTTGATGCCTCAGATTTTGCTGTAGGGGACACTATAAGTCAGTTATCTGAAAGGACATGAGAACCAATAGCTTTCTTCTCAATGAAACTTAATAAAAGTCAACAAAAATGGCCCACTTACGATAGAGAATTGTTTGCAGTTTATTCTGCTATAAAAAAATTCAGACACTTATTAGAAGGCAAAAATTTTATAATATACACAGACCAACAACTGTTGACTCACACTTTTAAGCAAAACCATAATATTCTCCTCAGCAATTACGCCATTTAGACTTTATTTCTCAGTATTCAAATGAAATTAGGCATGTGCAAGGTTGTAAGAACGTGGTTGCTGATGCACTCAATAGAATTAAAATCAATTCTATCACAAAATCTCCAAATTTAAGTTTTGATGCACAGCACAGAAAACCGATTCAGAGATACAAAGTTTTCTGCAATCTAATACCACCTCTCTTAAACTGGAATTAAAGTTTTGTCATTTTTCTCATTGTGAATTGATGTGTGACATTTCAACTGGAACACAGAGTCTTTTTGTACCCTTCTCTTTCCGCAAAGTGATTTTCAATCATTTGCACAATCTTTCTCACCCTGGAATTGCAACAAGAACAAAATTAATTTGTTCCAGGTACGTTTGGCCTAAGATG
Source organism: Latrodectus elegans (assembly GCA_030067965.1). Classification (NCBI taxonomy): domain Eukaryota; kingdom Metazoa; phylum Arthropoda; class Arachnida; order Araneae; family Theridiidae; genus Latrodectus; species Latrodectus elegans. The sequence goes on along the minus strand of CM057819.1, from coordinate 9,082,755 downwards.
CCATTAAATAGACAAATAAAATCATGGGTTCAATGCTGTGAACCATGCCAATGATCGAAGGTACAGAGACACACTAAAACGCCCTTAGGTATTTTCTCTCTTCCAGATGATCGTTTCTCACACACCCATGTAGATATTTTAGGCCCGCTACTGCATTCTGGTGGTTGCTATTACCTTTTGACAATAATTGACCATTTAACCAGATGGCCAGAAGTGATACCCATTTGAGATATTTCTGCAAAGACTGTTTGCAGTGAAATATTCAACAACTGGATTTCACGATTTAGATGTCCGTCCGTAATTACCTCTGATCAAGGACCCCAACTGTGTTCAGCTATGTATGCTGAATTTACTCGCATATTAGGTTCAGATAGAATTAAAACAACTACTTACCATCCGATTTCAAACGGAATTGTAGAGAGATTTCATCGCCATCTAAAATCAGCAATAAAAGAGTATGAAAATGTAATTGGACGGAGATAATCCTTGTCATTCTTTTGGGCATCCTAACAGCAGTTAAACAAGACTTGCAAATTTCTTGTGCAGAGCTTGTGTATGGCACTACTTTGCGTCTTCCTAGTGACATGGTGGACATGACAGTTATTCCATCATGTAACAGTGATTTTATCACTAATCTTTTAAACATAATGCAACAATTAAATCCCATAGCAGCATCCACTCACTGTTCTGATCGATTTTATGTGTGCATCCATTGCTGAAATCATGCACACACTATTCTTTAGAGTCAATCGTGTATGTCCTCCATTGTGCCAACCCTACTCTGGTCCTCATGAAGTCTTACGACGAACTGACAAGCATATCACCATTGACATTAATGGAAAAAAATTTGCTGTTTCTCGTGACCATGTAAAACCAGCACATCTTCTTACAGAAACATCCACTGAACCAGTGTCTAAAGCCAGCAAAGCAATACCTGATGATAAAAATTCACCAGTTGGTAAAATGCACAGAACTGTAACCAGATCATGGTGACGTGTACATTTTCCACCAAGAAACTTTTCACTTACATTACTTAATAATTATTTAATTTTAATATTTTAATTAATTCTGTCATTTGTATTCTTTAAATTTTATATATGATTGTTTCTATGTTTATAAAAATTTTTCAATTGTGTTTGTTCTTTTGAAATTTTGTTGCTATTTTTTTTTACATAATATGTATGTATATATATATATATATATATATATATATATATATATATATATATATTGTTCCATTAGGCTAAATGCCCTCTGTCACTGGGGGGATACTCTGAAGGTGAATCACAGAGTTTGGCACCATCGCACCAAGTAAGTTCTTGTTACCCTAGTAAGAGGGATCAGGAGTGAAGAGAGTGCTACACCAGTAGTACACGATTGGGAATTTTAGAATGTCTGCAATAAAGGAAATTGAATAAAATTATTTGAAGGAGATAATTTTGTGTTGATGATGTTTATATTAACATAATATACTAATCTCCTTAAGATCAAGTGTCCTTAAGATCAAGGGATAAACTTCAGAGAGAGTTAGAATAGACAGCACAAATTGTTAAGATTATATAGGTGATTCTGGGACTCCACAATGACTGATAAAATTCACTATTGATAACAACTCTTCAAGCACTGTCAGTCCATCTGTCTTTAATTATTAATCTTGTTTCTTCATTTGATGATAATGAACACAAATGTATGTAGACAAGTAAATCAGCAACCGAATTCGAATATAAGCAAAACACAGAAGTCATTTTTAGTCAATACACCAGTTACTCTCACCACTTGCAGATAATTTGAAGTTTTTTGGCTATAAGCATTTCCAAATAGGAGAACACAATTGGCTATATATTATTCTTCAGTCAGAACAATATTTTTGAGAGTTACTGTTCTTGTATGCTATGTTAGGTTAAAAATATTTACTGATTGAACATGTCTGAGACATACTAAATAAATAAATTTAGTCATTAAAAATACTTTCAAACTCCTTTCACAATGGCTATATTTGTAGCAAGATCTACCAGTGAAATATAGGTCACAGAATTAACTTTACGCCTAAGTGTATGTATTATATTATTACTACGGGTGGTTTTACAACTTACTGAACAGCATATTCTTTATTCTGTGATACATTAAAGAAGCAAGTGATTACAATATCATACTTTAAATACAGTTCAGTTTTTTAAATGCACAAAAATTCAGCAACAATGCACAAAATTAAATAGCTTTATAAAATAAAAGTTATGAAATAAAAGTTGTATATTTAAAAAAAAATTTAAATATATAAATTTTGCAATTTGTAAATCATCTTACATTTAAGGCGGATTTACAGTATTTATAAATGAACAAAAAGTGTGCAGATAAAATGTAAATTAAAAACTGTTTATCTATTTTGAAGGAGAATAAAAATAATATTTCAAAGTTAAGGCAAAAGCTTACCAAACTATTAAATATCATCACTTTTAATAGAAATAAAAATAATATCCAGAAAAAGAAATGCAGAAAATATTTAATATAATTTTTTCTCCATAAAGTAGTCAAATTTTGTATATATTACAACAAAAATGCATTGGTTACATTAGTTTTCTGATCTACGGACAATTTTGAACATGAGGGCTAATTTGATCAAGACCTGTATTGTAAAATGCACTCAAAAATACTATTAACATAGACAATTCAGGTTAACTAAAAAACCAAGGTAGGAATTAAACTCAAGAGCTACTCAATTGAAATCTGGAGAACAGATCATTAAGATATTAGCTAATCACAGGATAATTGGAGACTATCCCAAGTGAAACACTAAAAAATATCAAAGGCAATTTTTTAAACTTAACTTGGAAAAATTAGACACCAAAAAAATCAAACTTTTTTCATCTAATTCATTAGATAACAAGATGCATGAATGTTTATGCAAGAATAGCAAATCATTTAAAAATAATTTTAAAAAATCCCACATGATAAGGTTAATTAGATTATCAAGAAATCATGTGCACAGCAATCAAAACATCATAGTAAAGTCAAATTCCAAGAAATTCAGGTGGCAAGTAATTTTAAATATTAAAATAATAAACTTACCTTACTGAATAAAGATGATTTTGATATTCCACTTGATTGATAATTGAAATATCTCTTCTGTTTAAAAAGAAAAATAATTAAGAATTAATTACAAAGAAATTGAATTAAAATCAGGATTTACAATTTATGAGTAATAAATAAATTGTAATATATCTAAATCAGTGATTATACAGATTTATATGAAATATATTTTAAACAGACTAACTATAAACAAAGGATTATTTTGTAATCGATTACATTATTTCAAAGCTGGTATTGTAATTTCTAGCTAATCGAACACTAATTGTTATTTTCCCTTAATAATATATCCATTATTTTCATGAAGACATTTTAGAAATTAAATAAAAAACAGAACTTTGACCAAGATTGTCTTCAGAATTTTTCAAAATTTAAATCCTATTTCAAAATTTAATTTAACAATTAAAAATTCAATTTAATAATTCATAATTTTTAAACACAAAAATAAAACTAAAAGATTTAAAAAAAAAAAAAAAAAAAACAGGATTTTAAATTTCTATATTTTAAAATTTAATTTTTCAAATACATAACATATTTAAAATTAAAGATATATTAAACCATTTTATTTAATCTAACAGCATAACTTGGCTTAATTCAAACTGTCATTCTATGATCTACTTTTACTCATGAGGTCTAGTTTGACCAAAACTTTGTTTAAATGCAACAGAATTGCGGTGGCAAATTTAAGATGTCATTTCTTTTAGTTAGAAGGTATATAGCAAATGAAAATAGTTTCGAACTTTCTACTTTATATGAAAGTAGGACACAAATTTTAACAAACATTTTGAGAAAATATCTTCAAATTACCTGTTTAGACTGTCATTTTTTAATTTCTGATTTTGAAGTGTTTTCGAATATGAGTTAGTTTCTTCTTTACCAATTGACAAACTAAAATAGTTTATCCTTCTCTATTTTTGACACACTATTATGCAAAATTTGATTTGACATTACCCTACAAAATGTATTTAATTTACATGTACTTTGTTGGTTATAATAAAACATATTTTATATATTTAGGTTATAAGTTAACATTAAACAAATGAATAACAATAAAAATTCTAAAGTAACATAACAATCAAATAATTTCTTGTAAAATATAACATGAAATGTTTAAATATACTTATATATTTTTCATTACTTCATTTTTTAATTAGGTTCATTTTGAAACATATTTATAAAATAATATTTCTTTCCTTTCTCATTGATTGGGTTATAGTTAAAAGCTACGCTATTCTGATTTAAAATAGAATTTTATAGCAAATGCTCCAAAGAACACTATCTTCCATTCTAGTTCTTTGGGTTGACTACTTGACTAAAAATTTTATTTGGCTTTTCGTTGTTCAACAGTGATTGTTTAACACTCAAAGGCTAATAAGATTAGGACCAACAGTTTAAAATGGATTCTGAACCACTACAAAAAGCCATAAGCAAAGTGGAAATTGAAATCATGAACTGTTGACCCAGACATCCACAAGGCCAGACTGCTAACTATCTGACAGTCAGCTTGGTTACTCAACTGATAGAATCTAACAATCACTTAATATAAATGAGGAATGAATCTTCAGATTTTAAAAGCATGAACTAACCAGAAAACTCCCAAACCTTGCCTTCCACCATAGGAGATAACATTTCACTAGTAGGACATTGATAACGTAACATACTTCAGCCACCATTAGCATATAATTTGATTTATGCTCAAGTATACAATAAAATACATTCCAGTTCCAATAGAGAACCCTTTACCACAAGTATTCAACTATTAGAAACTGAATACTTATAAATACTTTACCACAAGTATTTATAAGTATTCAGTTTCAAAAGTGAACTATGAAAAAGTGAATAGTTAAAAATATGAAATAGGTTTACTTAAGTCTTGTCAATTTTTGAAATATGATTTTTTTTATTTGACTGATTAAACATGGATGATAAACTTGAGGTTATTCACAATACTTATTCAATAAATATTCCTGGTTGTTGACCTCTGAACAATATTACATTCAATATTGAAATTGTAACATTGAAACAAACTTGAAAGCAATCAATCAATATGTTTCCTCTGTGCTCTAAGATATAACAGTTCCTATTTATTTATGAGAAAAATCTGTAAAAATTAAATATTATTTTATGCAAAATAAAAATGAGTTCACTTTCAGGATCAGTGTACATTTGTAATTCATTCATCAGCCTTAAATTTTGTCAATTTAAGTATATTTGAAATCATATGGAGGAAGTTTTATATCAAATTCAGATTGCTTAACAATTAGAAGGAAAAATTAATATAAGAATTTAAGTAACTATTTCATTGTAGAAAATTTATGCTTTATAATGTCATTAATATGTTGTTACAAATTTATATATAATTTAATAAATGTGTGTGTTTCATTTAAAGAATAAATACTATTTCTCTAATTAAGGGATTATATAATAGTTAAATTAGTATAAAAAAAACGCATTAAAAAATTACCTGTTCAAAATGAGAATTTTTAATTTTTAAATTTTTAGGTGCAGTATAAATAGATTTATTAAATGATCTTATAAAACTAAAGGCTTTGTATTGATTTCTATAAAAAATTGGACTGTTACAATATAATTTCAATGAGTCGGTACTATAAGTTAATTTAAAATACCGACACATAGATGCAGCCATGATTTCAAATGAAAACAAAACAAACCACCAACCACATTCACCAACACTCACAAGTGTAAGTAGAAGTGTAAATAGAAGTGTGAAATATATTTAACTAGAAATAGAAAAATAATATTCACTTAATATAATCATTTTTATAATAAAACTTGATTTCTGAAAAATTCGCATATATTTGTGGAAATTCATATTTATAAATATTTTGTCTTAAATTAGCTTACAGTAAATAGATTTGATTATGCAAAAATATTTTGACCTAATGGCAACATAAGAGGAACGTTTCGTTTCTTTTTTTATTCTGTTTGTTTTCATTTCTTCTAATAGTGTGTTGTCGTAAGCAAAACGAAAGATCTGTGAATAAATTTCTTATTGAGATTTATTTATAAATAAATCACACACACATTGTACAAGTCTGAAAACTATTGCTTAGCTAGAAGTGAGAAAAATTGTCGACAATGGCTTCAAAAGGTATACCTTATACATTTATAACAGTCAACAAAACTATATATTTTTTTTAAATTGTGAATCTTAAAAAACATTTTGCTTATGAAAATTTAAGTACTGTTTAATTTTTGTTATATAGATTATATGACTATTTTTGTTTTATATAAATTAAAATTTAAAAATAAGAATGGTCTTGAATAAATAAATTTTATTATTTAAATATATTTGTTTTGGCATTTTGTTACCGGCGAAAAAAATAACTATTGCATCACAGATTTTTATATTTTACTATTATTTATTTGTATAACATTTTAAATATTAAATGCTGCCCTTGCATGATTTATCTGCGATGACTAATTCATTTTTAAAGTATCCATTAAAAAAATTTCTTTTGTATTATTCTAGAACAACTTAAAAAGGTTTCTGAATCTAAAAACAAATTGTGTGTTAGTAGAAAAAATACATTTACTTAGAAAATGTATTTTCTGGCAATGATTCAGCGTCCTATTAATAATTTTTACCGGCTAAACAAATCTAAGTACTTCAAATTAAGTAAATTTACTATAAAATTTGAAAAAATGTCTTTTTTAATTTATTTATTTTGCCATGATAAAATTACAAAAAAAGATTTTCAATTATAGAGTTCTCTACTTTGTGAATATCCCATAGAATAATTCCTGATTCTGTTACAAACATTAAAGTGTTATTAGTACTTTTGTTACCTTTATAAATCAAAGATAAATTCACTATAACTCTCTTTAAAAATGTATTAAAGTTAATTAAGCTGTTATAAGTATTTATTTAAAATGCTTTTAAATGTACATTTAAAATTTCTACATTGAAAAAGATTTTTGAGGAAATAAATCCTTCTTACCATAAGTTCCCATCCCTAAAAAATACTAAGTAAATGATTAATATATAAGAATAAGCAAGAAATGTTGTTTGAATTTAGTGTTATTTGAAAAAGGGAAAATATGACACATTTCTTACTGTGGTATAAGATTTACTGTGGATGTTTTCTCAGTTAAAAAACAGATAATTTTGGCTATTTCTATTGTAAATTAAGTATTATTATGAATTTACAAATTCTTTTTATCCTATTTGATTATGTTTTGAGTATGACAATCCTTTTTTATTTGAGGAGTTTACTTGAGTTTTATTTCACTTGTTTTTTAGATCTTCATAAAACAAACAAATACAGGGGAATCAATATTGTTATGTTGTAAAAATATCACACTGATAATATTTGAGCTAATAACTTAAGAACTGGCAAGATTGGAGATTTGTTGATTAATAGAATTATGTTATTTAATAGGAAATCTCATTTGAGGTACATTTGGGGAAATTTTAGATAATTAAACTGCCTGTGACACATTTACCATTGATGAAAGTTTATGTTAGCGTCAAAAAATCAATAAATAATTGTTAAGAAAAAATATTTTTACTAAGACAGCAACAATGAGCACACAAAAAAAAATTCTTTTTCTCATTGTTTATTTGCATGTTTATATTTTTGACAAACCATCTCTAAAGAAAAATTATGAAAAATACTTTAAGACAACAAAATATAGCAAGTGTTTTAAAGTTATTTGTTCTATTAGTTAATGTGCATCCTTATGCATGTAAGTAACCATCACTAAATAATGTTGAAAAAAGGACAAAGCAGTGCAAAGAATCTTATTATGTACATCCAAAATTTTAATTGTAAAATTATGTTGAGATTATTAGCTAAGATATTATGGAAATTTTGATATTAAACATAAAATTTTATTAATAATTCTCAATAATTACAAGAACTTGCTTACTTACCAGAGTAATAGAACAGAATTTAAAACAAAATGTGTTAAGGATTAATTCTTGTTTTGCTACAGTTTTAATTTGGTAACTTATAAAAGTATCAATGTTTTAAATGATCAGGACCACAAAAATTAATTAATATATTTTCTTGTAATTATTTGTGTTCTTGAAATTGAACTATGTTTTTTATTTCTTCCAAGATCTGTGTGAACAATGTGGACTTACAAATCGAAAGGTAGTTTAATTTTAAATCCATGTATTTGTTATAAATACAGATATATATTTCTTAAATTTTTTCTCATTAAAACAGAGTTTTAGTAATGCTACAAAAAGCTTTAAATTTAATTAAATCAAATAAAAATTAGTAAGGATCATTTTCTGAGAAATGATTCCATAAATATGATGTGTGGTCACATTATAGTAATCACTGGTATCACATTTCAATAGTGCAGAGCTGCTAAAATATCAGTTTCGTCCTCCAACGTATTAATGTCGTATTATTTTGGCTATAAAAATTGAAAATATGCAATCTTGTCTGAAAAATAACTTCAATAGCAGTGATGAATAACTCAAATTATGTATCCAATTGGTAAAAGGGGATGATCAAAAAGTTTTGATGCCAAATGTGGCTATGTTTTGAAAATTATACAATCTGTAGACTGTATGCAGCTGTTTCTATTAAATCTGCTGTATTCTTTTTTCCCCCCATTTTATGCTAACATTAATATTTTCCCTGATATATTTAAATTATCCCAATTTAAATAAAAATGTATTGTTTTTTAATTATAAAAGGATTTTTTTTAATTTTTAGTCAAAGGATATCCACATTCAACTAAAAGTGCAACTGATGATTCATAATAATTAAGAAACTTAGCTATAAATAAAAGGCATTCATTCAAATTTTTACTTTAAAAAAAATTAATAAAAATGTATGATATTGATTGATTTATGAATTTTCAATACATTTTACAAAATTTAAACTTTATATTGATAATTGATCATTGATAAATATTGAATTATTAGTGAAATAGCTTATGCTTTATCTTTCAATTCTGATGTTTGTGGTTTCATTTAAATTAATGTACAATATTTATAATGGTTTGGAGTCCAAAAGTTATAAACCTCAGCAGAATTAGTCCTTGTTTCAAAGAGTGATGTAAAGAGTAGGAAAACTAGATTGTACTTCCATATGCATTAATTACTGTTCAAGTTCAATGTTAGAATACAAAAGCATTTTTAATTTCTTTTTTGTGTAAATTAGTGGTAAAGTATACAGTTTATAAATTTTCATCTTAATATTGTATTCTCACATGTGAATTTTGCATGTCATTCATATTTTTCTTTCAATTTTTATAGTATTCCTAAAGGTATATTTTTTATCACTTAGATTCAACTATTCCAGAAAAGAATGTATTATCATATAGTAAGTTCACACAAACACTATTTTTTTTTTGGAAGATTATACTAACATGAAGTTTCTATCCTCATATTTACAACAGCTTAAAAAAGAGGCATGTTAATAACTTTAATCTCACATATGCTTGGTTTAATAACTTAACATTTATAGATTCCCATTTTTTTGATTAATTTTTAGTAGTCAATTTTTTACATTATCAACTTTATTAGTCTCATTTTTTATTTGTCATTGTCTGGACCTGAAACAGTCTAATTAGAGTTAGAGGCAAAAACTTATTTTCAACTTTCAAACAACAACAAACTGTCAAACAAATTCGAATACTCTGATGTGAGTGCCTGTGTTAACTGCCTTACTCTGGCCCTGGTCATTGTTTTAGAAGAAATTATCTTACTTTCATGGGATTTTAGTCACTCATTTGTCATGTTGCTCTTTACATGAATCATATTTGAATTTCTTTCTGCTTATAAATATTTTGGTGTTTAATTCAGATTTTGGATGTGAATGTTTGTAGCTATTTAGAAATCATTGTAAATTAGTTTTTGGTTGAACTAAGCCTTGTACACAAAAAGTAACCACTGAGAGGAAAACAAACCTAATAACTTTTGTGGTATGTTTTTGATAATTTTAAGGTCTGAAATTTCTGGTTCATATAATTTGTTAACAAAAGGTAAGTAGTTCCAATAATTGCAGTTCTTAGTTTGGCGTAACATGCCGTTGCTGGCTTTGATATCCAAAAGTACTGCAAAAATAGAAGACATTCTTGCAATCAAGTGTTGACTTAAAATATGGTTTTCATGAGATCAGGTATAAGGGAAATCACAAGTGATCATATTGTGTGGTTTACTTATCCTTGTTTATCATGGTTCCGCGATATTTGAAAATGGAATGGTTTTTTGACGATTCTACTTTATGGTTAACTACAAACCAAACCGCAATATCTTAGTAAGTTTGAACAGGTGTCCAGTAATGGTGCTCCAAATCATAGCACCTATTTTATGGGAATTGCATGTATATTTCACAACCATTAAGCAAAAATGTACCTTTTCATACTTCTTACAAATGCGATTACAACTAACCTTGAGTTTGAACAGATTTTTATCTCTAGTGATTCTGTGTCAGAGACTTCACATGTTTTGAACTTCGAAAAAGTAGTATATTTATAGTTTATTCCATTGAAATAATAATTAAAAGACACTTTATTTGTGACAAGATCTAGCGTTTTATAGACAATGATGTCATAGCGTTTGATAGCAAAAGATCTTATAGCGTTTGATTGCAAACGATCTAATAGTTACATAAATACTGTCTAAAAGTTGAAATCATTGCTGCTGAAAGTTAACTGATTCTAATTCTCAGTAATATTTTGTTGGGTTTTGTAAAAGAAGGAGATGGTGATTTGTTAGATAATATTGATATAATGTCCTTCAAAGAAGAAGATACTTTTAACCATCCGCATGAACCGTAGGATAAAAAGAAGATATTATAGAGGAAGCCTAAGATATATATTCAGATCCATTTATTATGGGTTAGAAATTCTTGATCTAATTTTTTTCTTAGAATGAAATGTGGAACATAAGGAATAATCTGGTTTATATTTCATTCATGAGAAAATGATTAGAGAAAGTAAAAAAATGTGCTGATAGAAAACGATAAAATTCTATCAGAAAGACAACCTGACTACCTACAATGTAAAATTGTATAGCAGATAAGAAAGATGTACAAAATGCCCGCCAATTTTCACTAGCCGCCGCTTTCCAAAAAAAAAAAAAAAAAAAAGGCCGAGATTGCAGCCGAATGGTTAGCGCTCTTGCCTTGGGTTCAGCAGTTCGTGAATTCAAATCCCACCTTGGGCATGGATGTTTGTAGTGGTTCGTAATCCACCTTATACCGTAGGTCCCGTCTAATTAGCTCTCGTGCCCAAAAAATGACCTTTGAGCGACAAACAATCTAATAAGAAAAAGATAAAGAAAGAAAAAAAAAAAGTACGAACGAGAAAAAAGTCACACTTAAGAAAACTAACGGTATTTACTTGATTTTTTCCGGAGTCTTGTTTTGCATTGCAAAATGACACATCGCGAACAGTTCAGCCGGAAAATTGAATGAAATTTAGAACGCTTGAAAATTCACTTTAGTTTCGGGGAAAAAAAAAAAAAAGGCCGAGCTGGCAGCTGAATGGTTAGCGCTCTTGCCTTGGGTTCAACAGTTCGGTTCAATTGTTTCGGAGATATTAACTATTGATCTTGAGATTCCTCTTATCCGCGTTCCAGTGCATTTTCAATTGGTGATGTATTGGGGAAATCGAAAATGCGTTCGCTACGAGGAAAACCATACTTAAATAAAATCAAAAAGTAAATATCGTTTATAAAAAAATTCACAGTAGACATTTTGAAAGGAGGGAGAATCTGATGCTGCACACGTTTTTTATGCCCGCAGCAAACACCTATCAGTGTGACAATTCTAAAAAGAAAGGAGTGGGATGAAACGTTTTTAAATCAAGCAGAAATCCAGAAGGACGTTAAAAGCCATGTGCGAACTACAGATTTAAATGGATTCCTAACCTAAAACGACCAAAGTGGGAATCGAATACACGAACTATTAAAAACTACATTTAAGCGCTGTCCTATCAACTTCTAACATGAGGCATTCGAAGTGCACGCTTGTTTAATCGTGAAGCATTCCTTTGTACGGAAAAACTCCCTCGATAAGACAAAGTTATGGCATCAACTTACGTAAATATATATGGAAACCTGCCGGTTGTTCTAGGTTTTCCTGAATTCTTCTGGAAAATCGAAATTTTCTTGGTGATAGAAATACATTTCGGAACTTTTTTCTAGACAAATTTAAAACTTTCAAGTTTTCCAACTTACCGCTCATTGTGACTTACTGCTAGAGTTGCTCTGTTCGAAGCGGAAGGACCCCAGTTCGAACCCAAACACTGTCGAACAATGGAGATGATTGTTGCATTTCTGCTTCTCCGTGTGGATGCTTGTTAGTTTTCAGGGTTTCCACCTTTGCGACACGTGATTAGGGTCTTGTCCACGAAAAAAATGTTAAAAAAACAGGATGTTAACTAAGTCATGCTATAAATTTTTAATTACCTGATCACACTTAATGTGAACACAGTACATTTTAAGGAGAGTAATATTTTTTTATACTTAAAAACAAATCCCGCAATGTATTTCTTGTGCTGTTTTGAATTGAAGACAGCAATGGTGTTAAGTGACGCTGTCCTGTCTCTTCAACATAATAAATAGCCAATTAACGAATTAATTCAACAGGTGCCTGCGAAAGGAGAGGAGACAATGGATATTAATGAAGGATTTATTGGCTTTGATGGAAGAGTCGAAAGCAAATTTATTTCAATTAACATAACTTGCCAAGGAATTAGAAGAAAAATGCATTTTTTAAAATCAGAATTCTCTTTTGAATTACCGTTCTTCAAGTTAGGTTGTCTTTGAAAGCGTTCAATCATATCATTTCTCTTATATTGATTTTTTCTTAAGTTCCCTAACAAAAGAAATACGTTCCGCCTGGTAGAAGAGTGGATGACACTTAGAATATCTTTCTTAGAAATTGCAAATTTTTATAAATAAGTTTAGGTATGGTAAGCTATATAGTTTAAAAAAAATTAACTCCAAAATGTGTGGAAAAAAAAAAAAACTTTATTTAACGTTAAACTAACTATTCTATGTTCACCCAAAATAAATGTTTTATCTGCATGTTATTAATGTATGTTTAATTTTTTTTTATAAAAATAAGAATATTTTAATACCGCATGTTGTCTTTGCACGTTATTAAGAAATATTTAATTTAATAAAGAATATTTTAACACCGCGCATGCGTATTTGTGTGTTATTAACATATATTTAATTTCAAAAAAAAAAAAAAAAAAATTTAAAACCGCATGCTGTATTTGCGTGTTTTTAACATATATTTATATATTGCGTGTTATTAAGATATATTTAATTTTTAAAAAAATCTTTTAATACCGCATGTTGTATTTGCGCGTTATTAAAATATATTTAACTAAGAAAATCTTTTAGTACCACATGCAGTATTTGCATGTTATTAAGGCATATTTAATTAAAAAAAAAGAAATCTTTTAATACCTCATGTTGTATTTACATGTTATAAGATATTTAACATATTTAATTTAAAAAAAATTTTAATACCTCATATTTTGTATTTGCATGTTATTAAGATGTATTTAATTTTAAAAGAATCTTTCAGTACCGCATAGAGTACTGTCGCATGAGTACTTTATCACCGGTTATTATAAAGTGTTTTGATGACTTTCGCATCCATTGCTTTTTAGAAGAAGTTTTCATAGACAATAATGTAAATTATATTTCACATGGAATATCGGTAAGAAAACTTTTAAGCACCCACCCCACCTCCCATTCGTTGAGCTAAAAATGTTGACTTTATGCTCTTTAGTTAAATTGCAAAGTTTAGTTTCATCTTTCACCTCTGGCAACCAAATGATTATCGGTTCAATAGTTCGTGGGATCGAATCCTACTTGGGCATGGATGTTTGTAGTGGTTCGAAATCCATATTAAATCGTAGGTCCTGGTCTAATTAATCCTCGTGTGAAAAAAAAAAAAAAGAACACTTAGCGGTAAACTAGCCAAACCACCGCTTAATCCAGAAAAATGTCTGCTGTGTTGGTAGCTTTTTGCTCATCTGGATAAAAGCATGCTTTACTCTTGGTTTGCTTTATTTCTCTAGTGCCTCTCTGTTTCTGCGTTTGCCAATTCGTATCCTTTCGAATACCGATAGCTTCCTGAAGGAGAAGCCAGCTTAATAATTCAGCTGGGAGCTGAATGCTTTGGCTTTCAGTTCAATCTGACTATAGTCATAGATGTTTCTAAAGGCAGGGAATTTACTTTAAGTTACAGGTCTCGTGAAAAATTTAAATCAAATACTTAAATGAATTAAAAATTTATTTCAGTAGACATTTTTTTCTTAAATTATATCTGTTAACGTCTTCTCGGACATAAAGCGCTTTGCAGTTCAGTATAATTCGGAAATACAGCTTCTATAGATACCAAAATCATCAGCTGTAGGTAAATGTATCTTCTAATATGTTCTTTAAAGAACTGGTTCAAAAAAGAATTTAAAAAGTAAAAATCTATGTATAAAAAATCTATATCTACATGTAAAAATCTATATACAGGTCTTTATGTAAAGTTTTATTGTTAGAATAATTTATAATTATTATAAAATTATAATTAATTGATATAAAAAAGGGGATTTGAAATTATAGTTTGACTGAAAATTGATAGTGATTATTCAGATCTTCTGCAGCCGAGTGGCCTTCGGTTTAACTGCCTGTGCGTTCGAATTCCGCCTGGGCTTGGGTGTTTGTAGTGATCAAAATCCACTTTAAGCTGTTGGTCCTGCTCTAATGAGTTCTTTTATTAAAAAATGACCATTGAGCGAAAAACAATTAGGGTGCGTAGCCATAAAGTTTGGGAAATCGTGTCATATCAAGATATCTGGGAAATTGTAGGAATGAAGACTGAAAATATTTCTATTAATTGCGAATATTTTTATTCATTTACTTATTTACTGTATATCAGCACCATTTTCAATAATTTAAAATATTTAATTATATTTTATTGACTGTTTAAAATGTAAATATGCACATAAGAATTAGATGTGAAAAATTAATTCGTAATACGTCAATAGAAAAAAATTATGTATTATGTTTTCCATTCTGAATTATGTAATTTGGGAGAGAAATTGCTAGAGCTTCTGTAATTTTCTTAAAGTATATAATAAAATAGGTGTTAGCTATTCACTTCAATGCAAAGGTAGTAGCATTTAATCAACAATACGCGCGGAAATGAAGTTATCAAATAAATAGCGATAGTGAAGTTAAGTTCTTTTGTTTCTTGTGATAAGGCTTTCTACATAAGAAATCATGTTCCTTTTTTTTTTTATTTATTTATTTTTTTTTATTTTTATTTAGAACATGTACCGTTTTGTCAGGTGTTATCGTATGCTGAGAATTACGATCTCCTGTTGTCAAACACATTTTGATATTTTGCATTACATTCTTTGATATTTTCTTCGCGATCGTTCTTTGTTCCAAATCGTTTTCAAATTTTCATAAAATAAGATCTTTGTTGACTTTATTTTGAAGTTCCTATTTATTTTTCTATTCTTACGTTCTATTTAAAGTATGATTTTTGTCATTAATATTTAAGAATTCTATTATGGAATTAAATTTACAAAAAGTAATAGGTAGGAATAAAAATCTGTTTTATTGGTCTTATTTTGTTACATTTCAATGCTAATTTTGAAATAAAGATAGTGTGGTTATCGTCTCTAGTTATTATATTCAGATTTATTGTCATTTTAATGTGTTTGCGTGATTTTTGCTCGAAATATTGCATAAATAACACGCCTTAAAATTTTAAGTTCGTTACGTAACCGAGCTTTGATTCTCTATAAATAACTGCATTTTAAATCCTTGGATATTAGATGCAAGATGTGTTAAAGTGTTTATTATACAATATTCTCTCTCTTTTATAGCTTTCACAATAAAAAAATTTGGTTCTAATGAAGTTTTTATTTTTAATACAGGAAAGTTATGTATGTTATGAAACAAAATTTAATGTTAAGAAAAATCTGATTTATTACACTTCAATTTTTTTTATTTTGACCATTTAATGTGTTATCTTTTTAATAAATAAGTAATTCTGAAATCTAAGTGAGAGAGAGATTTCGACCCAATTTGTTACGCATAAGTTTTACTGTTTTTTAACCATATAATCGCTAATAAAATAAAAATTAAAAAGCTTTTCATTTTCTTTAAATTCATCCACAATTTCTGTTTGAAATCATTTCTTAATCACATTGTCGCTTAAATGCTGACTCTTCCTTTGGCGCGGTTGAGCCAGTACCTTCTAATAGCAGAGCACCTTCTCTTAGCTATAGAGGGTGATGGTTGAGCTCGACTTGGCGAATTTTTTGCTTGTAAATCTGGTGGAGTTCTTTTACATGATGGAAAGTTCGTTTACTTTCTCGGGAACTTGCGATGAAACGCGTGAATGAACAAGTTCTATTCTATTTGGAGGAGGTGCAATGGCGCATTGGCAGAGTTTTGGCAGGCCACGGTCTTTCGAGCAGAACTGTTTATTTTTGGTGATCCTTTCTCTTTGAAATAAATCATTCGTAGACTTTTCGTACACGAGCGATTTTCAAAAAGTAAAATACCTAGAAAATAAGGAAATGGAGAAAACAATTAAAGGCAAACTTAAACGCTCGAAAACAAATTTGAATATTTAAATTTGCACCAGAGTTGTCTCTTTTCTGTCCGCATTAGCGCAGCTTTATTATAAATCAATATTTGGTAAAACGTTTTCTTACGGGTACCCCTTGATGTTTTTGGCGATATTTGGTGCCAAAATGTGAATAACAAAATAACAATCCTAAAACTTCCTTAGTTAAAACGCTGAAAATTTCAAGGTTACCAGAAATTAAATTTTATCGCCAACTCGTTTTGCTAAACCAAGCCCATTTTTACTCCGAACCTTGTATTTTTCTGTTTTAATTCATTTTATTTGTAAAGGAGTTTCTCAAAGCATTTCTGAGTACTGTGTGCACTCTTTCTGTGAAGAGGGCGCAGTAGCCTAGTTGGTTAGAGCTTCCTTCTCATTGTCACCAAGTAATGGATTCAGTACCCAACGGAACCAAAGATCCGTCGTGTTCCCTAGAATTGGCTAGTCCACGTTGAATAGGTTACAGACGTAATGTACATTTAGTAAAATTTTACACGTGGGAGTGGCACGTCAAGTATTGGGGTCTTCTGCTTCTAAATAATGACTCCCAACCAGTGGCTTCTACCATGGGTGTACGGACGGAACCATCCAAATGGCCTAATATTTATAAAACAGCATAAGTAAGAGCAGTGACAGTGGCTGTTATTTTGCCATCGCCAGGTGTAGCCAGACTGTCCTCAATTTCATTTCCAGCAACCTCGACGTGAGGCGGAACCCACTGGAAATGAGAAAGGCTTAGTTTCCTGAGAATGTTTGCACCTGTACTGTCCTCACGTTATGCCATTTGGCCAAGTGCTGGGTGGCACTTCTACCATCTAAAAAGATCCAGATGTCTTTAAATTGCGGTAGCAATAGGATAAAGTTCAGTTCCTCTAAAATTGCAATAACTTCGCTTCTAAGTACCGAACAGGAATCTGGATTTTTATTAATATGATATAATTTTTTAACTAATTCGAATTTCCTAAGAGGAAGATTCATTCATTGTAGGACATTTATTCCAGATTCAATTTTTATCTGGCCGTTTTCCATATTACTGTAGAGTTCAAAGGTATCCTAACATCCTCTTGGTTATTATTCAAACATATCTTTTATAAAACTTTTTTATTTGTTTCTTTAGTAAAAAAAAGATTTATATTTCATTTGGTATTTTAATGACCAAATTTTGTCTCCTTCGAGCTATTTGGTGAGGAGGGATGGTGGAGAGCTAATCATTCGATCAGAGGAATGCTGAGCGCTCTGCCCTTCAACAAATTGTATATGTATTCGATTCCCACTTCAGTCTTGGATGCTTTTAAGTGTGTCGTTAATCCACTTTAAACTATAGGTCTCTGTCTAACTATCCCTCGTGTGCTAAAGCTTTGATCTCTCCTTTCTTTTTTATGGTTATCGATACATATTTCGATCAAAACGATCCATACAAATTTTGATCCTAAAATCTTCATTGTCTTTTTCTTACGTTCTAAATGAAAATGCTTTTTAATTTCACTATTTGTTTTATGTGTCGTAGAAGATGTACTCTAGATTTTGTGCTTACTTAGTGGAATATTAACAATATTCAGGTTAAAATAATTGAGATTTTATTGGTTGCTTGTATGTTAGGCAATACAATATTATATAATGCTTGGTTATTAGGAGTTCCATCTTTCAGCACTTCAAGCAACGCAAGTGATGGCACCTTATGTAGTGGGGCACCCAGTGGGTTTGTGTGTGTGTGTGAAATCGTGGCCTCGAAAGTTGTTCTTCGTCATTTGAAAGCCGGTACCAAATAGAACCTCCCCCCCCCCCCATACTTGTCCTACCACTCCCAGAGATATCATTTCACATAGAGAACATTGCGATCACGACATGTTTAAAATGCCTCAGTCCCCATTAGTGATCACGAAGCATCTTCTATTAAGTCCGGATTGAACTCACGACCTTCCGATAACGAGAACGAAACTCAGCCAATCAGGTCACGTCGGTCTATATTTTATGCAGCATCCTGATTTTTCATTGTGACTGTATTTTAGCGTTCATATTTATGGATAACAGCATTGTTACATTGAACAAAACATTTTGTTCTTTTTTTTATTAAAAAGAAAAAATAAGGAAAAGTAAAATCTGTTGTTGATTACAATAGCACTTGCTCACATTAAATTGTGTAAAATAATATTTATAATGCAGTTTATCATAAAGAGTACACAGGAAAATTTCCCAGTTGCGCCACACAAAAATTTTACAGTGAGAATTAATTTCACAAAATGTCTGAGATTTCACTCTTTAATATGAAAACAGCATAATCATTTAGTGCTAAGAGTGAAATCGAAACGGCGGCATTCTAGAATGACTTCTCAGTTGGTGACACCGCTTTTAAAGTTGCATGTTTATACAATTTGGCCTCACGGTGCGCGATTTTTGGGTTGATATCCAAAGCCTTACTGCCCCGGAAAATATTGAGAATTTTAAGGTTTGTCAAATTTATCAGAAAATAGAAAAGCTCCCCTCCAGTTTTTAGAGCATAATTGGGTAGTCATCATAAAGTATATCCTGCACACATATATGTAAATAGCTTTAAGGAAAAGAAAGAGCAATATATATTGTATTGTATTAATGAATTCTTTTTAAAAATGTTACAAACTAGGATTCATTTCTTTGATTTTTAAATTCATTTCCATCAGCTTTTAATTTAATTTGATTCTGGCTGCGATAGTGATCGATTAAGGTTCATAAAGGATTACTTATAATAAACTCTTAAAAATATACAAATCAGTATGTGGAAGGCAATCTTCCGTATCAGTTTCGGTTCCAGGAGTTCCATTCTGACAGATAGTTGCTTTCTTAAATTCATTCATTTATTTTTGCAGTTATTTGTTTATCTGCAATTCTAAAGTTATAATTTTTTTAATCTTAGAAACTTATTTGTTTTGAACTGTCATTCGAATAATTAAGCTTTCGTTTCATTAGTTCGTGAATTCGATTCCCACCATCGTAGTTGATGTCTATAGCGGTTTCGGAATCCATTTTAATTAGTTGGTCCTGATCTAATGAATGGTCGTTGAAAGACAAATAAACCAAATAAAATGATTAAATTATTTACTTGTAATTGTTCCTAGATTACGTTCGTCTAGGAATGGGCAAACTTTCGGTTGCGGGCAAAAAAAAAAAAAAAGTTGGTGGGGCAATATAATTTTCTATAATTTTAAAAACAATATACAAATTTTACAGTTTAAATACGTTAATGAGATGAGAGAAATTGCGATTTCTCTTGTAAAAGTTCCTTATACCAAGGTTCGAAGTGAGATGTACTGATTCTAAGGAACGAAGCTAAATGCTTCTCCATCAGTCTACTTCTGAAATGATTCGTTCTAAGGCTCATAGTTTGAAACACTTGTTCACATATATTAGATGAATCAAACATAGCACTGATTTTCTGTTTTGGCTGGAGCATAAAATGAACAGTCTACTACATGTGAGGTCTAATTCATCTTTATTGGATTCCCATATGTCTGCTTCATCAGAAAGAGATAATATTTGTTGTCGCTGTAACACCTATAACTAAGAATTTCCACTTTTAACACTTTAACGATTACAGCTGTCTGCTTGCTAGTTCCGTCAAATTACGTTTCGCAGAACAAAAACAGAGAAAGTAATAAGATCATCAGTCCTTTGAAAACAAACATGAAAAAAAAAATTTAAATAAAGTAGAAAAAGAAATGAATGTAAAATATATATTTTTTAAATTTCCGTCTGACGATAGATTAAAATTCTATCACCGGGCCGCATAAAACCTTCCGGCACACCGGAGTTTGCCCATTCCTGGTCTAGGCTTTTTCTTTTCTTTAATAGCTAATATTTAGTAAGTAACATAATATATTGAATTATTATTTCATCCCTAAAAATTGTTATTGTATATATATATATATATATATATATATATATATATATATATATATATATATATAATATATGATTCACATATATTGCTATAAATTATAGGAAAAATTTTAGTTTCATAAATTTAAATATTGTAAGTGTGCCATTTCTTTTCAAACATGTAAACTCTTTAACAGATGTATTGTGTTTATCGTCGAGTCAACAGCTACATTCGCGTCCAAACAGAGGGGGGAAACAGAAGCGTGCTTTCAGTTTTCTGCTGCACCCCGTGTCAGGAGCACGTTTTTTCTTCTTTTCACCTGTCGAACGCAAAATAATTCCGTTTTTATGACCTTGTAGATATTTTAACCGCGCTGTTTAGTCATGAGCGAGTGATGTGGATATCACGCCAAACGATTATTTGTTCTCTTAAAAAGGAAATAAAAGAAAATGATTTTATATTTGTTGCTGTGAAATTATTTTTTCTACCCCTGTTTAAAAAAAGGGAAAATATTGCAAACATTCTACTCGATTGAAATATACAAATGCAGTCGTGAAACGAAGTGAAGTGGAAACAAACCATTGCATTCATGTTTCGAAAATACTATTTCAGAATACACGCGCTGATTCACCCGTCATTTCTATGTGTACGGTGAATGGGAAAAAACTTCGATATTATTTGCTTTGTTTTGGCATCAGTTTAAAAATGTTTTCTGGAATTTATTCACCGTGAAATGTAAAGAGTTGCTTTTCCGATACTGTTCCTTCATTTATTTTCCATTAGAGTTTCTTATGCCTTCAGTATTGTTTTTAAATCATTTTCAAAACAAATTTATTTCGGTAATTAATACAGTAGACGCTCGTTTATACGAACTCGTGATGAAATAGTTCTTATAATCGAAAGATCGTAAAATAGAAAATTAAGTGTTACATCTTAAATTTCATTTTCTTTAACATACTGCTGTCTCTTAAATAAAGTACTTTTAGGAAAAAATATTTAATATACTCTCTGTAAAAATACCCCATTGCAAAATAATATTCATTAAAAAACAATTTTTACTTTGACTTTTTCAGACTAAATTTTAACACCTTTTTCCTGTTTTACAATGTTCGAAAGCATTTTACCGACTTTTGTCGCCAAAAATAGCGCAATATTTATAGCCATCCATTTACATGTTATTTTTGCAGATATTAAAAATCAGTACGTCATTTTCTTGTTCAATACCTCTAAGTTTTTTTCTTCCCATTCTCATTCATTTAATCATCCAATACTTTTGACGTACAAATTACATCTGAATCGATATTCAATATGTCCTGAAATGAAATATTAGGTTTCTTTGAAAAAGTCTGCATGTTAAAATGATTTAGGCATCGTTTTTCGACCGGCATCGAGCCCGAGAACATCAAAAAGAATCTATGAGAGCCAAGAGAACATCTACCGGAATCTAGAAGAGCTTCGAAAACATCTGAGTCTAGAAGAGCCAAGAACATCTACAGGAATCTAGAAGAGCCAAGAACATCTACAGGAATCTAGATGTGCAAGTCCGTATCACTGTGAAAAAAGAATTTGATATCTTTTATTGAAAAATGTATTGTATTCTTTGGCCTCTGGGAGAATAATTTCCAAAACGCTAAACTGTTTTCATGGGTCAATCTGATCAAAATAAATGCTGTTGATTTGATTGAAACAACGCCGAAAATAATACTGAAATTATTAATAGCAGTCTTCTCTTGATGTACCCGATAGGAAAATAAACAATAACAAGCAGTTTCAAGAAGTTAACCTTGCTAAGGAGTATTTGCAGTCAATTTGGGAACATTGAAAACGAGAAAATGATACCTGAAATGTGATATTTCAAATGAAATAGGCGTTTCGGTCACTTAAAAGATAATCACTGAACCCCAGATCTCATCAAGATTATTGAGTATGCCTTCTGCTTACGTGGAACATCAGCACTGGTTGATAGTATTAGGTCTACTGGGAAGTTCTGCCCATTATTGGAATAAAACAAAATGCAAACTTTTCTAACATTGATAAATTTTATTAAATAATATAATTGCCATTATCATTAATGTCTTCTTGCCATCGTGTGGACAAATTTTCTAATTGCTTTTGGAAAAATGTTTTATCTTTTGATGCGAAAAATTGAAACAGTGCTTGATCTTCATTTGTTTTAATTTTGTTCCCTTTAAAAAACTTAAGTACATAAACAAGTGATAGTTGGAGGGTGATAAATCCGGAGAATATGGTGTATGGGAGTCAATTCTAGTTCTGCAATTTTTGGACGAACTCTTTCCTTGGCCTCTTTCTTTGAACATAGCCTGCCTCTTTTCTTGGTCTGTTCCTTTTAAATTATCCAATTGCTGACAATACTTTCCCGGATTGAGCTTTTCGTTCAATTTTTAATGCTCATAATGTATTGGTCCTCAAATGCCCCACCATATACACAACACTCTCTTATTCAGAGTCAAATTTGTTTTAGATTTGGAAGCGCTAGGCTTTGTGCATAATATACCCTTTTTCTTACGAGTTTTTCGTATATAATCCACTTTTCTTCCAAAGTTATCATCCAGTTCAAGAAAGGCTCGATTTTGCTCCGAACAAGCACAGATGTGCATGTGATGACTCGATCATCGAAATTCTTCTGGTATCCATTTTGAATATTGCCATACCAATCCTATCTTCCGAAGTAGTTTTCTGAGCTGACTCAACTTTGTGTATGATGACTTGTAAAATTCATATCGAATTCGTTTGTGAAAATTTACAACATGATTAAAATCAAAAACGTTGTAGCCAATGGAAAGCAATATAAAAATTGTTCAAATTTTTATTCCATATTCAAAAGTTTCTTCGCTTTCCAGCTTGTAAGGTGGTTGTGGTATGTCCCTTGGCTCTCACCAAATAAGCTCGAGCTCGAAATCCGAATAAGATAAGGATATAAAACTGAGGAAAATCGGTCTTTCTGCCTGTAATGAATCCCTGTTTTTAAAAAAGAAAGAAAAAACAGCAGCGCATCCCCCCCATTCCTATCTGGAGTTATCGTCCTCGGTAATAAAATGTTTTCTACTTCTGTTTGTTAGTCCTTTCTCATGCACACCAGATGGAGACACACGAGAAAAAAGTCTTACAATATGAATATAAATATTAACATGCAAGAAATGAAATTTTTATAATGTATCATTTGTTATTACTTCTCTGGTTTAAATTTTTAATGTGTAAGCATTTATTCATAACAATGAATAAACTACCTCTTAAAAGACTGTAAGAACCTTCCAAGAGCTACATAATTGAATACCCGCAGCGCTGGAGGTCATTGCGGTGTCTTGGTTGAACATTTCAGAAATCTGACAAGCCTGTCTGTTATAGAAGTAATGTGGCCAAAAATATTTTGTTGTTGTTGTTGTTTCTAATCTCCATGTCTGGGAGCATGCTAGACAAGATCCACGAGTCCACTCACTTTCAGAAAATCAAAAACAAGCGTAGGAGTTTTGTATAAGTCCTCAAGAGACAACCCCAGGCACTCAAGAATATGTGCCGGGTCATTTTGGCATTTAGGACAGTTTGGATATATTTTGAGACCTCTCTCGAAAGTAAGTCCTTTCAGGTAGTCACTGAAGAAGCAGGAAAGTGTAGCCTAAACATATTTATCTCAACCAATAGCCAGAGATCTTCCAGGACAATCAGCTTGATACCAGGGATGACTCGGGAGAATGAGCCAGATTTGCCTGTCAGCATGTCTTCTAGTGGAATACAATTCATAATATGCCAATGAATCAGTGACTGATAAAGGTTCTTCAGAACTTTCCTTGGCTAGAATGTCTGCCATTTCATTCCTCCATATGTCAACGTTCGAAGGAATCCATTGGAAATGCACTTTACAAAGTGACGAGGCCTGCTTAAGTTTGCTAAGAAGTGAGATTCACCAGCTTTTTGCCAAATAAAAATATTGTTAAGCATTTAATCGATTCTTAATTTATGAATTTCTAATGATAAATTTCCAGTGAAATCTTATTTGGTTCTTAATTTTATTGGCATTCATTATATATGGTGTCATTTTTAATTATAGATGAGCATCTATAGTATGATTAATAAATTGATTAGAATAACCAATCAAAGTCAGAACACAGATATTATATTGTTTAACTTTTTTGAATGATAAATTATAAAAGTAATTTAGTAGTCAGCAAAACTATCCTTGTTTTTGTCAAAACCTGATTTTATGGGAACGCTTTTTTATTCTAAACTTTTTCGCCATTTTTGAATATTTTTTTATCTGATCTTTTCCTAAAATTAACCTTTGTCGAACTTTAATCCTATTACCAAATGAGCGTAGATTTCATGAAATATTTTCGTTATTAGCATGCAATGTCATCATTGTATTCGTAAACCGCAAATATTTCTTCAGAATTACGCTATCTTTTTTTAATAGATATTATTCTAAAATTTATTATCGCACTAATTTTTTTATCTATTTAGTTACAATTTATTTTTTTTATTGTTTTGGTGCACTGCTTCATTGTTATGTTCTTCTCTTTTATTCATGTATGCTTTTTATTTACTAAATAACACGAATTTATGAATGAATGGACTGCATATTATTGAAATAAGTTTTTGCATCTTGCATTGCATTTCACGTTAGCATATGTGTAATTTTTTTCATCAGTTGCACAGGTAAATAGTCAACTTTAATATTTTGTAGTTCTTGTGCTGTGTTGTAAAAACTGATCTAACAAAGAAGAAAATGTTGTCATGCATCACCTGATAAAACACTTATTCTTTGATTTTAAAAATTCTTAAATTGACTGTTTCTTTCCTATTATTAATGTTCTCCCATCCTAATCTAACAATTGAAACGATCTACTTGACCCCCATGTGTAAAAAATGACCGTTGAGCGACAAACAGACCGAGGCAAACTAACAGGGGAAAGCTGTTTTTTTAAAACTTTTGTACATCCGCCCCTGAGAAAGCAACTAATGATACGTATTCACATGTTGCAAGGAAAGAAACCCGGAAAAACTCATTAGCATCCACGCCAAGGCTCATTGTGACCTATGAGTATTGAAGTATTCTTCGGAACGAAAAGTCACGGGTTCGATTCTTAACTCTGTTAACGGAGGATAGATGTTGTTTTTACTTTGTGCATGATCATCTGCTGTGGTGGGTGTCTGGGAGTTTTCCATGTTTTTTCCCTTTCGACACATGAATGAGACCCACTATCTCTGAAAACCCTTCAATTATGAGGCTTCAGGCAATTTATGAGGTGGATATGAAAAAGTCCTCACATCAGCCTTAAGCCATGAGGCTGAGCCCTATGTGTGCCTATCCCTCAAAGTACCCATTCCATCTCAACTACTACAAAAGATGATGGGAAAATTAGCTCTTGTATGTAAAATATGGCTGTAGAGCGGAGGAAAAAAAAAAACAGAAACACTAATATGCTGAAGAAATTCACCTATTCATTAACCAACAGGGACTGAAATCGAACGTGTGATTTTCTGTTCGGAATCAACGGTATGAAATGGGTTTTAGTTTATATTCCTATTTTTGATTTTTCAGAGTATCCTAAATTGATGTTTTGGAGTTTACTGGTTATCTATTATTTGTTGGTGAGTCTATATAATTTATGCTATAAATGTTTAAAAAAAAAAAAAAAATTCATTCAAACTAAGTTAAATTATCATCAGCTGATAAAAGACTTTACTTTAATGGAGATCTGACAGTAATTTCTTGACGGGAAAGATATTGAACTCTATTTTGTCTGAAAAATGTGACAAAGATAATATTTAATTGATCACTTTTAAAATTCGATATAGTAGCTTTATAAACTTAAAAAAGAAAAATAATTTCGTCATTTCTTTTATCTTTTGTGGAAGTCAATTTGTTAGCTGTTATTTTTCGACGTATGTGCATTGGAATTTCATCATTCCTTATCCTCAAGTGCAGTCCCGTATTCCAACACTTTGAGATTTCGCGGTTCGACATTGAGCGCAGCCTTCTGTGCAAACAAGCTCGAGTGGCGGAGGTGAAATTTGCTCAAAGGATTTATCTGCGCTCGCTCCAAAAATCCTGAGAAAGAAGAAAAAGCCACGTGGTGGGTCATTGTCTCACCTGTTGATTGTGACTCACGCAAGAGAACAGGTTTCGCGGATCCAATCTTTGTGTCTGGATGGTATGTCCCGTGCTCCAGTAATTCTTCCGCTTCGGTCTTGGGTGCTCACGCCCACACGCTGCTCATAAAGTGATATTCTTCGTCATATCTGTCGTTTATTTTACGTATTCTGACATTCTGTTGAGCGTCCGAATTTACTGAAACGTGATGAATATTTTATACCTGTACATCGGTAGCAAATCTGGGGCAGTAGCTTAAGCGACCGAAAATTCTATTCGAATCATTTGAAAGGAATTCATCGCCGAAACTGTTCTGTTAGCTTATAATTCTATTTGTTGACAGCAAAAGATCGCTTGGATATATTTTTCTCAATTTATTTTTTTAAGTGGGAAAAAGTGGCTGTGCCGATAGCTGTGTTTCATTGAATGATTGAAAACAAATATCGGGCGCCGAATCTGGAACAGTGACTGTACTGACTGAGTGTTCGATTTGGACCCTAAAACTAATTTATTGCTTGTTCAGAAATAACATTGTTGACGTTAAGGAATTAGTGAATTGTACATCTTTCGCGCGTGCGCGCATAGTGGATTTATCGATGAAGAAGATTCTTTGATAACAAATACGTTTTGCTTAATTAATTGGAAAAAGAACATTTTGTGAAATGATTTGACTTCTCAAAAATATTTATTTTTCTGGAATTCTTTTTTTTGCATTTTCTAGATTTAACCGCGTTTAAGCAAAAGAAAGATACCGCACTAAAATATCGTCTCATTATAAATATTTTGAAATCAAATAAATTGTTGCCAAATTTTATTTCAAAATTTCTTGTGGTTTTGTTTTCGTCTGCGGCGTTTATTTGAAAAACAGATGTCCACAAGTAATCGCATTAGATCTTGTTGTCCATTGCCATTCCGAGTATTCTTCGAATACGATTGAATTAGATCTGTACGAAATCGTTTATTTTTCTGTTGCAAGATGGTGTAAAACATGAACATTCGCAACATGAGAGTGACAAATAGAACAGCCAGTTTAGAAGATGATCTGTATATGCCAGATCTGGAGTTCGCCGATCATACTGGCAAAGAAGAGAACGCGGCTTTTCTGAATGGAATACTTTATGGAACTGACCAGCAAAATGCTAATTTCCATAGATTTAGTAGGATAGCGTCTGCCCAAGAAATGGAAGATTTTGGTATTTATATTACATTATAATTCAAATTTTTAAATGATATATTAACATTTCTTAAACAATTTAACAATTAATAAATAGTTAAAAAAATTATAAGTAATTTTTAATGTATCAGTTTAGTGTCCTAATAATTAAAAATGTAGCATTATTTTTAAAAGAGTATTTCAAAACAACTCTAATTTTTTAAAAATATTCCTTTCAAGAGTTACAAATTTATTTGTATCAAAATTATCAATTTTCCTTCTAAATATGATAGCAAAATAAGCTAACTGTCAAACTTCTGAACTTAAATATTTTTAGAAGTGTTTCTTTTTTTATTTTAATCTAATTTTTATTTAGGAGCAAAATTAAAATGCAATGAGTAAAAATATTATAAAAATGTATTCATCAATATTGCATGTATGTTCTCAAAAAAATTTTAATATTAATTTCTTTTATCAAAATATTTATTGTGGCTTAGTAATCAATTTTTTGTAATTTAAAAATGATTTGTATCTCGAGTAAAACGATAGAAATGTTTTTTTCTTTTTATAACATACATATATCTGTGATGTATATTCTATATATATTGTGATATACATCGCGGTGTTTGTGTGAAATACGTTGATAGCACTCATTTCGAGAGTGCTTAGTATTTTGTCTTTCTATTCCATGAGGCTGGGTTCGAAACTTGATACAAAAATGTTGAATTCTGTTGCATATTTTTTTCATTTGTGCGTAAAAGATATTTGTCGATATATTTGTAGAATTATCTTACTCTGCATCTCCAGTGTTTGAAACTACGTTCACTTTCACAGCAGTGTTCTGTCGTAAATACAATTCGATATAATGTAATATTACTATGTATTATGTGAGAGTCACTCTGAAATTTTTGAAATACAACTATACGTTTTTAAAGCTATACTTACAAAATTTTAGGTGTGTTCAAAGTAGTCTCCTCCAGTAACAATGCACTTTTGTAGACGAATTTTCCACTGATTAAATAATTCAAGCCATTCATTTCTTGGAATATATGAAAAAAATGCATTTATAGCCGCATCCATCTCTTCTTCTGAATGAAAACGATGTCCATGTAAGTTCTTTTTTAGATTAAAGAATAATCAAAAGTCGCACATAGCTAGATCAGGTGAATACGGCGGATGTTCGATCACTTTAATTTGTTTTTGTTTGAGAATCTCAATTGTTAATCCAGCTGTATGTGAAGATGCATTGTCATTGTGAAGCATTAGTCCCCTAACATTCAGTTCTTCTAGAATTTCTGGAAGACATTTAGTGGTATACCAGTTTACTGTTACTGTCTTCTGTCCTTCCAACTTGATGGCTTAGACCAATCTCGTACTTCTGAAGAATACGGCATACACCATTTTTTTCAGTGCGCGTTGTTTTTTCACCATTGTCGGCATGGGATCATCTTTAAAGACCCATACTTTGCTTTCTTGACGTGTTGGAACGTCAAAAAACGGTATGTACGTTTCATCACCTGTTACAATTTTACCAAACTACTTTTTTCATATGTAATTCTTCATGAATGATTTTGTCTATGGCTGCGGATCCAATGTTAAGTTCCTTCGGTATCATTTGATAGGTACAGCGATAATCATCCATTAATATTTTTCGTATAGCAGACACATTATCCGGGATTACTGCCGACGGCGGCCTTCCTGTGTGTTCTTCATCCTGAAGAAAATTGCGACCTCATCTAAATTCCCTAAACCATCTGAATACAGTAGCACGAGCTGGAGATTCATCTCCAAATGCTAACTGCAATCGTTGAACCCATTCTTCTTGATTTGATCTTACTTTAAAATCGTAGAAAATCATACCGCGAAAATGTTCTCGCGTCAACTCCATTTTCTCTTCTGTTTAAAATGTATTCTTCGCTAAACAAGTTGAAGTAAGTCAGTAAAAAATCGTCTTCTGTGTTAAAATACTTTGTATTTTAAAATTAAACCGTTATTTTTATTTTGTAAATTTTCGTCCTCGCGTATCTAAAAAATTGCTGAATAACCCTCGTAATTAGTTCGACTAATGGATTCTTTCGGATTTGAAATAAAAATGGCTGTATCTTAAAAAGTGTTTGTTGATTGTGGTGCAATGTATATACAAGAAGGATTTTGAAAAAATCAACGTATGATTTTTTTTTCTTTTTTACAAATAGTACATTTTATTAAAGAAATATTGTTGCTTATTTGATTTCATTCTGAGAAAATTATACATTATTTTTGCTTTCCATTCATACTAATAATGATTTTAATTTAAAATCTCTTGCAAGATTTAATGTTTTCCGCTGCCCCCGCCCCATTTAAAGTTGTTGAATAACTTTAATAAAAATTTGTTCCTATGGTTGTCATCATGTGGAATCAATGCCCAATTTTTCTGATATTGTATTTACTTGTTCAGTTCTATTAAAAAATAATCAATAAAAATTACTAGATTATTGGGAATACTTTAATTATTTACAATCTTTCATTTCTTGGAACTATTATTCCCCAATTATCTAAATAAAGTTACGCTTTCTTATATGAAATTATTTTGCGAATAGCTTTAAATTGAGTATGAAATTTCATAATTTAGATTATGAATACTACTTGCAATTTGAAGCTAAATTGCCATATTTCTTTCTTTGATATGCATCCATTTGAAATATTATGTAGGATTTGTCGATGAAACAGCCACATTTCGCGGGCATATTTCTATGAATCGCTAACAAAAATTGTAAATTAGAGAATCATTGCTTCATTGGATTATTAATGTATTCTGTTAAATATAAACAATCATTCTTGTGTAAATGAAGTGTTAAACTGTTAAAGGATATAATTTCTAATACTATGAAAAACTTCTAAACCATGTACGTTCACTTTCTTAGTTCTAGTGTTGTTGTTTTTTTCTGTCATTAGATTATGGTAGTTTTCAGTTTAATACTTTTTAAGTTACTACAAAAATTAATATATTAAAATCTATTTTGTATAAGTTCTTTAATTTGTTGTGTATAAATTCTTTAATTTGTTATATACACATAAATATATCATTTTTCGATTATTGTGTAAAATTCCGACAATCAGGAGAGTTGACGCAATATCACCAAATTGGGAAAATTGATCTTTAATGCAGATTTAATGAAAATTTAAACACACAAAGTATAACACTACACTAAAAAATAAGACAACTTATTTGCAAAATAAACATGAAAGTATTTTAGATTCATTATTTTAACAACAACAAAAATATGTTATATAAATGAATCTAAAAAAAATTATTTTATAAAAAGTAACATTATTTATCTTTGCTGAAATAATAGTTAATAATTATCGACTTGGGGGTGCACATTTGATGTTCCCGCATTCGATAATTAATGTTTTTCATAAACACAAAAAGTAAATCTGAGTGCAGTCAAAACTGCAATATTGGAACCATCCAACCAAATTCTTTTTCGGAAAAATGCTTATTTATTGGAAGTTTAAGAAAAATTTTTTAAAGGAACAGAAATATAGTTTATCAAAAAATTACTCTATATTTAGTATAGTTTTCGATTGTTTACAAAAAAACATGTGTTATTAGACGTTATTGTTTTTAGTCCATGGGATTTTAAACGTCAGTTCTTTTTCTTAATGTCCCTAAAGAAATTTTAATGAACTTTTTTTTTTATATCATAAATATCGAAATCATAAATCATCTCAGGGCAGTTTATTGAATTTTTGCACCGATTATTTTCAGGTGAAATATTTTCTTGAAATACTGAAAGATAAGAGAATAATACCAAGTAATTTGCATTCAGAGGAAAATAATTTTTATTGAGTGAGAAACTTACACTAAAAAGTAGCGTTTTTGTTTACGCGAGTGCAAATTGAGATTGACAGTTAATTAATTCAGTTTCTTTGTTCTCGCTGAAAGCATTTGATAAACATATGAGGAAGTTTCTAGTCTGCTCATTTGATGTAGAAGTTAAAACTTCCGGGTGTGGAAAATCTACTTCGTTTTAGATATATATATTTTTTTAGATAAAATTATCATTTTCTATAAAAAAAACTGTAAATTTTAGTGGAATTCGATGATAAATTTGTATACCGTTTCCGAGATTTCATATATTCAAGAATTGTTTTATTTGGTATGTATTTATTTTAACGATCTCTCTTCAAATTTTGTTTTGCTTAGAGCGAAAATTTATTTTATTATATTAATGATTATTTATAGAATATTTATAAAAATATTTAGTTTAAGTTTTTTTTTTTATATTTTAAAAAAATTGTGTTATATTTTATTCATCTTAGGATTCATTATCATAATAGTTTTTGAATTCCCAATGTTGTTTAAGTTTGCCATGAAACAGAAAATTTCAATAAAATTATTTGATTCAATCTGAATAAAATAAATTGGGACTAAACTATGTGCTACTTACTGTGAAAAACCAAAAATTATTTCAACGAAAAATTCCAAGATTGACAAAAGTTTGCATTCCCCACTCCAAATAAATATTTTATTTTTGTATGTATTTTGTGTTCGAAATCAGATTTTTAAGTAGTTGTGAAAAAATTTGTTGTATGTGCTTTACTGTATTTTGCTTTATTTAATAGAACTATTAAATAAAATTTTTACTTTTCTTTTAGCAGTACTTTTTACGATTGAAAAGATTTAAAATTTCGTGAAATGCTTACAATAATTTTATCAAGCAATATTTAAAATTTAATTTTGTTTAATAAACTTTTTTTTATGGTCTACTTTAATTTACCGTTTATTTATCCCCATTATTTGCATTTTCTTTGATGTTTTAATATGATAGTAAATACTGAAAATGATTATGAATATGAGTTATATCTTCAAATTTATTGCTAACATTTTTTTCATTTAAATATGTAAACAAAGTACAATAAACTTGTCATAATCAAAATGAAAATTAATAAAACAAGTAATTTTGGTGAAAGTAAACTTTTGATTTAGTTGTACATCATACATAAGGAGATTGGAACTAGAATTGTCTCCAAAGATTTTATGAAAATTAAAGGAAATTCATATGAAGTCACTAATGTTATTTACCCTAAAAATATTTTCCTAAAATAATTTCACTGGAATTTTGAACTTGGATATTAATATCATTATCCTGTCACAATACCTGAACAGCTTTAATTTGTCTGTCACAATAATTTTGTCCATAAACAAATCTCAGTTTTCTGCACTCTAATAGCTTATAAAATGTTTCTTATATTTTTAATGATATATTGTTTTTTCTGCGCTTCAGCTTAGATAATTTTATCCTATTTGAGAACTTAACAAATTGATGCTGTTATATTTCATTTTAAATGTATTTGTACTATTAATTATATAAATGTGCAATGTTAGATATGAGCATTGGAAAGTCCATTTGTGTTTTGTCAAAAACCAGTTTTTCCCCTGAATTCACAATATCAAATTATTCTTGAATATACATACACAAAAACCATCATATTTACCGCATTTACTGCTATATCATATTATCTGCTGTGGTTACTGATTTAAACTTGAAAAGATATTTTAATTTGGCAATACTTAAAGTTTTGTAAGAAGTATTTTCATAATTCCAATGATACCTTGTTTTTTTATATTTGAAAAACTCTTTAATACGTTCATATTATATATATGTAGATGATACTATCAATATACTATGATATTCATAGTATTGTCTCTTGTTAATATAAAAATATATCATTTATATCTTTTAATGGAATTATATAAAAAAAATTTATTAAAAACCTACAATTAAAACTTTTTTTCCCTACACATATCTGCTCATTGAATATCATTTCCAAATTTTCAGTCAGTGATTTTTTTTTGTGTGATGTTATTGCTAGGTTTTAAAGTAAAAATAAATAATCTTAGACGAGTACTCCTACTCATTTTTAATAGTTGGCCAAAATGAAAAAATTGAAGCTCTTGGTTTTCCCTTTTACCTGATTGAAGCTTAAAACCATAAAATATCTCTTTAAATAACTGTCTAGATATGATTTGACAATTCTCTCCCCACCATTTAATACATTTCAAAAGTTATGCATTAACTAGATATTTTATAAAAGATCAGGAATTTCAAACAAGATTTCTGATTTTTTTTTTTTTTTTTTTCTATAATTTAGAGTTGTGTTTAATTATCGAAAAACAAAAAATATTTTTTGTTTTACAAATAAAAGGAATTACAAAAAGTCATGTCCATTAGATTTCTAAGTAAGTGAATAAGATAATTGTAAGTGTAGCATGGTAAGTAAAAAAAAGAGTTTTTTCCAAGTAGTAAAATAATCGGAACCTTTATTTAAATGATTGAAATAAACTTTCTCTTTGCAAAATAAAAAAATATGTATGAAATTGAGAATATCTGAATGATACGTGAAAGGTTTTAAGACTATTAACAGACAAATAGGAAAAGTAATTTTAAAGTATAAGTATTAAAAATGACAAAAAATGTATAAATTGTTTTATTTCAAAGAATTGAACAAACTGACATAACAAATGATTTTCAATATTGAGGTTACAGTTTATTATTTAAAGATTTATAAATGAGTCTTTTTTCCTGTTGCAGATACATTTTACGATACTTCTGAAGAAGCTGGGGAGTTCTCTTTGGGGTCACCTGACAGTGGAGTGCATGATCTCTCACAGATGGACCCCCAAGCCAGAGCCAAAGCTGAAGAAGAATGGGCTCGAGAACTAGCTAAGGTACTTTCACTAAATGACATTCCATTTTTTCCTTGAAATACATTTTCTCCCTAAAATCTTCCCACATTTTTGCTTTTCTTTATCCAGCTGTCAATTCAACAGTTCATGAGTTGGAATCCACTTTAAACTATAGGTCACAGTCTAATTAGCCCTATTGTGCATATATATATATATATATATATATATATATATATATATATATATATATATATTGTTGAGTGACAAACCAAACTGTACCTTATTCATTTAATTATACTGAAGATATGATTGTCGTTGTTTAAAATAACAGCTGTATTTGTTTAATTGTTTTCTTATTTTTATTTCAGGTTTTTTATTTTATTTACAGATACTTGATGCTTACGTTTTACATAAAATTTGCAAATATTAAAAAAAACTAATTTAATAAAAAATTTTGTTTAACTTTAAACTTCAATTGGCAAGTAAGAAAGTTGTGATTTTGATAGTTCATTCAGTGGTAAATACATTTATCACTAAACTAATAATAACTGACGAAAACAGCTTTTCTTCATAAGGATAAGCCTGATTATATCAGGATTTTCCTAATTTGTTTTATTAATGGTGATCTGGATTTTTTTTTTTTTTTTTGTGCTTTAAATACTTCTGTATATATTAGGTAGTAATTGCACATTGATAATGATTTTAAAAGGAGAAAAAAACATGACCCTCTTCTCTTCTTAAAGCATAAAGAATTCAGGTTTTTCCAGGTTCTTTATTATTATACTGGGATACTAAAAGTTCAAATTAATTATAAATTCAAAATTTTGAAGTGAATCCTAGCTTTTATTGTAAATCAGTCGAAGATCAGCATCTTGGTATAAATTTCATTTCATTCTTTGCAGTTATTTAATTCAATCTTTGGCAAAAAATTTGGAGCATAAATTTTAAATTATTTTATTTATAGATGTAACTTTTCCTTACCATACACCTTTTCAAATGCTAAATATCTAACTTTGAAAAAGTATGTTACAAAATTGAAAAATGTGCTTGTATCAATTTAACTCTTAGAATGTAATTTTACATAACTGATTTTGGAAAATATAAAATAAGGCATCACCAATTACTTTTTTAGTATTAGAAGTATCAAAAACATTTTTACTGTCTATTAAAACTGCTCACAACAGTAAAGGTTATGTTTATATCTCCAGTGTTTAGATATACCTCAATATAAATTCAATTACAATGTGTATAATTACATTCAGGGAAAAAAAGGATTAGAATATATTATTACAATTATAGATTATTGTAGCTATTTATCTTTATAAAAGTGAAATACATTATATATTATTATTACAATTTGATATTCTAAAATTACATTATTATGAATTTTTTATTATAAAAAATTGGAATATATTGTTATACCTTTAAGGGAATAAGTATTAGAAACATTGCATTCAATAGTCATATCTTTCTTATATTGCAATACTTATATTCTAGTAATAAAAGTATAGATGAAGATTTATAAATGTTTTGATATTTTTAGACTGAAGAAGAAATCAACACTTTACGACAAGTCCTGTCATCCAAAATCAGACATATGCAAGATTTAAAACGAAAACTGGGTATCACAGTATGGAAAGAGTTCAAAGATGACATGGAGCAAGGAATTCGAAATATCCAAGAGTCATCTGTGTATGTTTGATTCATTTTCCAACTAATTAAATTTGTTAAAAAAAATTTCTTGAAATATGATGTATTTTATTTTGCTTATGTTGCATTTATTTGTTGAGAACAAAAATTACTTTTTAATAAAATTGAAAATATTTTTGGTGTATCAGGAAATGTGAAATTGAACATTTGATGAATTTGTACATGTAAAATAGTTTACTTATATATATATACTTTAATTAAAATTTTTTAATTTATCATTTGTGATAAAATAATTTAGCTTATATTTTTTAAAAGGGTATGCTATAACTTAAAAGATCATTCATGGATGTCATTATTATAAATTTAAATCCTAATTTGAATTCATAGGGGCATGGTAGTTTGGTGAGGGGGAAACTTACACCCATGTCTCCCAATAAATGTGCTATAAAGAAAATTTTTGTATTATTTATGTGTGAAGGTATGCTGTAACTCAGAATGTTCTTCTCAGTCCCTGCTTTCAAAATTACAAAGATTTAACCACCCTTAATGCTAGATGTCATCTATTAGTACCCCATTACATGAGAAGCTATTAATTCTGCTGCTTTTAGTGCCAAATAATGAATTATTCCTGACATTAAAAAAATCTTTACTTTTATATTTTAATAATGGTTATAAAATTCAAATCTGTTTTTGAATTCATGCAACCATGTTAACCTGATAAGGAATGGTCTTACTCTCCTGTCCAGAAAATAGTTATTTTGATACTTGATCCTGCCAAAGATTTTCACATGCTGAGAGAACTTATACATATTAAAGATTCTGAAAGGTTCAATGTAATTATGATTTTCCATAAAATAATGAGGCTGCCTGCGAAAGCATTGACTTCATCAAAAAAAAAGCTTGGTTTGGAATGACAAGGATCTTTGTTGCATTTAACAACCACATAAAATGTGCAGTCTTAAACATCCCATTAACATAACCTCATCTGAATTCATTTAAAAATCTGATAATGAATGGTTGACATTAGATTTCTCAAAAATATATAAACATTGATTTTGTAGCTTTAAAAATTATGATTAACCATCTCATAATATTTAAATGTTTTCTTCAATATAAATTCAATGTTTTTCTTGAAATTATCAAAAAAAAAAAAAAAAATTCTAATTTTTTCAGTAATATTCAATTTATATTGGTTCTAGAATTAATTTGTTTTATAATAACTGGGTTCTCTTTATTCATGTTTAGTGAATTTGAATCCAGTTTGTCATTTAATGTCTTAATTACACTTATAAAATGAGTAAAATTCTTCTTTGTAAATAATATTTTACTTTTTTAATTGTTCATTAGTGATATTTATTTACATTTTCAATGACTAGGTTCTCACATGTTTTGAAAATTAGGAAAATAACTTGTCAGAATTATTTTTTTAAATTATTGTAATATAATGTATATTTCTGTGTTTAACATAAAAAAATCATATTAATTTTGTAATTAAAAATTTTCTTATTTCATATTTTTAATAAATTATATGATACTACATTATAATCATTGCTTGATGTTCTAATGAAAGTATTTTGCAAACCCTGTATCATGTTTTTTGCCTCAGGGGGTACATACAGATCCTAGAAATTGTTTTTTCTTTGTTCCTGGGAGCTCCTTAAATTTTAGTTCACTCTTGAAAATGTTTTATTTATTCCTTCGGTATTTTTTCTATTAGAAAATATCACCAACTTTGAGAATTTTCTAATATTTGTTTTAATTTTCAATGAAGGTATGACTAAGACTATAATAGCATAATGTAAGCAGTACTTGGTATCACTGTCAAATTTACAATGTTTGGCTGAAATGTATATTCTTGTAGAATTAGTATTGTTAAATTAAGTTTTTCACCACAGTTTCTTGCTTGTTTTTTTTTTATAATTATAATATATATATATAGACTTTATATTTGTGTATAGTCTAACATTTATTTTTAAAAAACAAAACTTTATAATCTTGGCCCAACTGCATTTCTTTAATTTTTAAATTCATTTCCATCGATTTTGTTTTAGTTTGATTCTCCATATATCTCTTTTATTGAATAATTAATTTACAGGTATAAATTTTGATATAGTCTTAAAGTTTTTATATATTTTTAAAGGTGGGAAAGTGGTCATTTACAGTTATGCTGCCTTAAATGTTAAATTTTGTTGGGAATATTACTTGCATAAAAATAAAATATTATTTATTGTACAATATTTAAAGTGTTAAATAGAAGTAATTTTTCAAATTGAGAGGTAATAAAAATAATTAGAATTGATATACATTTATAATTTGGGGTTTCCATTTAAAAGCAAAGTTTTCACTAATCCTTTCATTTTCAGTAAGATATTAGTTAATGGTTAATCTTGATTTAATGTGAGTATTTAAAAGAAGAGATAAGTAGAGTTAGTTATATATGATATATTGATATTTATGTGCTTAAATTTAAAATGTAGTTACACTTTTGGCAAGTGTATTAACAACAGGTCTCACATTACCTTAATGAAACACTACACTTTGTCTATTGATCAATTCTGTTAAAGTGAATCATTCAGTTTGTTCTGCTGATGACGGTAAACTTCAGAATTGATCTTGTGTTCTCCAAAAGAATCTCAAGCTAATATTTCTCTAAATTCTTTCCAAACAGATAGCATCATTAATGAATATTGATTTTCAAAATACATTGACTTGTTTCATCTTATTTACTCCATGTTCTCTTACATTTAACATTGTTGTATACAGTCAATTTCTCATCCCTTGGGATAGTACGCTCCAAAAATGGATAATTTTCTTGACATTTGAGAAGCAAACCACAAACATCAATGCAGTGTTATTCTTTAAGAACATGGGGAACCTTTATGTCAAGCTTTGAGATTAAACCTATGCATTT
The DNA here is from genome assembly GCA_030067965.1 of Latrodectus elegans. Classification (NCBI taxonomy): domain Eukaryota; kingdom Metazoa; phylum Arthropoda; class Arachnida; order Araneae; family Theridiidae; genus Latrodectus; species Latrodectus elegans. The sequence continues at coordinate 9,043,730 of CM057819.1, read as the reverse complement.
CAAATGATTATGGAGGGTTGAATACGATAAATTTAATCTCATCTATTTTATGAGTTGTTCTGTGCCAATTTGCATCCATTGATACCTTCACTGTGCCCTCGTCAGTTTTAAGTGGCTTTCCACAACTTTTTTCCTCTGGGAATAGTATTTTTCCCTTTTTGATAGTAAAAAAAGTAAAATGTGCTGGAAATTACACTTTTTAAAAGAAATTAATCAAAAACTTCTGTGTAAAATGAAGCATATTCACAAACCAGGGCTTCTAAATTGGTTGTCAAAATAAATAATAATGCAGAATAAATGTGAATTTTTATGTGTAAAAATGCAATTGAGTCCAGTCCTCTGTTGGGAAAAAAGCAAAATTATGTTCTGAATTACCTAATATATTTACTAGTGCAAATATAAAAAAAATTTTCATTCTTAAATAAGTTTTTCTGTAACTGTTATGATATAAATGCATTTGGAATAGCTATGCTAAAAGATGTTAAAGAAATTAAAAGAATAGGCAAATTGATTTTCAAAGTTAAATCACAAAAGCTCCATGATGTTCTGTGATTTCATGTTTAATCATGGAGCTTTTGTGAAGTAAAAAGTTTTGTAATGTATTTAAATACGATAGCCCGTTGAATAATTAATTAAACAGGTGATCTTGAAAATATCTGCATAAGTAATCATCAGGAGCTTTAAAAAAAATTGTAAAGGCATAAAAAACTAAATTTTTTTTCTATCAAATAGTTTTGTTTTGAAAAAATATTTTATTTGAAACTTAGTTTCAAAAACAAGTTTACGTAAATAATTTAACAAAAAGTATTACATTTATTAAAAAGAACTATTACTCCTTTTCTTTTAATTGAGATTTTATAATATTTAAAATATACAATAAATTAGAATAATCATTCAAAAACAATTGAAACATATATGCACATTATTATAAAAATATTTGGAGAAAAATAAAGGGTGGGTAATGGTATTTATGTAATATGTAAGTTTCAGCATTTTCCTGGAAAATTTTAATATGATTTCTAGAAAATTTGAAACTTCTGGAATTTGTTTCTTGAGAATCTGTAAAATCTGTAATCTTCTCTAAACAGTATTTTTACTTTTATGTATTCCCATAACTATTTCAAGAGAAGTTCACCTCTGTATTGTACTAAGCAATACATCTGTTTAGAAAGTAAAGACAGAATTCAGCCATTTTCTTCCACTGAAGAACAATTTCAATTCTATAGAAAAGCTTCTTACAAAAAGTTTTGCATTTTTTTCACATTTGACTTTTTTTAGACCATATTCTACATTTTAAAAGATTGAATTGATGTCATCTAGTGGTGGAAGATGTGTTGCATATTTTTTTAATTATATATTTCTATGTATAGTCATTAAAAATGTAAGAATGACATATTTTATTGTATCAGTTTTATGATATTTTACATTGGTGAATTAAATAACTTCTGATAATTTAAGATTTAAAAATAAAAATGTTAATTGAATTTACATCAAATTTATTTATATGTGCATGTTTTCATCATTGTTAACTTTAATTTTAAATATTTTGGTATAGAAAGAGCAATTTGCTCAGGACATTGTGTGCTGTGTGCCTAAAATAATTTTAGTTTTATTTTAAAATTCTAATATTTAGGTGTACAGTCATGAAAGTGCTGAACCTTTTTTATTTAGCAGGAATAATGTTAATTTTAATTGCTTTATGTTTGCTGACAGATACCAAAAAACAAGCCAAACTCTGAAAACTGCTACAGAGAAGACTTCTGAAACTCTTGGCACTATTGGAGCCAGTATGACTAAAAAATTTGAAGAAGTCAAGTAAGTAATATTTTCTATATTTTTAAGTCAAATTGTTTTTTAATGTTTTCAAAAAATTTACTTATATTTCATGTTATATTAGAAATATGTTATACAGAGAAATTAATAAAAATGTAATTAGGAAGCAATAACTAATAAATATGTTATTAGAAATAAATATGTAGATGTAAATATGCTATAAATGTTATATAAGAAATTTTTAACATTTTTTGGGAATTTTAGTTCATTATTGAATAGATTTCAGTTGCTTGATTTGATATATTCATTAATTTAAGAGGACAATGAAGATTTTTTCATGGAGTTCTGAATCCAATATTAAATAGAGGTGAAAGAAATCTTAAATAGTCAAATCCGAATTTCTTAGTTTTTTTAAACCTAATAAGATTTATCTGCAATAGTAATAAGAATAAAAAATAAAATACAATATTCATCTTGATATAAAATATTCTTTATTGAATAACAATAAATTTATTTAAAAAATAAGTGTGTTGTTTATAGTATAATGCAAATTCATAAAGAATTCAAAATTAAAATTTACAATTATGGAATTTAAATTTATTTCTATACTCTTGTAATTTAATATGTATTTTCATAAATGTTTCTTAAGTTTATGCTTTTTATGTTTGTTATTATTGTTTTTATGTTTATTCGCTTTTATTAAAGAAATCATTGTGATATTTACTAAGTAAATATAAACACTAAATAATAGGTTAGGAAATTCTACTGAGTAGTTTAATATAAAAAATATTTTAAATGGAAGCATTTTTTCTAAAATTCTATAATTTAATTTAATATTTGATAGTTAAAATTTCCATAGTATTCTAAGTTTACTTGCAGTTACAGACATTGATTTTAAAAAGCACTTTTGTATAAAATCAAAAATTCATTAGTGTACAGTGTGGCATAGTGGTAGAGCCACACTTTTTAGAGAACTGAGCTCACAGCTGTGAATGGTTAGTTTTCTGAATGTCTTCAATTCAACACTTTCCAAGTTCAAACATTACTTTGAGTTAGATTGTTGGATAGTTGAGTAGAATTTAGAATCCTATTTAAACTGCAGGCTTTAGCCTAATGAGCTCTCATTTATAAAAAATGTCTAAGGGTTATAAAGAAATTAAGAAAATACTCTCTTTTGGAGTGAAAGGCTGTATTTGATAGCTCTTACTATTGAATGATAGAAACTAAATGCTCTAAATTTGCTTTCTGTGTGCATCTATTTGGAAGATGCTTGTGATTTTATTGGGATCTCACCTAAATTTTAACTTTATGTACTTGTCTGAATAATCATTGTATGTAAAAATGTGACCATAGAGCTACCAGCAAATCAAGCCAGGTTCTCATTTATATTAAGCATCATCTATGAAAATTGGTTTTTATGCTATATATTAAAATCTTTTGAAATTATTTATTAAATCCTCAGATATTTGTTTATGCTGAATACTAAAAGCTTTTAAAATTGCAAGATATTAGATCCTTAGTTATTGATTTATGCTTAATGTTAAAATCTTTTAAAATTGTTATGTGTTAGATTTGCTGCTATGTAGTATTAATGGCATTTTGTGAACAAAGTAAAATTGCATTTTTATAACAATTTTATATTCACAATAGATTTTTGGCTTATTACATTAACAGTTTTAGGAAACTCTAAAAAATGTTTAATGTGATTTGAAGATTTTATATATTTTAAAAAAAGTAGAAACCTAAAATAAATAATCTTATTTGTATTGATTAATTTTGCTTTATTGATGTTGGTTCATAGTTGAACCCTTACTTCAGTCAATGGAGATAGATTTTATTTTTATGAAGTCTCTTCAGTGTAATTTAATGGAAAACTTTCTATAATTTCTTTTAAAAAATGTTGAGAAAAAAAAGAGCTCTGAGATATTCAGTTTTTAATTATCTTGAAGATTCACATAATTTAAGGAGATTTGAAGTTACTTATCTAATATTAAATCAAAGAGTTACCAATTCAATCAACTATTTTGTTTTGTGTAGGCAGTCACCAACTTTCAAGAACCTCGAAGAAAAAGTGGGCTCAGCTTACACCAGTGTCAAGGTAAATAAATAAATAGGATGGATCTACACAGATATGTTTACTTCCTGTGCACTTACTTCTCCTGTGGTGTTGGTGGGATCTTTTCCCTGCATTCTTTGTGCAACATTCAATTAATGCCATTCAATTTTGAGAAATATTCCCCTAATGCTGCTACTTTGTGTTTGCTGCTGTTTGTTTGTAGACATATATATCTTGCATGTAAATGCTGTGTGTGCTTACTAAGTTCTTGTACTTTGTGGCAATTAATTGGAACTTGTATTCCTATGATGTATATTAATTGAAAAAATAACAGGCTAAAGTTAATGCCAGTGTTTATGTATTGTTTAAGGGATTAATTTTATTTTTGGTATATTGTGTATAGAATATTTAAAAAAAGTTTGAGTCATTCTTATTTAAACTATGCGGTGTTAGAATTACTGTTGTTTTTTCCCCATTTAGATTCATTTGTTTAAAATAGTAATATCTTAGTAATTGAATATCAAGAAATAATTATGCAATTCTGCCTATTCAGAATAATTTTGATTATTAAATTTGTTGGATTTATTTGTTAAATTTTTTGTGTTAACTTTTGCAATTAAACAATAAAATTTTAAATTTTTTATTATTAAAATTTATGCAGACATATTTTGTGTAGTGGTACTATAATGCTTTTTATAACTTAAGTATTAAAATATGCTTCATAATTTTTTTTCTTATCAAAGTAACTTAATTTTACATTCTAAATGACTAATTGCATCAATTCACTAACTACTAATTCATTAAACTCTAAAATTGTTATAATTAATGAATTATTATTCTTGCGTCCTATCTGTTAATATGAAACATAGATGATTGTATATTGTAACATTCTTTCCAATATATATTGTAAGCTTCATGTGTGATAATGAAAATATTTCATGTACAACATAATTATATAAAGCATATAATATTTTATACCATGCTTATTAAACTTTTAAGAAGATGAATTTAATGTCAATTTTTTAAGCGAAAATAAATTTTTTAAGGTTATGAGTTGAAAACTCCACTTATTCCTACTATGCAATCTACGTCTTCTGAGTAAAGTAATAAATATTTAAGTGCTATGTGCTTAGCTTTATTTGCAAACTATAGTATCAAAATAGTGAATAAACATTAAATTTTGGGAATGAGTAATTTTTAACAGAGGAGATTATAAAACTAAAGCCCCAATTTTTTGCACTCTATACCACTAAAATAAAAAATAGATATTTAAATATTTTGATTCCAAAATTTTATGCAAAAAATTAAGATAATTAGGTAATACATTTTGAGCGATTCTTATGTTTTTAAAATGATAAAAATGTCGAGTTAACTATGTTCTTAAGAAGTCTATATCGCTAAAATATAAAATATATATATTTATGTGCTCTACTTTTTAATTTTATTTAAATAAGGAATTGGATGAATAATTTAAAATGTTGGGAAATGTAATTATATTTTAAAAAGGACGCTGAAACAAAAACCCTAGTTTGTTGCAGTTCTGTGTCCTCTATATCACAAAGATAACTATTTTGTAAACAAAACCTAACTTTGCAGAATGAATTTGGTAAATTAATATGAAAGTTTGAATTATATACATGTGTTTGCTTAAGATTAACTTAAGAAAACTAAAACTTTGTTAGCTTAGAAAAACTAAAACTCTGATTAGTTACATGAGTCAACATATATCTACTTTTATATTCAAACTGTGTTAGGAACTTAATGTTGGCAAATAATTATTGCAATACATTTGATACGATATGAATTATTTAAAAGTATTGTAAGAGTTTTCATACTATAATATGAAGACTTGCTACATTTTAGAAAATTATTTTTTTATTTTTAAACCATAATTAATACATTGTAAAACCTTAAAACAAGTAAGTTCTCACTCTGTAAATTTTGCATTCTACATTTACAAAGAATTAAGAATTTTAAATATAATTTTTTTAGACTAAAGTTAGTGGGACCAATTTAACCAAGTCACCTGATAGTGGAAATAGTGGACAACCTCTAATTGAGAGATCAAACGGAAGTGAAAATCCATCAGAAAATTCCTAAGAGCTTTCAAAAATCTTGCAGATAAATTCCTATGTACTTTTTTTTTTGCACATTTTTTAATAAAATAATTTTTTTAATCGTTATCGAAAATTTTGAGGCGATGAATGGTTTTGTGATACTTATTTTAAGCCTTTATTAACATTTTAGTTCTGTAACTTGTGGTTTTTTGTATTATTCACATTCAGCAAATCTTATTGGCTGATGAAAAATTGTTCTAAATCATGGTGATTTAGAACAATTTTATTTTATAATATTGAAATATGTGTGCTTTTTTCGTTTTATTTATTAATTCTTAATCTCTCATTCTATTGTTTTTAAAGAAAATGAGATCTGTTAGTGTAGATTAATTTACAGTTTTTTTAGTATTAACTATTGTGTTTTAAATTAAAACTTACTCTTCTGGATGTAACATATAAGTGGAAAATAATTGGATTATTTTATCTGTGACTTCATTAATTGCAAATTTTATTAATTTTTTCAACCACATATTATAAGACATACTGTTCATTGCTCCTTATTAGCACCAAATGCTGTGTAAAAACATGTTTTTTAAAAATATGTCCATAAAGATTTTATAGCAAATAAACATAATTTTTTGACTATAAAATCCATGAAGATTACTTAGTCAGAAAATTATGCTTAGATTTATAAAGATGCAAATTAAATATAATTCTAGTGCACTTAATTGTGTTATGTTGGCTTATGTTTATTTTTAAACAGTTTATGTTTACTATATTGAATATATTATTTCATCCTTGGTAAATAAATTTCTCTATAAAATGCCATTTTCCAATTGTGTGAATTTTTAATTAATTGACTGATTCTTATTAAGTTTCTCATTATAATGATGGGTATAGTAAAAAGATTGTATATTTACTATAATATTTGTCAGATTTGCTAATTTATTTTTTAAATTTATGTTTTCTTTATTTTTTAATCCTGTCTCTTAATGAAAATGAACTGTTAGTTTAATTATAATGTGTAAAAGAATATTGGAAATTTTTGCAAAAGTAGGTTTTCTTCTATTGTTAGGACCAGGTGTGTGTACCGCCAAATTTTCGGTGTTTGGCAGAAAATTCAAAGGAAATAATTTGGTTGTAAAACCAAATTATTTACTGTGAAAAGTAATTTTAATATTTCAAAAACAAAAAATTTTAAAGGAAAGTTTTACAACTAATAAATTATCGTAATTTTCACTATTATCTGTGTAATCATTTTAATAAAATTAAATTTATTAAAATAAAATGGCTATTGAATATGAGCCTCTTGGTGATTTTTTTTAAACAAAATGGATATGCATCTGTTCCTGATTATAGAAAATACCCAATAATAATGAAACTTTATTTATTTACTGATTGTCAATAATTATTTTCAACTGAAATTTCTTTTTGACTAATATAACTTTCTTGAACTGTTTTTTAAAATTTTGATGAAAGGGTATGATTATTAACTTATATAAATATTTTAATATTTAACTATGAAGTTAAAGAGTCCATTTTTGTGAACCAAATTATTTTGCATAAAATCAGCTATGTCTTTTTGTACTATGAAAATGTTTGTACTTGGTAAGGCTAATTTTTATAATAATCTCTTAATGTTTTTAGTTTGTAAACGAGTAATTGACCGAGTCCATCAGAATTGTTATATCTTTTTGTCAATTAAAAGTATACATTTTGTAACTTATTTTTATGTACTTGCTAAATGTGGATACATAACTTTTCTCTTAGCCATGTACACATTTTGCATAATTTTATCTTCAATATATGAACATGTGAACTACATACATGTAGGCAATATAATTCTTGAATCACTATGCAACTATTTGTTGAGCTTAAATTTCAAAAGATAATGTTTGTATTATTTTTTCTTGCAAATAAAGTTATATTCTGTATGAATTGATTGTTGAGATGTGCTTTATTTGTGGACTGTAGTATCACAATTAATACATTTTTACATTACTTAATACTACAGTTAATTCTATGCTTGCTGTCGGCCAGCGCTGTGATTTTCAGTTCAACAATTCATGGGTTTGACTCCTGTCACTGGCATGAGTGTTTGCCTGGCTTCGATATACACTTTAAATCGAAGTTAATTGTTGAATTAACTTACATGCAACAAACTTAAATTGAGTAATAAATCTTTCTCTCTGATAAAAATTGTAACCAGAACATAATATTAGGTCTTCAGTAACAGAAAATACTTTCCATGTAACCAAGTAGCTGTCTAAATTAAAGGAATCTAATGCTTGTTTAATTTATCTCTTATTTTTTTTTCTCTCAAGTGCTAATTAGACTTGGATTGTTTTAATAGAAATCACTTGTGTTTTCAATTTTAAAAAAATTATAATAAACCAGACCGTAAAGCCTTCTTGATCGAGTGTACTTGAAAAAATGCTGTTATTTTGTATTGGAAGTGTGTGAGAGGTAATTATCTTAAAATATTTTTAGTTTGTATGCATGAAAAATGTCCAAAAATATTTTATGCTTTAAAAACTTCAAAAGAAATACATATATAAATTTTAGTTTTGGGACTCTTTCAAAATCGAGTATTTTAATAGTGAATTACTGAAGATTGAAAATCCAAACCTGCAGTGAAGCAACCTATTCTAGAATGCTTCAAAATAGCATTGATTTGTTGTTTTACTTGTCACATATTTTTTGCACATGAAGATTCAGCCTGCCAAGACTTGCTTTATACCAATTGAAGGTGATTCAATTATCGAATCCGTGAGTTGAAAGCCAGATGGTTTTGCTTCCTGAGCCTTCGATTCAGCAGCTCGTGGGCTTAAACCCAAATTCGGGCTTGAAATACAATTTAAATCCTTCTTGATCTAATTATCTTGGGCATGGATGTTTGTAGTGGTTCGGAATCCACTTTAAACCGTAGGTCCCGGTCTAATTAGCCCTCGTGTGCAAAAAATGACCGTTGAGCGACAAACAAATCACAAATTGATCTAATTATCTTGTGTAAAAAAGACGAGTGATAAACAATTCAAAATTTGTATTTAATAATCTGTCTAAGAGCGTTTCATTTAAAGAACAAAGAATAACAAATTTTACATAAAAGAGCAATTTTGCATAAAAATTAAAATTTTTATTTAAAAATAAGCTCTAAACGTCATCACACTGTACAAGCGGATACTTAAAGTGTTGCAAACAAATCCATTTCTTTTACTATAGGTCCGTTGTGGCTTTGTCAGGCAATCCTTCTAATATGTCTCTCTTTTCAGTCGTCGTTCAATGGGGGCCGCTGAAATCCCTCATGCCGTCCATATTATGACCCATCGATTCCATTTTCGTCTGACACTAGTTGAATTTCGATTTGTGCGAGTGTTAATATCAGGGAACGATAATCCACGAACCTAGCTCGAACGAACTACCTCTTTTTGAAGGCAGTTATTGTTGCGCCAGCATGCTTCCCTGTACCTAGCCTTGAGTTGGGCTCTACCAATTAGACACAAACAAACGAGTGGAGTCTACATGATTTTGAAGCAGGGACCGATCAGAAAACCCCCAATACTTGTCCGGTCACTTTTATACGTATCATTTCACTTGGAGGACAATGCGCCCACACCAGTTTTAACCTGTTCCTACCGCATTTATCAAATATAACAGATATTTGATCGGCCGGGTGCGAACTCAGTAATTTCCGATAGTAAGAACGACGCCCTAAACAACCAGACCCACAACAGCCCACTTGAGGGCCGTTATTGCACCGTTAGGCTATCTCCTTCCAACCGAAAGAGCTGGGTTCGATTCCCAATGCCGCCAAAGACCCAGTGAACGCATGCGATATACGTACTTGTTAAATCTGCGGAATTGAAAGTCCTTTGGTTTGTCGTTGAGCAGTTACAATGGGTTTAATGGGCTGGAAAAAAATTCCTCTCCCTGCAGATCAAAAGAAAAATTGACGGATTGGATTCGTGCCTCGCCTCTAAATGAAACTTCGACAGACGATCATCAATTGAGGACTGAAGATGAACAGATGCGGTAACTGTTAAAAGTATTATTGTAGATATTCAGTAAAAATGCCCCATTATGATGTGGCACTTTTTGCATACATTTTTTCTCCAAAATATTTCTGTTCAAATTTCTCCAATTTAATCCCCACCTTTAGTATGAATGTTTGTGTATGGTTTGAAATCTATATTAAATTATATGAAAAAATATACAAGTGAAATTTAATTTCCGATACCAAAAGGGATGAAATGAGCCTCCCCAAAAAAAATGCTTTGGTAGCAGGCCGGATTGGAAATGATATATTAGAATTTTTATCCCAATACAAATAAATCATGATTATAATTAGATTCAGAGCATTATTACTTGTAATTATGCTTTGAATATAAATTTTTAACACAATTAGTTCGATTAATTAGAATCAGAGCATTTTGCGGCAGAAATATTTTGTGCGAGGCTAAGTAATAGTAACGAATGCGAATAATTTCCTAATTAAGATTTTAGAGAACTAAATTATGGAATATGCAATCAATTTTAAAATAGCCTGCTGAAGCGGAAAAGAAAAAAGTACAAGAACTTTTACTATAATTTACACTTAAGGGTTTGGAATATAATTGTAACAAATTTTGATATGCGTGTGCTTAAGTTTCAAAATTTTCAAATATATCTTTGACTGGCTGGTCTGCTTTTTAAATTATATATTCGTAGCTTCTATTCCTGTAACAAGCTTAAATGCTTGTGGTTCGGAAACCACTCCAAACTGTTAGTCCTAAGAAGTTATAGTTAGTTTGCAAAAAGTAAATTTAGAGAGGCGGGAAAAAAAGCATAAAAAAAACTACATATTTTAATGGGTTATTTGTTTAGTTTGATTAGTACCCAAAAGAGGGCAGCACTAATTTTTAAATTTAATTCGTAACTTTCCTGAAGTATTGTTTTATTAAATATTTATAAAATTACTCACCAAACTACTTGATACTGAAATTATTCTAACTTTGAAAATTGTCCATTTTTTTTTAATTATATCAATATAATATTTTTTCGTTCTATTTCTGTATCTCGAAGATTTTTGTCCTCCAATTACTTTGTGAATAATATAATCCTTCAAGTTTAATTATCCATATTCTAATCGAATACATACCAGATAAAACCAAATAACATTGCTCTGAATAATTCACATGGGAATTTCTGAAGGGTTTTCACCTCTGTTATGACGAGGCATGGAGATGAATGTACCAGGAGAGATGTCTCAGAGGTCGACCTCGTCTCTTGGGTAACTCTTTACTGTGTTTAATAACAGATATACGCAGTCGAAAACATGTAAAACGTAATCTGTTTCATACTTGCTCATTTATTACAATATTGATGTTTTTTTTTTTTTTTTTTAAATTCTGTGTGAGTGCCTCTGTGGCCTGGAAAAAGCTTCATTTTCATCACCATAGGTAATGAGATCTGGCCCCAGCGAAGACCCGTCATGTTCACTAATGGCGACTGGGATGCCTAGGACAAGTTACTGTGATGTTTTCTGGGGTGTCGATCTCGTTACTTGACCGTAAAATAACAAGAGGACTGGTTTATTGAACAGCTTTTCAGTCGGTAGAAACAGGCATCCGAAAATGTATTGCGAACATGACTTCTGCGAATGTTGATCTCATTTTAAACTCTGGAAAACAGAATTGCGATCAGTTCTCGCTTCACTGTAATTGAAAGAAAAAAAATTAATTTCTTATAAATCTGCGTTAGGAAATATTGGTAGTTATGACCGTGGAAAAAAAATTTTTTTTGGAAAATCAGTTCTCTGCAATTCATACTGTCTTGTGTATTTCTTTGCAGTGAGTTTCTAGCTGCCTTATTCTACCGACTGAAATTACACTTAATGATATCAATAGCCTCTCACCACGGTCAGAATTCGAAGTCGACACAGGAGTTGGCATCCCTTTCTTCACACTAGCATTCTTCAGAGGGAATAATCACATTCTTTTTCTCAGACACTATTCAGTAACGGGATATGAATGTTGCGCCTCTGCATGCATGTTTGTCGAGATACCTGATGGGAGTTTGCCAGGTTTTCTCCTTTGCGATTTGGAAATAAAACCTACTATCCATGAAAAAAGGTCCACGGAAAGCAATTCACAAAAATGATGTTAAAATGACTTACAATAACCATAGATAGGAACAGAAATTTCTAGATGGGATCCCAGCCACTGCTGGATGACGAGAGACTGGTGTTATATTTCTAGCTTTTGGATTCCCATCTGCTGCGGTGAGTGCTTTGGAGTTTTCAGAAGGCAACATGTGGTGGATGCTTTGCAATAACTTTACGAGGTGATCATCTTCAAAACAAGATGGGTATTGAGTAAAACCAACGCTATCGATTGAAAAAAATCGAAAACGTCATTGGCAGAACAGTGCAAGTGGCCTTGACGAAAGATTCACCCTGGCTTTTAGCCGTGAGACGCCAATCTTCAGAGCAAAAACTCCCAGGTTCGATCTCAGCCACTGTTGAGCAATGGGGGTGGATGTTGCGTTTCTGTTATCTGCATAAACGTCCACTGAGGTGGATGACTTTGCGTGGTCTAGGGGTAGAATTCCCTTCTTCAGAGCGAAAGGTCCCAGGTTCGATCTCAGCCGCTGTTGAGCAATGGGGGATGGAAGTTGCATTTTTGCCGTCTGCATAAGCTTCTGTCGAAGGGGGATGCTCTGGATTTTTCAGAGTTTCCTTTCTTGTAACACGTGAATTCAGTCTAATATCTACGGTAAATGCTTCTGAAAGTCAACTATGGGGTGGACGATCAAAATCATTATAATTTTATCTATATTTTAAAATCTTAACTTAAATTATGAATTTGAGTTTTCGCATTTTACAATACGCATTTTCTAAGGTACTGTGGGTTATATTGCTAACACTGTAACGCATTTTAAAAAAGTCACTAACTGTTTTGAAAAAAAAAGGGGGGGAATATTTTAATTTAGATTTTAATAAATTTAAATTTAGGACTCGGGTCAACTGTTTTCTAAAGTACTCGGGTCTGTTATTCCAGAGTAATAATCAACTCCTAAATTATCATTTCTTCAGGAAAATTTTGGTACAATATTCACAATTTAAAACTAATGAGAGCGGCTTATTCAAGAAACTATCGCCAACATCTCATTCGTTTCCCGCCCAATTAACGCCAACAGGCATTCCTAATGACCTGGGATGTCTTCAAGTCGCCGATAAGCAGACAATACCGGCATTTCTACATGGATGCGCATTGAATTCTGGGAAATATTCACCAGATAATGGGAGGAAAAGAGCCATCTGCGGGTGGTTGCACATTACCCTGAGGAATGGACGAAATGAGGATATGGACATAGTTATGCCTTTGAGCTACTTTCTTCGTGTCCATTTGAAAACAAAAATAATATTTCAATAAAAATATAAATCGTCCTTGCCGATTTAAATTAATTATTAAGTGAATGTTATGTCTTGTCTATTTCATTTTGTTTTTTTCTCTGTTCTATTGTCAGCGTCTTCAATTTTGGAAGCATTATAGTTATAGCCGACTTGACTCAGACATCCAATGGTGAATTTCCTCTTGTTTGCTGCTGCTCGAGGAATGTGATTTGAAAACAGGCAACAAATGCGTCGTCAATTCGTATATACGAAGCTTTTTCTCCATACGATGTGACATAGATGTAACGTTTTCTGACATCTTGTAATATTTTAAACCAATAAGGATTGCATTAAAGTGGCGTAATCATGATCTCGACTGGAACGCAAGAAACATGGCTAATAAAAAATAAATTTAATTTATACTAAATTATTGAGAAGCTATTTAACATTTCGATGCCGCATCGTAGACAGTTTAGCAGCCTAAAACTGTCGCAAGGTGTTTTTATGTCCAGCGTAAGTTGATTTCCAGGAAGACTTTTCATAGATAGTTTTCCATATTAATGTTAATGAGGGAGGAAACCAGAAATTTCCCAAGCATCCACATCGACAAAAATCGGGGCAACAATGAAGAAGGACCCTCAAACTGTACCTAGGGTTAACGAGTTGAGTACCTCTAACATGGGGAACAAACCGCGACTATTCTGCCATCTACCAACAAAACAACGCCGGGGCTTCGGCATTTATTGAAAAAAGAATTTTACAAGAGTGGAACACAGAGGCCTTGCAGGCGCCTATGCAGTAGGTAATTGCATTAAGAGTTCTTGCATAGTTATTTTAAACATATGAATGGTAGGAGACCACTCGAATTTGGTGATGAGTTTAGATAAACATTGAAGATATTACAATTGAATAAGGACAAATGAAAATAAACATGAATACACAATGGAACTAAAAATGTAGGCAACACTATATACAGATTTTTAAAAGGAAAATAATATTTATAAACTAAACTCCGTGGAACGACAACCCATGTGAGCCAAGGCCTACAGTGCCCATAACAGTTTTCATGATCAAGGGCCCGAGGGTGCGAAGTATATGCCCCAGTTAGTTGGTCAGCTTAACGTTAAACCTACACTGTTTAGTTCTCATGCACGCTTGGTACTCAGTTTATCAACTCATTGAAGGAATGAAAGGCTGAGTCGATCTTACTCAGCCCGAGGATAAAACAGAGGACCTGTGCCCTTGGGAGAGTGAACTGCTGCCACTAAGCCACCAGGCTTCGATAATATTTATAGGGACTAAAATTAGAAATTTAAGAAAAGAACAGAAAACACATTCAGTTCTGAGTAAAGACAAGGGAAAGTGTAGAACGAATCACAAGTGATTCATACAAATAGCGCAAATAAAATAAAAGAAAAAGAAAATGGTAAGAAGAAAGTAAAATAGAAATAAAAATAATAATAATTAAGAATAAGTAGGGATAGAAATATATAAGTATTGATTCCGATGGTAGCACAAATAATAATAAAATGAAAATAAATAAAAATAAAAGTAAAAATACAAACACAAATATAGATAAAAATGTAAATGCAAGTATATATTTATATACTGATTCAAGTTAGCATTAAAAACACATGGTAGTAAATTGAACTTACAACACAATTGAAATAAAAATCTAAGCAGCATTATTGCGTTGGAAGAAGCATTAGGTTTTAGAATAACAAGATGATTGAAATTTACAGGGAAGGCGTACTTCCTTCTGAGAGCTAGCATGGAAGTTTGAAGGAATGAGGTAAAAGTGGTTTAACAATTAACGAAATCAGACATGTTAGTATGCATTAACAATAAACATGGTTAAAAAGATTGAAATGGTTGGAATTAAACCCACATCGGCAGATGGACAAATAGATGACAAGAGCAACATCCATCTCCCATTGTTCAACAGTACCTCGGAACGAAGCTAGGACTTTAAGAGGACTATCCAATCACACCACAATGAGTCCAAGTCAGTTGACATTCGAAAATAAAAGAGATCAAGGATTAATGGAATTAGGTAGGTAAAAATTGAAAATAAAAATAATTGCAGGTTGGGCCAGATAGGCTCACAGTGGCCTGGTGGTAAGATTGCGTCATCATTGGCGGGAAAAGTCTCGGGTTCGATCTCAGATATTGTTAAACATTCATAGCGGTGCAGTCGAGCACTGGATTGTCCTAAAGGGCTTGGAATACTCCCCCACCACTAAGTGCCTCGTAATTTAGAGCCACTGTCCCGTAACGAGATCACATCTGAGGTGTCATTCCCTCTCCACATCCACGAATAATCAGCGGAAGGACTCTATTTGTCACAGGTGAGTGTGGACCCGTCCCCAACCTGCAGAGCTCCAGCAACCCAGGGAGAGAGAGGGTACATGGTCACCCTCCCAATCACTGCCAGCGGCAAATGAAGCTTTACTTTGATTACCTTAACGGGAAGCGACTTGAAGCTGCTGAGAAAACCGATGGAGCTCTGCACTGTTAAACAGCGGAGTATGACTTGTGTTCATGTTTATTCTGTGTACGCGCCCAGTTGTCGGGTCTATCTCTTTCCCAAGAGATTCCGGGTTTCTTTCCCTGTTATGATTTGAATGAGGGCGGCACTGAATCTCCTGTTGACTTCTCGCAGGTAGGAAAAGTCCTCAGGTATCTGATGATGCGCATTTTGGTTATATTTACTTGTCCACCCATGAAAATAATTATTCTGACTGATGCGAATTCATATTCCGGAAATCTTTGTTATTACTATTTATTTTATCTATTTGGAATCTCGTGCTTACAAGAGGAGGAAAAAACAGAAGACTAACTTGAAAAGTAATACGTAATTTTCTGCATATCTGTATCGATAAAGGGTCACCTGTAATGATACAAGGCCACCTGTATCTGAAAACCTATGTGACTGTTGAGGGCTCCTGCTGTATGCCGATTGAAAAACAACTACCACAAATGCTAGAGGATGAAAGGAATGAATTACCTAATGTGAGGTTCACACAACAATTTGTAGCATAGAAGAAATGCTCAATAGGGATAGAAATAAGGCATTCTCGAACTCTACATGTTCTATACGTAGGCGAAATCGAAGGGAAAATCTCTAAATATAATTACATTTTTAAATCACCTCTAAATCTTTTGAATAGTTGATTAGATTGTCTCACAATGTCTTAAATACTTTGGCTAGATAGGCTCACAATATTTTGAATACTTTGACTAGATAAACTCACTCTTAAAAACTTTCATCTAAATCTTCTTATCTAGAAACTTTTACGTAGAATTTATAAAGGGAAAACATTTTCCATGTTCTATAAACATATTCTGTTCGAAATTTAGGGCATGCATAAAATTTTGCACTTTAATTTTTTAATTTAAATTTTAAGTTTTTGGAAAGTGCATACGAATTTGCATTGAAAACCGAATGTTTTTTCTTCATTTATGTTTGTGTGTATTTTAAGTACTATTTTTTTGTCTATTACAATTAAAAATTAAAAAAAAATAAACAAAAATTTGAATTTCTAAAATTTTACTTTATTAATTTAGAAAAAAATAAAGAAATTTGGAGCACTACACTTGAAAACATTAAAATACAGATACACACTTGAAAACATTAAAATATAGATAATGGTGTAAAAAATATTCGAGTGTTCAAACCAAGAAGCTTACGAGATTCGAAGTTCAGTTCAATTTTAGAAATAAAAGCTAGAAAATTTCAAAGAAAATCTATAGAGCTACGGCACCGAGTCGGACCCACATTTCCCTCTAATTTTCATAAAAGAACATCCTGCTTGAAGTCCAGCTTCCGGTTTCCCATCATCGTTGACTATACGAACATGACCACAACGGGTTTTCATAACAAGCTATTCAAATAAATACTCCATCCTATGTACAAAAAAAAAAAAAAAAAAAAAAAAAAAAAAAATTTTTTTTGGTTAACAAAAATTTTAAAAAGATCTCATAGGGGACCACGATATTTCCCAAACGATCATTAAAAACTGAAATAGGGGAGACACTCGATTACACGATATAATGTGAACCCCCCATTTTCACAATAACGCTCACAATCAACCCCCTTTCAGAATTCTCTCTCTATTTTTTTTTAGGAATCTTCCCCTTTGTTTTGTAACCGAACTTGAGTTGTTCATCCCCCCCCCCACCATATAAATATAGAAGAATGAAAGACGAGGTAACCACCCGAACTCGGTCCACCAAAGAACTAGCCGAGTGTGTAGCGGAACAAATAGACGCGCTACTACAAATGTGTTCGCGCGTTTTGTTCGTTTCCCTCCCCCAATTTTTGCTGAGTATTCCTGTTTCGGTAGTCACAGTTGCTTTGAGCCAAGATTTTGCTCTGGAATTGTCGCTCAAGTACGAGGGGTAGGGTGGAACCATGAAGACGTCTTCGTCTTACGCTTCGCGAAAGCGTACAGAACGAGAAAAGATACAAGTATCAAGTTCTTCATGTTCTGCTGGTATTCGTAAAATATAGTTGGCATCGCGTTGTGCACAGCCTACTAAGACTGCTGCAAGGCATTTTTACACCCCCCACATGAATTGCAGTCAGGGAGTCTTTTTCATAGACAGTCGTCGTATTGGAAAAGGAAGGAACCCGGAAAACTCTCAAGCAGCCACAGACTGACGTGCGTACAGAAAGCAGTATCCATTTTCCTTCGCTTAACAGTTTGTTTGTCGCTCAAGGAACATTTTTCGCACACGAAGGCTAATTTGATCGGGACCTACGGTTTCAAGTAGATTCCGAATCACTATACACATTCAAGGCAGGTGGGATTAGAATCCATGAATTGTTGAACCAAAGGCTAGAGTGCTAACCATTCGGTAGCCAGCTCGATTTATTCAACATTGGCTGTGATCGAACCGGTACACTAAGCTCCGAAGAGCATTAGGCCACGGTGAGTCTAACCCTCTAATGTTTTCACTCATTGAATCCATATTTAAAATTTCTTCGTTCCTCCATGTGAGCTAGAAGCACTATTTTAGCATAAGGTCCGAAATTGATCGCCAATATCTATCTCTTTTGGTTCATTCAAAACCCATGGTGATTACCTTCCTACCTGTTGTAGTTGTTACTTATGGCACTTGGACAAGCCAAACTATTAATATTATTTAACAGGATTAAAAAATATTTATTTTAAATATGTTGTTATTGCTACTTAGGACACTTGGGCAAGACCAGCTATGTAAATTTAAGTCAGTAGGATGCGTCCTTCGTTTAACCAGAACACCACGTATTTGAAAGTAAGCTTTGCTATAAGACTTCTTCGATAGATGGCACCACCAGAGAATCCACTCTCAATTTTGAGGTTGATCTGTAGGGGGAGGAAATTTTTTTTAGACCGTTACACCCATAGTAACTGCTCATCGACCGATCACAGGACTATCGATTCCCCAGATTTAACGAGCACGTATACCTATCTTATTTCATCCAGTTAGAAGCCATGGTGATTACCTACATATATTTTTTATCCAATCAGAAGCCACGGTGACTGATTCGATGCACATTTAATGCCCGTTAGGCTTATTTCTTCTACTTGTGTAGTGAGCTGAGAAGATGACAGCTTAATTGTCATTTTCTTTTTTTAACCATGACCCAAAATAACGGAGTGGTTGATAATAAGTTAACTAGTTAAAACAATTCAACAAAAGAGTTCTGTGGAAAATTACAATTTATGTGCATAAAATTCTTATTCCTCTTGCATACGAAATTTTTTTCCGAGATTAAATTGAGAACGGCTGCAAGAAATAAAAGAAATATCTAGCTGTTTGTTTTTGGCTCACTTACATCATAAGCCTGTGTTTCATTTCAAAATGTTGATGACAAAGTATGCAATTAATTTAAATCAGAAATTATATATTGTGACCCAGTGCATCCCATTTCGGAACTCCGCACGCTTCAAGAACAGATGATTGTCATTTTCTTTCCTTTTAAAAGTGTCATGCATGCCTAACTGCTGGAGGAGAAAAAAAAATGCATGCGTTTGTTTCATTGAGTATTTCCCTCTCCCTATATTTTCCCAGAATCATATTAAAATAATGATAATTTCTATTTTCGACTTTTGAAAAGGTATTTCCACTGGATAATGTGTTTTCAGTTTTCCCAATAAGCTAACGATCAGAAGGCGGATAAAAAAAAGCTCCAACATTATTTAATAGCTTCATTACTAAAGCTAATTTTGAAACGTACCAAATCTCGACTTTTTTTAATTTCTTTTTTTTATCTGTATTTGAGACCTCATATCATGTGTCCTTAAAAAATGTTAAATAAATGAAATTAAAATATTAAATAAGGACTTTTTTCTTCTATTCTCAAATCTTCTAAAGATCTGTGGATTGCATATCTATGTAATCTATAATGTACAATCTAATTACTTCAATTCTAATGATTAAAGTTTTATAATTTTTCAATTTTAATTAAATATTCTAGTTTTTCTAATTTACTGAATGTTTAAAATTACCATAAGTATCAATATGTCAATATTGCGTATATGAAAATATTAAAAACCTAAATAAATTTCATAACTTTTCAAAATTTTACAACATTTAATTTTTAAATAAAAATAGCTGCCACTACAATCATCCAATCTAAAAATTAACTTTTTAATTTTGAATTAAAAATTATTTTCAACTTATATTTTTAGATTGTAAAATAATGAATGTAATAAAAATATGTATTTTAAGTTAAAACCCCAAAATTAAATATTTGTACTATTAAAATGAAATTGTTTCAACTACACACAAAATGTTTTAATTTTCTCATTTAATTTTCGTAAGAGCTAAAATACTATAGAAACTTTAATATTGTAGTTTAAATAGCTAAAAAAGACGCGAAAAATGTTGCTTAAAATGATTTAAAATATCAGTTAAGAATTAAAAAGTACATAAAAAATATGTTAAAAAACATATTAATAAAAAACATATTAACATAAATATTAATAAAAATATGTTATAAACATAACAAACACGAAAGTTAAAAAACTTTAGTGAAGTGTGGATTATATTTCTGTATAGTATATTTTACTGTGTACAGAAAAATTTACTATAAGTAGAAATTGGCATTATATAGTGTATATCTTTTATTTATTATTTGTGTTTTAAAATATGTGCAAGAAAACTTTAAAACCAGCAATGTGTGTGATAGATGATAATCTTGTTTTATTCGAAGAAACAGCGCCAAAATTAAGCATATCAGTCACGGTTATAAGAACACTTTCCGAAAATTGGCACAAAATATTCGATGAAATTACGTTAAGAGTTTGAAAACGTTATTGGCATGCGGATGTTTTGATACATAAAAAATATCCTCGTCTAGTTATTTCAAAATAATCCACTTATTTTTATCGAACATAACTGCGCATCTGGGCAGTGGAATTGTAGATTACAATGGTGGGCTATCGACCTTGCAGATATGCAATCAGGCCAATCGTAATCTATATTGAATAAAAGACACTGGAAATAAATATGTCGAACAAAAACTTGACAAGATTTGCAATTACACACACTAGTAAGCATCTTTTTCCGTTGCTAATGTGTTCTCCTTTCAATCGCTCTTTCATAATCGGGGTTCATGTTTCCGAATAGAATTTTCTACTCAGCAGACGATTTTCTAACATTGACAGGCTGCAGCTTGTACCTCTATTGTTCTCGTCATGGTGAACCGTGGCCTCGTCAACAGATGGCGCAGAAGCTTCGATTTCTACCGTCATAGGAGAGCGGCTCTTTTGATTCGGACTTAGAAAATGCTTTCACCAGAGGGACCTTTCACTTCCAATTGAAATCGAGGTCGCGTTTGTTTTCTGAGCATTCATCTTTGGAACAATTTTAGATTGTTCGGCGGTGTTCGCTAAGCTGTTACAAAGAGAGACAACTTGACCCGATCGTATGCAGTAATTGACACCGATTTTAAAGCGGATAAAATGTACCTGCATAACTGAAGCACTTAACAAGAGGTAGAAAATAAAACTGTAACAAAAACTCGTGTCCATTAATATTATTCTTGGATTAAAAACTGATCACCGATTGGTTTCTTTCTTCTTTTTTAACGTAAAAGCATTTCATTTTAATATACGAACAGCTAAGAAATGGAACTTTCTTGTTCAAGAAAAAATTTTCAAATGGTTTTAGCTAAAAACAATTTTTTCATTTTTGTACTTTTGGTTTTACGGTCTTTATCTTAATTTTCATCCAAATATTTGCTTTCTTTCATCGTTGTATCAAAACAACCATATCTTGTATTGCAAGATTTGCAATGTGTGTACTCAAGCAGTCTTATGTGTGTACTGAAGCAGACTTATTATGGTCATGTCTTCGAAATGAAAGGAACGCTATTACATTGCAGTTTTGTGTCCTCCACGTAAGATCTTATCATAGACAGCCGTACTCATATGTCGCAAGGGGGGAAACCCGGAAAATTCTCAAGCACTCACCTTGACATATGTGTGCGCAGATGGCAGGAAATCAACATCCATCTCCCGTTTTTTATAGTAGACGTGCTCGTACCATGGAGCTTTTACTTTGCAAAACAATATCCTGCCACTGGGCCAAAGTGAGCCTGTACCAAAGCTTTTAAAGTGCTACCGTATAGTCAGCCCTTCGTTCATGTTTCCTAAAAGCGGGAAACAGATGACTTAATAGCTAAAGTATTCGACCGACTGCCGAGGAAGTCATTTTGGGAACATTCACCACACACAATATAGCGTGTTCAACTATCACAAAGCAGAAAACTACCAAAACAGAATTGCCTGTTGCTAGTAAAAATACAACATTTGCCTTCTGTTTTTTTAATGATACTTGAGATTGGACCCAGGAAATTTCACTTCAAAGAGTGCGGTATTATCTTCGGCGCATGGTGAGACCTTTTCAAATGCGCATTGCCAGCCTAATGTCAGACTTTAATGATCTGTACATACTCTGTGTATTACCAAACATATCCCATTAGATAATAATCTTGTTTTATTCGAAGAAACAATGCCAAAATTAAACACATCTGCCAGGGTTATGAGAACACTTTCCGAAAATTGGCAAAAAATATTCGATGAAATTACGCTAAAAGTTAGATGCTCAACTACTACGATGGGTACCCACCGTAAAATTCTCAAGCGTACACTTTGAAAGATATTTTTGAAGAAAACAACATTATTCAGCAGTGGAAATAAATATTGTTTACTAAATGGAAAAGATCAAATACAGAGCTTCTACTCCGAAATTAGAATTTAAATAATAACTTAATTCCATTTTCCACCAGTTTTTCCTAAAGCAAACATTTTTTACTTGTACTACATGTTTACGCCGTTGTAGTTTTTATTTGTTACTCATGTTGGGGAGGTAGAGGTTTGGGCGTTTAGGGTTGCCAGAATTTTGGGGTTCAAATGAAAGAAAATGTAAAAAAAAGGGATAGATGGAAAATAACTGCTGTGGGGAGAAAAGCTCTGGAAAAAGTCGCGCTCTCTCTTGCTCTCTCATAATTTTATACTTATGCCTTCTTAAAATAAATTTGTTATTGGAGTGTGGAAGATTGGCTTGTCTCATTTTTATAGAATAGTAGAAGCAAAACTAAACGCTTAAAGTAGATAGCAGAAATGCCCTGCATTAGAATTAATATCCGATGCCATGTCGACTTCCTAAATTCTAATTCGTACATGATATGAAGCTTTTATTAATGAAAAATAACATTGTTTTGAATAAAATCGAAATTAATTTCTTACATTTTCGCGATTGTGAACATGCTGGATATAAAGCAGAATTGATACGTAGAAATCGGCAAGTAATTTAGTTTCAATTAAAAGTCAATTACTTTCATTTGAAAAATTAAAAAGGAATTATTTTTAAAAGTATAGATTTTAATTTGAAAACCTCATATACAAATACTTTTTATACAACACACATTATTCAAATTTCACAGTTCAAGCGATTCAAATTTTATAAGATTAATAATAAAATTTCAGACTGAGGAAAATTCCCGTATGACAATATTCTTTTTTAAATAAATTTTGGTGTAAGTCAAATGATGCACCAGTTGTTGTACAATTTTTTAAAAATATAAAATGTAAATTAAATTTACTATAAATTAAATATGAAGATGCAAAAATTTAAGTGTGAATTAAATTCATTTGAAAAAATTGAGTACAAGTTATTTAAAAAAAAAAAATACAAATCATTAAAATAAATACTTCGTTCTGCATTTCATTTGAAACTGCATACGCTTGCTCATTCTTACAGAGAAATATAATTTCACTGTTTAAACACAGTCTAAAAAGGATTCCAAATTCGTACAATTAGATTGAAGAAAATTTTTGATTTCACGAATGACAGAAAATTTAAATATAAGCAATTTTTAGGAATTAAATCAATTTCAGCAATAGTTTTAATTGAATTACAAGTGAATTAATTCTCTTCCTAAAATTGAGAACAATTTTATGAAAGTAAGGGAAACTGCTCTAGATATTGGTGTAATATGAATTCCTTTGCATAGTGAATTTCCCATGGAAAATTTGTGCTTGTAATAAAAATAATATTCAAAACTTTTAATACAGATGTATTTTAAATTAAACGTAACTTATTTAAAAAAATAAAATACGGCTCTCTTAAACACAATTGGTCTTAAATTTTCTTTGAAAATTCCATTTGTATGTTTTCACTCGATATACAATTTTGAAGTTTCTCTATAGTCGAACTTTTTTAATGTTCCAGAATTTCAAAATGTGAAAAAAATCAGTGATTCCAGATCATACTTGGGATTGAGAGACTGGTGAATCTAAGACAAATTCCGATATAAAGTAAAAGGCTGCAATTTTTTCTGAACTTTTTGACTTAGAGAAAATCACGTGTAATTAATTTTCTCAAATTCCTGCAAAATGAATTTTCAGAAAAATATTCGAAAATAAAGCAGCAGGTGTGGTATACAACATTTTTGACCAAACGTCTAAGACCAAATTAAAAGAAAACTAATAATTAGTAAAAAATTTCTCAAATGCGGTGATCATGAATTTGGTTTAATAACTTGCATTCATTTTCTATTGGTACACAATCTTGAAAAAGTTTCCAGTATTTTAAGAAATTGAACCTGAATTTGGAGTTAGTTTTTATTCAGACTATAGAAAAATAAACTATAATGAATTTTCGCAAATTCTTGTGTAGATTTTAAGACAAGTTAGGAGAAACATTCCAGATACGTAAAGGCTATGCTGCAATTTATGAGAAATTCGTAAAACAATTGAAATATTTTTCTTTAAATTATGAGCATATTTTCTTCGAACATTTATTAACTTTATTTGAAAATGATAGTTTCATTTCAATGCTTGTTTTATTTTATTTTATTTATTTTTTTTTTTTTTAGTTAATATATAATTGTAAAATTTCACTTAAACTACTTCTTAAAAATTTTAAAAATTCATTAAATCAGGAACTTTTTTGGAATTATAACCAGAAAATATTCATAAGTAATGGATTTCTCGAAATAAACTTTTAAGAGCAGATTGGAAAATAAAACAGAAGTGATTTGAAGCAACTTAAGTAAGTGAAATATTCAGAAAATAATTACGTAAAAAATAAAGATTTTTTTTTTCAAAACAGCCTAAGTTTTCTTTATGTAACAAGTAATTTTATAATTTCAAAACTTCCCAAATATATAAAGATTTGATATATTCTTAAAATTCAACAAAAGATGTTCTGAATATTAGAAAAAAATGTTCTTAGAAATATTAAGAATTATAATGAATTTTCTCGAATTTGTATTGTTAACGTAAAGTTTGGATGTAAAATATACCACTTAATGCTCATTTTTTTAAAATTAGATCATTTTAATTAGATACATTGATATTTATTTTTGAATTTTCTTTAAAAATCGAATTTATTTTTCAGCTGGCACACAATATTGTAACCTTTTAAGAGTTTTGCAATTCAAGCAACACCCTGCATAAAGTGTTTTCTTGAAATCATGAAGGAAAAAAGTTTCACGAAAAACCTTAGATGTAAATCAAACGTGATTCATATTAATAAATTTTAATTAAAACAAAAAGGAATTATTTTAAATTGAATAATCCGATAAGACTGAGATAAATAATTTTGCAAAAATATTCTGACATTTAATTCTCCTTTTTTTTCTGATAAATGCGTTTGTACACATTTTTAGTTGATATATAATTTTAAAATATCGTTTCAATTTATTCTAAAAATTTGAAAGCTTTCAAATTTAAAACGTAATGAATATTTTTGAATTCAGTTTTAAGGGAATTCATGCATAAAGGGTTTTCTTGAATTCATTTTCAATTGATTTGCACAAGAAAGTTTTTTCGTGAATGAAACAATTTTAGCCAAATGGAACTATTTCAGAACATTTTAATTAAAATTAAAGAGAAAGTAATGGAATAGGAAAAATTAAGTACCACACAATTATAATAAATAACATGCAGCTGATTTTAATTTTTTTTCTAAAAATTGCAATTGCATATCTTTTTAAAGATAATTACAATTTTAATAATTTCATTTCAGCATAAGCATTAAGAAGATTAAAAAATTGAAATTAGGAAGATTCGGTGATACAAGAACATTTTGGACACGGCAACTCAAAATTCACGAAATTCATGCATATGAAATTAGCTTGAATTTATGAATAATGGATTTTCATGAGAAGTTTCAATTTTAAAAAAGCTTTTTAAATAAATTTGTTTGAAAAATTGAGAACTTTTTAAATGAAAATTGACAGTTGCTTTTAATTTTTATCTTAAAATTCTAAACATGAGCTTGTTTTAAAGGGATATATAATTTTTAGCATTTCATTTTAACTTAAAATATTTAAAAATTCGAAAGCTCAAAAACTTAAAATATTCAGTAATAAAGTAAATTTTCAGTTTTGAGAAAATTCTTGCGAATAATGAATCCGATATAAAACAAAGAGTTATTGCATTATTTTTTGCAAAACATTTTTAATAAAATTAAAAAAGAAAAAAAAAACTAAATCTTTTTGAAAAATTATGTTCATATGTTTTTAAACAACATAGATTTGTGATTTGAAATTTTATTCTGAAAATTTCAATGCTTATTTGTAACTGACGTAATTTTACTATATTAGCTTAAATTTTTTAAAAAAATCAAAAACTTCTCAAAATTTGAAAGATCTAATGATATGAGTATTTTTTGATTCGGGAAAACTCTCGATTCCTTTCCCTTCTATTCAGTATATATTTCGCCATTATAAAATCCATATTAAGAAAGACTATTCTATTAAATGTGAAGGGATTAGCAAATTCCAATCAGTTTG
Organism: Latrodectus elegans; assembly: GCA_030067965.1. Classification (NCBI taxonomy): domain Eukaryota; kingdom Metazoa; phylum Arthropoda; class Arachnida; order Araneae; family Theridiidae; genus Latrodectus; species Latrodectus elegans. The sequence continues at coordinate 9,017,175 of CM057819.1, read as the reverse complement.
TTGGAAAAGAAACATTATTTCTCAAAAGATAATTTCAAGAAAAAAGGAAGATTAAGTATTTATTTTCAGGTATGAAATTTCAATCACGTTTACTGCATGACAGTAAATATCACCAAGCATTGTGCCATTCGCTCTGACAATCGTAGAAACTCATATAATTGCTTACTATTCTATTTCCAGTCCACTTAATAAGCCAAATTACGTGCCAAACCGATTTCAAAGACTTTGAATTTCCTATTACGTGACGGGACTAAAACAAATGTCCGGCGTAGAAAGCGAAATAAAAAGTGTCGCATTTTCGCACGCACTTGAAAATTCATTGTCTGATTTCCCTGGGTTAATATTTCCTCGAATTTCGCCTCCCGGAGGCTTAAGGCAGCTTCAGAAAAACAAAGAATTCAATCGTTATTGGCCATTCAATTTGTTCTGCGCCATTTTTTCCTTCTTCACTTCACTTGAGTTGGAACTAATGGAATAACAACGAGGAATAAATACCTCGATAACGATTATAATTTTCTGGAAAGCCGTTTTCGATAAGACAGATTAGTTCAATAACGGAAGGTTTATAACAGTTATTTTAGAGAAAAAAAGGGTTTTTGATATATTTATGACAGTTTTGAAGAATCGTGATATTCTCGTTTGTCACAATTTAATCATAAACGGAAGTTTTGGAGCCAATCTCTAATCTCGTAAGGATTCAAAAATCTGCATTATAATTAATTTATAACAATGTATATGAAATTTACAAATATATTACCCCAAATCGAATATTACTTCATTTTATTTACGCTATTAATAAATTTTTAAATATTTACAGATTCAAATAGTAAATTAAATACTTAAGCCATTTTAAATTATTGGATGGATATTTATAAAATTACTTAATAATTAACATAAACTATTTTTAAAGATACTCACAATGACTTAGTAGTTTCTTATATATATATATATATATATATTCTCGATTGGGCTTAAGTCGGGTGAGTTTTCGTCAGGGAATAATAGTAAACTCATTCTGGTGTTCTTCGAAATACGGACTTATAGTGCCAGTAGAATGACACCTCGCATTGTCCTGCTATTAAATGTCGTCATCCTGAGGAATTAATACAATACACATATAGAGGTGAACATGGTCCACAAGGACAAATACGTATTTTTATTGATCCATTGTGCCATCCAATGATAAGTGAACCCAGAGAATACCAGGAAAACATTCACTAGACAATAATGATCCCGTCTCCAGTCTGTTTCAGTCCAGCAATGGTTTCAGTGTTCTAGCTTTCAGAGGTTTCACGTCGTATGAGCAAGCGTTCACCTGTCCGATAGAGTATAAAGCATTATTCATCGGAAATCAATACCAGTCACCACTCTGTGGACGTCCAATTGCGGTACTCGCTTCCAAATTTCAGCTTTCGTCGCTGATGAGCAGCAGTCAGCATAAATGCGTGAACCAAGCCTTTGCTTTGGAGACCTAAACGCAGCAAAGGCCCCTGAAGGTTAGTTTGGGAGAAACTGTTGGTTGCTCTATGGTTCATTTAGGGGGTTATTTGCTCATCTCTGTCACGTTTATTCATCCAAATGAATATCCGCAGCCGTCATTCACCTCTGTCATTTATGGCCCATGGTGCATTGATCATAATTACATTTCCCACGTCCCTGATCTTGGACAGTCCCATTTTGCCATACACGGTATTCTTTTACTACGGTGGCACGCTAACAGTTCACAAACTTAGTTGTTTCGGAAATATTATCACCGTTGGCTCGAAAGCCAATGATCATGTCCTTTTATAGGTCGCATAAATCTGTTCGTTTCTGCATTACGACAGCGAGTGTTATATTTTTGGAAGCATTCACACATTTATATTCGCGCTCCTTTGTATATTTTGACTTTGCCACCGCGACCTGCTCTTTCTGTAATTTTATAATTTAAAATCGACGTCGAAAGTATGTGGAAGTTCATAAATGTGACTCTGTGGCTTAGTGGGCTGCGTTTCATACATCCAATGCATAGGTCCAAGCTTCGATCCTTGGGCTGGATAAGATCGACACAGCCTTTGATCCTTTCAGTGGTCGATAAACTGAGTACCAAGCATGTTTGGGAACCAGACGCAGAGGGTTTCGAGTTAGGCTGACCACCTAATCGGGACATGTACTTTGCACTCCAAGGCCTCTCGGTCAGGAAAACAGAGATGGGCAATGTTGGCCTTGGCCCACATGAACTGCCGTGGCACAGAGTTTATATATATGTAGCGGTGTAGGTTAATGAGTTTGGAAAACTGGCCATCACCAAGCGCCTTGTTATTTTGAACCAAGGTCATGTGACGAGTTCACACCTAAGCTGGCATCCTCTATTCTACATTCACAATACTCTATCAGAATGACTTTGGACGTCACATATGAACCGCTCGTCCCAATATCGTTCCTAACCCACGGAGCTCCGTTGTGATCACTGTTGTTGTCATAAGTTGTACTATCACTTTCGTGGTGCTCTGCTTTAAGAAAAGACGCACCCTACTGATTTAAATTCGCATATCCTCCCAAACATTTACTGTGGTAAATTATGTGTATCTTAACGGAAAGCGGTGTGAGACTCTGTATGTATGAATTTAAGGATATATGTGTGTTTTTGTTTAGATAAATAACACCTTTATTCTGTTTGCCCATCAAAAAATTACCAGAGCTGAATAGAGCTATCTCTCAGCTGTAAAAATAAAAGATAAATTTGCATCAGGGGGTTAGTCTCTGAAAAACGTAAACTAAAATCTTAAATATCATTTCGAAGTTTCAGTTGTGACGTTTATAATTCTCCCTGGTTTCAACTCCCTGTATAATTGCTTATGCCGCAATGTAGTCTCTTTAAACGAGGCAAAACTGTTAAGGAACACTGCTCACTAAAGAAAAAGAAGGCATGTGGTTCTTTCCTTTTTATATAATCTATAATTAGCTTATAGGGCAGAGAAAAGGCACGTAAAATATCGAATTTTTATGTTTTCTCTTTCCTACATAATATTTTTTAAAATAACGATATTTATTCCTTACTTTCAGTTTTTGAAAATGAAAAATTCTTGTCCAACCATCACAGCGAAGGTATTTAGTCTTCCCCAGGACCTTGCATACTAGAAATGCATTGGAATAGAACAAAACGTGTCCAAATATTCACACATAATATTTTCGTAACAAAAGGACATTTCCAAATGTTTTAAATCTCATTCGATTTATTTTTAGTAAATCTATAATCGAAACTGCATATGATACTCTAAAAGAGCATTTAGAACAAAGTTAAGTAAATACAAATATAGCTGAAAATTATAAATATCGTTATTTATCTCAATCTCAATTTTCCATGGAAGTGACGAAGTTTTGGCCCATAGTTCGTTCTATAAAGGGTAACATTAACGCAACATTCATTTTGCTTTTACCTGTTTGGGAACTCAACTCTCATCTCGGGTGCAATTGCTTATAGTGGTTCGGGATCCACTTTTATTATAAGAAGTTGATACTCCCGTGTACAAAGTTGGCTGATAAACATTCTAGAACAGTATAGTGATATCCAAATCAGAGAAAACTGTTAGAGTGAGAACAGTATTACAGGCACTCTCAAACGGTATTTTTCTTGTTTTAAACGTTTAATTTGCTAAAAATGTCATAGACTACTTTGACGGTTAGTGGTCACGTGATCTAATTGGTGTTTAATTAAACGAGAATACTCTTAATATCCTTCAGACTGTTTTATGTGTTTTTTTTTTGCTGCACTAATTACAACCATGAATCCCATATACCATAGGTACCCATTTATAGGGTAGGTAACTATTCACAATCCATTCAAACAAGGAAAGGACAAAGACAGGAAAGAGCGAAAGTACATCCATGTTTGAACCAGGATTCGAATCCAGAACCTCTCTATCCGCAGTCAGGCAAGCTGACCAATAGAGAGAATGGGTGGCACTTAGTTTCTATTAAAAAACGAAATTCAGCTTAATATGCCAGTATTCTACAGGAATACTGTAAAATCTACACAGGCATATTAAATAGCGAAAAACTAAAAATTTAACAAAGAATTTTTATTCATATTTTCCAGAATGCACTTTTGTTTTTATAAAAGAAACAATCACTTTTAATACAGAAAAATAAAACGGTTTTGCGATGCGATGTCTTCCTTTTACATATCAGTTTATTTGCTGCACGCTTGGCTGCTCAAGTAAGAAAAATAAAATGCAAATACAGTTTTAAAATGATAAAACAAATATATATCATGAATATCACAAAAATATTTTAATTTCGAACGAAACAAAATTCCCGAGATTTCGGATACTATCCTGATTTATAAAATAGATAAAATAGTTTATTTATTAACATTTTTATATTTAACAATAATAATAGGAATAACAATAAATATACGTTGAGCGGCAAACAAATGAAACAAATCGTGTTAGTATAGATCAAATTTTGCAAATAATTTTATTTTTTCTTAAGAATTTTCTTATTATAGGGAAAATAAATTTTAATAAACAAGCAATATTAAATAATGAAAAATTACAAAATTCAGCACAGCTGCGTCAAATTCCATCCTGCCAATTTTTGAAATTTTGTGGCGAAGAAAAGCGTAAAAAAATATATTTGAAATATTACTTATTTTTTAAATAAAAAAATTAATTAGATTCCGAAAATGGAAAAAAATGTTTTAAATTTTCTCGTAAAGACGTAATTACTAGGGTTGCCAAAATAAAATTTTCAACATAATTCTTATTATTCTCAGTCTTTATGACGTAATAAAAACCACGCTGACAGATAAACAAGGAAATCCACCAAATTCAGAAACTGACATGGTGGATTATGCGACATCTGTGCCCAAAATTTTCTTCCATTTCCACCTCCCATTAAGTTTGGATATTCACGAACAATTTGTTTGTAAGCTCTTCTAAGTAAATCCGTTCATTTCAATTTTTAAAAGTATTTGACATTGAGTTTGTGGCCTGGCAATATTTATTCAGTCAGAGTACTTCTGCATGATCCATTGTTTTAAAATATATATTATAAGAAAGCATTAGCAGAATAAACTACACTTAATGGCACGACAGCCCGTATGGACCAAGGCGCCCATCTCTGTTTTCTTGAGTGAGGGGCCCTGGGGTGCGAAGTACATGTCCCGATTAGCTGGTCAGCCTAACGCCAAACCCCCGTGTTTAGTTTCTAAGAATGCTTGGGACTCAGTTCATAGACCCACTGAAGGAATGAAAGACTGAGTCGATCTTGCCCAGCCCGAGGATCGAACCTCATATCTGTGCTTTGGAAACGTGAAACGCTGCCACTAAACCAAAGGACTTCAAATAGCAGAATATGAATTTTAAATATCTCTCCTGTATACCAAACCGCTTTCTTCTCATCAACCCATCTTACTAAATTTTCTAGTAAAAGGTTTAAAAGGAAAGCAGACCAGCATTTTGGAAAATTAAATTTCTCTCATTTTTCAAAACGGGTACTTTTTGGTATTTTATATAACCTACTATAGTCTTAGAAATTACTCCAAATTTGCTTGATAATTAAGATAAACTGAATGAAATTATATATTTATTTTTTTATATTCTTTTTTAGACAATTTTCAAATATTATTTTATATAGAACTGTTTTGAGTCTTCATTTTCTGTTTATTCTATCATTATTGACATCAAACTCAACGTAAGTGGTTCCTTCGTAACTAAGTACTGAAGGCATTTGAACACCAACTGTATAAATCTTTATGGAATGGTAAGACGTATTCATGGGTAGCACGAGAGAAAACATTGTAACTTCCCAAGCACTCATCACGACAGCGGTAACGCAGAATGCAGAACGCAACACTCATCTTATGCTGTTCCTCAGTGACTGGATTCAAACGTGAAGGCTTTCACTCTGAAAAGTTCTGGGCCATTACATGAAATATTTTGACATTACCGAGTGGACAATCAAAAACTCCTTTTTAAAGGCTTTTAACATTTACGAAAATCTGGTTTTAGGGAAGTTTTTTTTTTCCATAGATAGTACGTTCCAAGGGAAAACCCAAAAATTTCTGCATCAGTCTTTATCATCAGCATTGGCACGACACCCCTAGGTGGGCCTAAGTCTTCCTCAAAAAAAACTTTTTTATTCTGGCCTTCTTTCAACAACTGGTTTCCAGTTCTTAATCCTTAGGAAGGCTAAACCTAATCCCCACGTTCCAGTATCCTAATCTCATATCCTTTGATCGTTTTCTAGTTGATTTCTGTAAAAGCAATCTGGAACAGGCTTTTTTTTATAGGGGAAATTGTCTGCCCAACCCTCAACCTAGAGGATCATTCCCCTGATATAATTTCCATTTGTAGAGTATACGGCTAAACACAAGGAAACTGTTACTACACCAGCATGCTTCCCTGTACCTAGCCCTGAGTTGGGCTCTACTAGTTAGATAGAAGTGGCCGGGTGGAGTCTTCGTGATTTTAAAGCAGGAACTAAACAGAAGACCCCCAATACTTGACCTGTCACCCCCAGAGGTATCCTTTTATTTGGACGACATTACGACCACGACTAGTGTTAACGTGTCCTAGCCACCATTTACGAATACAACGGATCTACGGTTAAGCCGGGATTTGAACTCTCTACCATCCGATAATGAGAGAGACACCCTAACCAACCAGGCCACGAGGAAACGGTGTAACTCGGGGTCATCATTCTCCGAACCAAATTGAATGAGTGATCCCTTGAAATGTCTCAAACAATTACCTTGAGAAAAACTACATGCAAGAAACAGAAACGCAACTCCCAAATTCTATTGTTCAACGACAGCTGGTATCGAAGCTAGGACTTCCTATTCTGAGAAGTTTGGCCCGACCACCAGTCTAAGATAAGTCTATATATATAAAACAGTAGATGGTAGGGGTACAAAAATATCATTCTTGGGTGAGTTTGATTGCAAAAATAGCTATATAATTGATGCCAGAAGGGCGTCACTTAACCGAATGTTTGTCAAATGAAATATGAATCATCTGTGTTCAGATAATCAGAGAATTGTATTTAGTGAGTATTACTGAAAATAATCATTTAGTCATTAAATTAAATACTAAGTATTTTCTTAATTTGAATGACTTCAATGTGCTCTTGTGTGATAACTATAATTAATTAATAAAAGTTTATTTAAATACATGTGCATGTTATATTTATTTATATTTTTATTATATATATATTATGAAATAACTATAAATTATTATATACAATATATCTTGTTCTGGCATGCTGTACAATAGTTAAATCTGTAATTTAATCAAACACTCTGATTAATCACTCTACAGAAAAAACACTATTTGATTATCCGAGATTAACAAAAAGCATTCGTTCAATTGATTCGGTTAATAAAAGCTTTCATTTCTTGTGAAATACAGCAATCCGTTACCAAAATCCTCATCCTCGGAAAAATATTTTGTTTTATATTTGAAAATATGAAACGTCCCCCCCCCCCCCAGCAATTATACTTTTCGTAAAATGCAGAATTTTCTTTATTCCTTACCAAAATCTTCATATGGAAAAATATGAAAAAATTTTTTTGTTTGATTAAACAAGTTTTTTTTTTTAATTTTAATAAAGAGATGTTGTAAAAGACAAGTTTTCTAAGGTTCATTTAGATTTGTTCCATGAACAATTTAAACGCATCAATAATTACGTTCCAAAAGTTCACTGCTTCGAACGATGAATTCCATTAAATTGCAGTTCTGGGGTGTTGTTCAAACAAAAATGCCAGTCAACCATGTGTGATACTCCTCTCTGTGGCAGAAGGTCATGCTGTCTGTAGGTAAGATAAAAAAAAAAATCGTTTTCATATCCAACAACCTTCCATTCCATTCTCGTCTTGTTGAGAGGATAAATGCTGCATCGAACGTTATTCGAAGCGTAAGAACGCCACAAAACTCTATAACTCTTCTGTTCTGGAACTAACAACAAAAGACTCCGGCTGCTGTTGGAAGGAGGCAGCGCGTTTAATTCTTGACGCAATTAGTGGGAGACAGGTGAAACATTGGAACGTTTTCGTGACCACCTGAGAACGTGGATAGAATATTCTGGAACAGATTCGTACCATCGAGATTATGTAACAATTGAATGATTGTGAAGACTGCATTTGTGTGTGCGTGTAAACAGAGGCAGGGTTGAAAGAAAAAGAACAATTCTTAATACGAATATCCCATTTTACTTACTTTCAGGACAAGTAAAAATAATACGAGGCCCCACCTTTTCAAAGTTTTCATGCAATGATGAATCTAAATTGTAGAAAACATGATTTATTTTTAAACAGTTACAAAATATGCAAGTAGAAAACCACAGGTATATTATATTTATAAACTTTCATTGGCAATAAAAGTGAACCAGAATATATATTATGCAGAATAAAAAAAAAAAAAAAAAAAAAAAAAAAACAGGAATCTGAAACATTTAGTTTCATAATTTGTCTTAAGTAATCTTCATATATATGATACTAACTACTTCATTTTACGATCTTCTAAGATATATTGTATTTGTATTCATTTCCAATAAAAGCGAACCAGAACATAAATTAAATATACTGAATAGCAAAAGAAAAATAATAAATAAGGAATTTGCAATATTTTTTTAATAATTCAGAATAAATAATCCACAGAAAATATACATTAAGCATTTCTTCCATATTAAATATCAGCAACGCGGTATATTAATTTTCTAAATGACCACAAACTGATACATTAAACATTTATTTCATGATAAACGTTAGCAAAAAGATAATGAACGACCTTAAATGAACAATCAGTACTGAACAAATCTACACTAAACATTCAATTTAAGCTCTAACATGAACCATTATTACATATTAAGTTAATAGTAATAATGAATCAGACTCGCTCTATGTTCAACATTTAAAATAAACAATTTAATATATTAAGCACTCATTTCACGATAAAAGTTAAAAGAAAAATAAATTATCGTATATATATATATGCTAAAAAATTATCATAGTGAAAAAATAAAGAAGAATTAGCTATGAGAACACATCATTTGGATTTAATTAAGAACACTTTTGCAGTAAGAAAACTTCCAAACAATCTTAATTTGGTGTAAGGTAGATTTGCACTTGAGTCAACTTCGAAATATAATGCGCATTAATAAAGCAATTTAAAAAAAATTCCTTTTTATGATTGAGACACATTCAATTTACACAGAATATTCTTAAATGGAGTCGTTGAAAATAAATGAATGATTATATTAAATGAAGATGTAACGTTTTGCCTTTCTTGGTTTTATTTTTAGGCACGCACAATTGCTGGGATACGTTTTCAGTTGCCAACTTTTGCTGATCATAGTCGCAAAACATAGGTAATCGCTTCATGATCTATAACCAAGGTCAAGTGAAATAATCGACCCCTGAGCTTGCACAGACTTCTCCAAAGTTTCATACCAAGTTAATTCAGAAATATTAGTCCTATGAGTGAGATTAACGTGATTTCAAATCATGGTCAAGGGACACAAAATGGACAATTGAATCTCTACATCTCTCAATACCAATAAAGGGATATTTGAATTGTTGAAATACATTGGCCTTCTCAGTAAACAGGCTTTGCGTGGTGTGTGAAATCTTCAAATACCTGAACACTAAGCCGCATGGGTCAGGTTGAAAAAGTAATGAGTTCGAACCACGACATAACCAAAGACCCATTATGTTCATTAATGGCGTATGGTGCACGTTATCTAGTTCGTGGTTGCAGTGTCTTCCAAATGATATGATACCTCTGGAAAGGGTCTGGTGAAAACTTGAAGGTATTCTAATTGGTCATCTCTTGTAATAAGCGAACTCTCCACCACCTTTAAGTATTTCTGAGGATTGAATCCATTTGTAAAAATATTTTCGTTGATCAATGCGAGATACAAGGTCTTAGCATAAGGATGCAGTTCTTATCAATCTAAGTATTTAAGTACTGAACCCGTGAACGATGTTTTCCTTCTCCAGCCAGCAGACGTTTTTAATTTTAGGAAAAATTCTGTAAAGCACGATAGTTAAATTTGCACCTATTACCAAATACTTGCTCCACTAAAGAGTACATGTAAGACATAAAAATTAAATTTATACGTCATCATCATAATTGGCCAGACAGCTAAAATGTGAGCCCATCCCTCCCTGAAAATTTCTTCATGACGATCTCTGAAAAATCTTTTGACTTCCATTTCTTCTCATTGATTGTCAGAAAACCTGTCTCCACCGAGTCAGCCCCTCTTAACCACGATTTTTCCCGCTTTCTAGCTTCAGGAGGTCTAGAATACAGAACCTTTTTTTAAGTGCTCCCATCCGGCATTCGAAGCACGTGAGTTATTCGGTTTATTCGATTTAATTTTATATATTTAATAATATCAGGTTGTTTACATACCCTATATAATTCAGAGTTAAATATCTTTCTCCAGTTATCCTCTACACCACCAAAAATACTCCTCAAAATCTTCGTTATCTTACTCATAGTCCGAAGCCTGGTGATTTAATGGTAGCGTTTCACACTCCAAAGGCAACCGTTTATAGGGTAGGCAACCATTCACAACCCATTCATACAAGGAAAGGATAAAGACAGGAGAGAGAAAAAGTACATCTATGTCTGAACCGGGATTCAAACCCAGGAGGTCCTGGGTTCGAATTTCGTCCTGAGTGAATCCTGGAACCTCCCTTTCCACAATCAAGCAGGCTGACCACTTGACAAGTTGGGCGGTTCCTGACTTTATTTGATGTTTTTGAGAGTTCAATTAAATTTTTTTTAATTTTGTGATTGAATCTTGATTTTCGAGATTCACTCATAAAATTTGAATTCAGTAACAAATTTTGAATTTTGAAATTCAAATTTAAAAATGAAATTCTACTGGTGATTCATCTTTAACAATGAATTTTAAAATTTAATCTCAAATTTTTAATTTATACCTCAAATAAATATAGAAACTTGCTTTTTGCGTTGTAAAATTAAATTTTAAATTTCAAAATTCAGTTTTAGATTTTGAAATTACGGATGGAATCTTAAATTTTGAATTTATATTCAATCTCAAATTTTACTCTTTGAGCATCAATCTTAAATTTGTAATTTCGAGACTCGCCCAGGAAGTTTGCATTTCGAATTTAATCTCATATTTTGGATTATGCGATTAAATTTGAAAAATTTATTTTCACACCAATCTCAAATTTTAAATTTCAAGATCCAACCACAAATTTTGAATTTATATTCAATTTTGAGATTTGATATCTTCTTTTTTTTCATTTAAAAATAAATCTTAAATATCAATTTCAAAATCTGAATTTTCAGATAAAATCTCAAGTTTTTAATTCATATTTAATCTCAAATCTTTCATTTTGAAATTTAATTTTAAATTTTGAATTTTAAGTCTCATTCACGAGTTTCAAGTTTAATCTAAAATCTTGAAATGAGATTCATTCCAAAATATTTTATATATATATTGAATGATTAATTTCAAAATTTAATTTCGAATTTTACGTTGTTTTTGTATTTGTTGCTTTTTTCACCATAAAACTAATTTTTAAGTTTCGAAATACAATTCAAAATTTTTAAATTTAAACTATAATATTAATTTTGAAAATTTTAAATTTTGAATTTATATTCAATTTTACATTCCGCAATCTTTTAGGGATCTTTTAGGATAATCTTATAAAAAATCTAATAGCAATCGTATAGGATAAATTTCAAGATTCAGTTTTAATTTTAAAGATTCAGTTCTCAAATCCTAGTATCCTCCTGAGAAGATTCTCGTATTCAACTTGTAATTTGATGGCAAAGTGCGACTTAAGGATTTGAAAAATCCGAGTTCGAGTGATATGTCTTTAACTGGATCATGACAATACGTCGTAAAGGAGGGCAGACTTGAAAAATGTTGAATGCCGCTGTCGTAACATCTCTCGAGAACAATTAACAAGACGAATAGCGATAAATGGGCAGGGGGGGGAGGAAGCAATCAGATGATCCTAAAGGATCCTAAGCGCTTGCTTCTGTGATTTATTGTTCGTCGCTAGCACGCACGACTTTTCTTAACGACTACTTGTTGCGTTTGGTTATCGAAACATGTCCTGAAGTCTTCACAAGAAAATTTTTGTTTCGTTTTGACCTGTGAAAGAGGAAAGCCTGATTTGTAGATTTAAAGTCTTCAAACGGGGAGGATCAAGGAAGAGCATGAATTAAACAAAACACATTTATATCTACTATGGCATTTGTAGCAATTAGGTTTGGTTTGTTTGTTTGTTATTTTTTGAACGCGAACACCGATTAGATTAAAAGCTACAGTTTAAAATGAATTCTGACCATTATTGTTATCTGAAATGGGATTCGAACCGACGATCTTTTGCTTCATTCCCAATGCTGTTAAATCAATATCAGAATTATGATTATTCCATATACACTTGAGATGCCACCCTCTTCTTTCCATTCACGCCACTAAAGCGGAAGGACTATGGACACCACATATTAATGTAGTTTCGCCCTCAACTCAAGGAGCTTCAGCAACCCAGTAATAGAGAAAGTGGTTACCCTTCCAACCACTGTCTGCGGCAAATGATGCTTCCCTTTGCTGATCTTAACGGAAAGCGACGTGAGCCTTTGGAGATCAGTGCTAGGTTCAGGGAAGCATGAGGGCAACCACCATCAGCAATTACGATTTAAATTGAATTTCAAATTACTGTAAACAATGACCAGAATTCTAGTGGCTTAGTGGCTTCACGTCACTTCCTGTTAAGAGCAGCAAATGGAAGCATCATTTGCTGCGGGCAGTGGTTGAAAGGGTGACCTCACATTCTATTTCAACGAGTCGTTGAAGTTCCGTGAGTTGGGGACGTATTCACGTTCATATGTGACGTCCATAGTCCTTCCGCTTGTGTGGCGTGAATGGGGAGAATGCCAGCTCCAGAGTGACCTCGTCACTTGACCGTGATTCAAAAAGATGATACGCTTGGTGATGGCAAGTATTCCAAACTCGAACATTAAGTTACAGTCCGAGGCTCTCCTGTACCGCTGTGTATGTATGTAAACAATTACCCTCGCGGTGAAAATCGAATCCATAAATCATTGAACTGAAGGAAAGAAGGATAACCACTTATTTACCTTCTAATTCAAAGGACTATTAATGATAATCGATTTGGATACTGTGGTATTTCCCTTGTCATAAAAACAAGGAGGTTGCGATGAAATCTCGGGTTCGATCCCAATAATTACGGGACAAATAAGAGTTCCGTTTTATCACGTTGCTCTTGTGCCCATGTCGATACTCAGGTCAATACTACAATGAGTCTCTGTGACACCTGAAACAATGTCTTGACCCATCGGACGATCATTTTCCATCCAGATTTGCCGTTTCATGTAAATAAACGATCTGATATTCCCGACTATCTGAGACCTTGAGAGAATTGGAGAAATACAGGTTTATACGGATGGCAGTAAAGATGAATTCAATCGTACTAGCCGCGGAATTTACACCAAACAGCAAAATATATAGTGTCTTAAGGCTGAAAAAATAGAAATCCTGATTATTGCTCGGTGTTTTGTAGTGAGCTTAATGCCCCTGGACTCCCTGAATTCACTTCCACATAGAGCTGAGATTTGGATTTTACCTGTTAGTAAAAGTGCAATACAGCATTCGGTGAAATGGCAACAAGTGAGAGACAGGACTAGGGTTTCAATTCTTCAGATGTTAAAACGGATATCGCCTCATATTCACCTACAGTGGATTTCTTCCCACGTGGATCTCGAGGGGAATGAGATTGTGGACACTTTGGATGGGGACGGTGTGCCGGCGGCACCTCTCACATTTCAGGAGAGCTACTCAAAGATTAAACACGAGAATAAAACCACTTGGATTGTACCTCCTGAGCATCATTGGTACGGCTGTGCGCTTCCAGGTGCTTCCCTGGTCTTAATAGACAAGAACAAACGGCTATTGCCCGTTTCAGAAGTGGCCATCTTAGTAACTTGAAATTCGACGAGGGTATGAAGAAATTTGAAATTTGCTCCAATGGCTTAAATGAACAGGCCTCTCCTGAACATATTCTTCTATACCTTGGTCTCTCCGGGAGAGATCTGATGGATAATTGACTTATGATGGTGAACTTTTTGAAAGTGCGCTCATGGACCTAATCTAGCCCTACTGACCTCAGGGGGTAGGCATGAAGCAGCAGCAACATCTCTGTGACCAGAGACTTCAGCAGGTTTAGAGACTCATGTAGTCTTCAACGGAATGTCTTAATATACGACTCCATGGCGAGGATATTCCGTATTCTTCCACAGAAAACAAAGATTATTATCCACGTTGATCCTAATCAGGCAATGATTTCTTGAAGATTTATATCTTCTTAAAATTAATATTATCTTTGCTTTTTACAAAATTTAAAATTAAAACACTGTTGTTAGATGAAGCACCGATTCTCTTTAATGTTTTATTTTAAGTTAGGGTAGATTATTGTGATGTGTCTCTGTGGTTACTTATTCTTGCCGATGAAAGACGCCAAAATACAACCAACCACTTGGGAATTTTAAGCCATGGTCAAGTGACGAAGTCCACAACGGAGCGATCACTCTCAAAACTTTTACACTAGCAAGTGGACATCTTAGCAAACAGTTGGTACTCTATCCCAAATCTCATCACCGGTGACACATTACACCTAAAAGATATTCCAACTTGAATTAACTTTTCCAGCATGATGATTTGAAACTGAATCTGTTATCGAACTCCTTACCTATCAAACACGAGTGCAACGCTTTTCCTTAAAAAGCTTTCATGAACGGCTTTTCATGTGAACCAGATCTGGTATTGAACTCACCACCTATCAATCAGGATATCAAATTCACTATCGATAAGGAGCGCAACGCTTTTCTTCACTAAGCTTCCATGGACGACTTTTCAAATGAACTAAATCTGGTATCGAACTCTCACTGCCTATCAGTTACAATTATAACGCATTTCCTCACAAAACTTTTATGGACGACTTTTCAAATAAAATTAATGATAGAAACAATTTTCCGGAAACCAGAGCCAATCAAGAAATAAATTCAAAAAAAAAAAACTATCAAAAAATATTTTTGAATAAACACAACACGCAATATTTTAATTGGAATATAAATATACTTTAATACTTAATTAAAGCTTTCTTTCTTTTTTGTATTCTTCCTTCTTGTATACAATTCTCTTTGTTGCCTACTCAGATTAAAGTGTTCCGAGCAGGCGTTATTTCTTACTTCTTCCTTTCTAGAATACTCGTACCGGAAAAACTAACAGGCTCTTTTGATGTTTATTATTTGCTAATTAAATTGACAGCGCACCTCCTCCACGGATGGTAGGGGAGGGTTAGGGCATCGCTCGGCGCGCCACAAAATCAGCCGCGAGCTTTCGCGCTAATCGCTCAATTAATGATAAAGGAAGCGAGTTAATGGCCGAGATGGTATTGTTATGGAGTGTGTGGATTGTGTTTCTATAAATCGAACGCAGGTATTATTTCGGGATGCCGCATTCCGCGCATCTTCCTGACCTATAATTCTCGGAGCGCAGCCGCCTTCGTTACCTGAAGGTCAGTGGGTATGAGCGCTCTTTGGAATCACCCCGCATGCGGTACATGAAACGCAATAAGGAATTTTGAGTTCATACGCAAAATAAAGGATAGCAAATAAAAGCTCCATATCCATCCTATTTAAAAATTTATTGTTGAAATTACTTAAAAGAATAATTTTACTATCGTAAAATGACTACAGATTTTGAATATTGAAAGGGGGAATTTTTTTATGATAAGTGCATGTCGCAATAATTTAGTTAAGATAGACATCGTTGTTCTTGTGATAAGTAGTTAGTGATTCCTGAGCCAGATGAAGATCATCGTACTAAGAGGGCCTATGGAATTGAAAAATTTAATAAAATCCTATATCCCTCCACTGGTGTGGTGATATACGTAGAAGAGGGTACTCGCTCAGTTATCAACATCTTCCTAAGAACTTCGACAGTGTTGAAACAGCAAGCTGTGTTTAGCAATTTCATTAGATAGAAATAAGTATCTGAAAACACATAAAAGTAACCTACGTATTTTATGATGACTTCCATGGTAATTTGATGGAAAAATGGTTCTTTTACATGATCAAACTGTTATGAGTTTAATACCAGACCCAAAAAGGCCCTCAGCTGAAAGTGTTCTGCTCAGTGGTGTCCACTGAAAGACACGCCAAATGTTCCGCTGGTTGCAAGATTCCTCTGCTGGTGTAGTGCGGTGAGAAGCTGGAGCTGCCAGTTTAGGTGTCAATGTAGTCTCTCAATTGAAGTCTAATATAACGAAATAGTTGCTCTTAGGGGTATAGTTGGCAGAAATAGGTAATTTGAAACATTATATACATCGATTTTTGAAATATATATACATCAATTCCATCAAAAATATGCATCAATTTTTGAAAAAACATCATCAGTTATGTAAACTGATGTATGAGATAAAAAGAGAGTATCTATGAGTTTCCTGTCACACAAAATAGATTAAGAAATTAGCTGAATTGTAATAAAAATTTGATGAAAATTAAATCTCAGACATCTTTTAATGTTTATTTTTTTATTGTTAATTATTTATTAAAAACAAATGATTGAGGTTGAACGATTTTATTTCATTGATTAAAATAAACTCTCCAAATCATCGTGATTTAATGCGCGAAAAATTCAACACAAAATAGTCTATAAAAAAGTTTGGTGTATTTACAAAAACGAAATAAACTTAAGTACTTTAGAAACAAGAAATATCGTCTTAGTATTTACCAAATTAGAAAATCTAGTTATCATTAAAATTACAACGCAATAAGGGAGTTTTCCCAGAGGGAATTTTTCTTAAAAAGTGAAATTCTACATCAGATTGCAGAACTGAAGACTAAGAATGAAAATAAATTGATTTTGAATTTCTTCGATATAATAACGCAACAAATTTTAAATTCATTAAAATCTTAAATCTGAAAATAAAATCTATAATTTCTGATGAATTTGGGTAGAAGTTTTGATGACTGAGGATCAGACCCTGCAGTGATTTTCCTGTTCCTCCTTTCAATTTCCAAAGAAAATGTCTGCTAAATTTGCACGAGAACTTTGCATCTCTCACTCCAAGAACATGTTCTGCAGTGGGTGAAAACAACATGCTTTCAGAAGTTGGAAAATTTATATTAAAAGAGAAATTTAATTTGAGAATAAGAAAAGGAAATAAGATATCTGTGCAGAGTGACTTTTTGTTTTCTTTACTGTCAGCTATTAAGCAGAAATTAGTTTTAAAAAGGATAAACATATGCCCTCATTCTTGAAGCGAGTAAAATTCCGGAAGGATGAGCAACTTGGCTTAAGCAACTTTGAGAGCATTCTGCACATCTGTCAGAGGAGTACATTTGCTATTACCCAGTTTGCAGCCTAACGGCCTAATACATTTTAATATCCACCCAGCATCCATCTTCTCTTCTCAACAGTGGCTGGTATCGATTCCAGGACATTATGCTCGTAAAAACGGTGACCTACGACTGGGCTTCGGTGAGCTCCAGGAGTGTGTGCTTGGGAATTTTCAAGGTTCACTCCCTTTACATATGTAAATATGACTGACTATCTATGGGCAATTAAGTGGTGGTTATTAAAATGCCTTTCAACATCCATTAAGCAAAATCGAGTGTGACAACTTCCGTTACAAACAAATGCAGATATATTTGATATTACATATCACGAGGTTCTCCTACAATGATGACTGCGTTTGAATCGGGAAGTATCGAACCCACTGCCTTCCAGCATTATGATTTTCTTAAAGCCTATTACAGAATTTGCTGCTTTTGTACCAACAACAAATTAGTGATAAAAGAATTATTTAGCAAAAAGTAATAAATTTAAATAGTTTTAAATTACTTATCAGCTATGAATAATGTATACATCAAATTTGTTACATTTGGGCTGAGGAAAATAAAAATAAATGTATATTTTTTGTCGAAGGGGTTAACTTTAACAGAGTAGTTTTATTTTTAACCGTGATTCACCATCACCTCTAGTGCGAAGATTTTTAACACATGGACTCGTCCTAAAGATTTGTTTATAAACATTATGATTGTTTGAGCTTCGGAGTAAACTTTTGAGATTCGCACTCACAGTCAGGTGTAGAGGGGATGTTCCCACTCGCGTGCGGGTACGGCTCCAGTTATTGTTCCGGCATAAACATCCTTCATCATCAGATTGCTCTTTTCCCGTTTTTTTCCCTCCTCTTCCAGTTCATCTATTAGCAATCTTGGCAGGGGGGGGGGAGAGGGAGGAGTGATACTGGCGCCATGTCGTCTGCTCGCCATCTGCCTCTTTACGAACAATGATCCCCAGCATAAGCGGGAATGAAAAAAGGGTTTTTAAAAATTAGGTTGTGGTTATAATCTTCGTGGTTGTGCACTGCTAAAAAGGGAACGCGCTCAATTAAAACTTAATCCTGAGTAGGGTTGCGAGTATAAAGTGAAATACTAATGTTACGTATTCTATATTTTTTTATTATTTTAGATAAGATAGATTTTATTTTAAAGTTAAAATGCATTTATTTTGGTTTATTTAATGTTTTGATTTACTTATTTACATATCAAATCTTAGAAACGAACTTTTCACTTTCTCATTGCCAAATAAAATGCATGATTATAATGAGCCTTTTTTTAACCATTATTAAGCATAGAATGGTTGTTTCTTTCGTTCCAGTCGAGACCCAAGATTAGGCCACTTTATTACAACACCCATTGTTTTGAAATATCCATGACGTCATATAAAGTTTTCTCGACACGACATCGTATAAAAACATCGTTGTCAATCTGACTTGTCTACGAATTTGCTGTCTGGTTTCCAATCACTTTCTTTTAGCGGCAACAAACAAGGCGGAGGTCACCATCGAATGTTTGAGAGTTGCGGCGATGAGAAAGAATCCATTCATGATTTTTACCAGTAATGAAGAAGTGTTCGTCATTGGTAATTTCTTTTCGGTTTGTAAAAGTATTGAAATTCAGGAAAATTACCTGATGTTCTAAAAAACTAGTTTTCGAATCTTTAGCGATGTTGCTTCCAAAATTGAACATATTGACAATAGAAGAGAGGAAAAAGGAAAATTTAAAAGACAAGACAAATCCTTTACTTTACGGGTAATTTAAATTGGCAAGTACGACTTAAATTTTTTTTTTCTTTGTGTGTGCTTGGGAAAAGGACAAACATGCAAAAGTAGAGAACCTCAATTGACGAGGATGTTGAGAGTATTTTGCTTTCCTTTTTGAAACGAAAATCCATTAGAGGCAGTAAGTCCCACATTTATCCCAGTTTTACATCCAAGCCTTATTCGGGACCCGGCCAACTCAGTGAAAATTGAGGATCAGGGCCACCATACAGGCTGAGCGGCAGTCACACTGGTAGAAAACTTTATTTTCGAGTTAGAAAAGTAGCAAATTTGATACCAGCCTCTGCGTAAGACAATAGTGGTGAGAGTGTATACTTACGCTAAAAGATATTATAAGATCAAATATCCATTCACTAGGAAGATGCGCAAATTATGAAAGAGTTTGCCAATTCAGCCGTCGACCGCATCACTCTTCCTTACTTAACAGTAAATTCTGTTGTGTTGAAAGATTTGGCTGGCAGGTAGGATTTCTTTGTCTCTCGCTTTTCGGTGAGATTTAAAACGACACGCATCTTATTTTCAGACTGTGATTCGAAATATAATTTAAACCGGTGGCATGAAATCAGTCTTCATGCCCCCGATATCTGCGGAACAGCAATCAGTAATCCACAGTAAAAATCTTTCTGCTCTTTCAGTTATGAGGCCAAAAACAAAGGAATGCTAGAAATGGGATAAATTTAAAAAGTAATTTTTTTAATTTAAAATGAAACAGTTTTAAAATTTTTCTTAAACACACACACACACACACATTGCAAATTAAATATTTTGAACTCGCTAACCGATTGCAGAGTGGTTAGCATTCCTAACTTCGAAATGGGTCCCGGATTCGAATCCTGGTTCGGTTATGGTTGTTCCTTTCTCTGTGTTTCTTTATTTTACACTTTCTAATTGAGGATAGCTTTCTCACTGGGTGTCCCATTGTTGCCATCACCTTCTTTCCTTATTAGGCTAGACACAGGATTCAATTCCTAAAAGCAGACGAAAATAGGAAAAGTTTTTTTAAACTTTTATTTTTACATAGATGTTTCATTGTGTTCTATAGCCTGTCATTAATAATTAAATAGCGAGTTCGTCTGGAGCCTATATTTTAAAGCAATTACCACACGTGCCAGCCAAATATGGAATCGAACTGATGATGTGAAAGCCAAATAGTCTAATATTTAACTACCTTTTGTCGTTTTCATTCTTTGACAGAAAAAGCATACTTATATCTATCTGTCTGTTTAATTAATTAAATTAATTTATAAATTGTACAAAAATTATAATGTCATTATTAATTGCATTGTCATAAATGACCTCAAAAGAAATTCTTTTTCCAGCTCTTAGATTTTACAGTAATACCTCTGTAATAAGAGACAAAGTGCTGCAACATCTTTAATTCCTCAGGTTCTGTTCATTAAGATTGGTATTCAATATGTGTAACACTTGTTCTGTGACTTATAAATTATTTCTCTTTTTGTTCAGTTTTACAAAACAGAACAAAAACAAAGTTTTTAAGTAGCCCCATCGCACATCTCCAAATGAAATTATTCATACTCACGTAGTTGACAAGCAAGTTAGTTCAACTACAACTACATTTCGCGCATGGCAGCTCATTCTAGCGTTTACCTATTGTTTCAAGTTATTCGTCAACCAGTACAAGAATTTGTATTTCAGAGGAGATTCGAACGCGCAACCTGTAGATCTGAAGTCCTGAGTACCGCTGGAGGATTTATAGTAATTAAGAAAGTGGCATGTGAACACCTAAAATAATGTCTACGATATTTTATAATTTTTCTTCCTCGCTGTTCTAATTATTGTAAATTTTTAATAATTGTTAAATATCTGACAGAAATTTTTGGGCAAAAAACTCGGAAGAGTCAGATTTTATATATAATTTCCAAGAGAATATTCTAGTTTTCTTTTATTTACACTTTTTTTTAAAACTAATAGATATTGAGATTCGAGTAATGCATCTCTGGAAAGTGTATCATTATATGGTATTCGTGAATATTCCATATAAAATCCATTTTTATTGGGGAAGAGGGGGGGGAAGTTGGTTGCGCAGTCAAGAAAAAAGTGATTAAAAACACCCCTGAATCTCTGGATGGAGAGTCGCATCATTTGGCGACGTTATTTGGACGGAATGGCGCCATTCCACCTGAGCATCAGGAAGAGTTACCTGAGGATCGGGGGTGTCGTCTGCCCCAGGGGTTGAAGGGAATGTATTACGCGAGCATTAGTCACGGACAGTTACGGTCGTGTCGGAAGCATGTGTCGGGAATCCCAGCCCGGAGGACGCCCGATTAATTCATTTGTTTCTGACAAACTGCTTCAAAGCATCATGGGTAGAGAACTCAGATCTCAAAGTAATTCTGATGAGATGCAATGAATACATTTAAATAAAAAATAATATATTGTATATACAAATAATTGTTAATTGCTTAATGGATTGATATACATTGAGAATTTAAGCATCATTAAAAGCTCTCATGCAAATAATATGTGCTTCCGGATGCTGGTTTTTACAAAGATAGATACTATATAAAGCTGACCACTTAATCCTTTTGAACTTCGAAGAAGTGACGATGTCAATACCTGAGCTGGCACTATTACATGCCAAGTATATAAAACGTGACTTCCTGATCAAGAGAACGAGTGAGGTTTTTCTTACTCTATATAAAGCTACATTGCCAATATATGTAGAAATAACGTAAAAGTTTATTCCTTTTGTTTTGAGATGCTAATTTCTCTGCCTGCCAAAACCACTAAATAGCCAACTACTTTGTCACTTTGTACCCCCAGATGACCAGTTAGACACCTGAAGTGACACCCTTCACTATATATTTCTACAGATTTCCAGTAGTTCAACAGCTTCACGTCCCCTCCTAAAAGATCTGCAAAAATGAAGCATCACTCACCACGGGCAGTGATTGGGAGGCTGACCACGTTCTCCCTCCCTGGGTTGCTGAAGCTCTTTGGGTTGGGGACGTGTCCACGCTCATATATGATGTCGAAAAGTCCTTCTGCTGGTGTAGCGTGGATATGGAGAGGAAGGTGGCAGATCAGGTTATGCCCTTATCGACTCAGTCGGCTGAAAGAGGCCGGGAGCAACGCATCGCAATAGCAGAACAGCTTATTTTGAAGCACAGTTGATTAATAAGAGGATTTAACTTGAAATAAAAAGTGAAGAACATTTAAAAGTAAAGCCTTTCTGTTTTCTTAATTTTTTTTCATGTTAACTTAATATTTTTTTGTATTTTATATTCTTACATAAATTTAACAAAATTTCTAATTTATCTAATAAAATCTTAATCTATTCACCAAAATTCAACTCGGTTTAAGCCAGGAAAGGCTGCACGGAATGGACTGAAACTTATATGAAGACGTCGGTCTCAGCCATACTTGTAACAAAAGCAATTCATTTCGCAAAATCGACGCCAG
The DNA here is from genome assembly GCA_030067965.1 of Latrodectus elegans. NCBI lineage: Eukaryota > Metazoa > Arthropoda > Arachnida > Araneae > Theridiidae > Latrodectus > Latrodectus elegans. The sequence goes on along the minus strand of CM057819.1, from coordinate 8,994,575 downwards.
TGTTTATCAGTATAATTTCAGTCTCACAATTAAAGCTGGTTTGAATACGCCTTAAAGTTCCTTATCCCCCGAGGAACATTACTCAGGAACTCAGCTCGCTTCTAGAATAAGAGAAATGTGGTTCTTTACATTGTTTAAAATTGTCATTTATAATTAACTACTGGCGCTAGATAAAAAAAAAATAGGTAATGCATCCGATTCCTCTTTCTACTTACCAACAATTTTTAAGAATAAATATATTTATAATTTTATTCAACTTTCGAAGAATTATTGCTCATTGCATTGAAACGTGTTTTCGGTTTCCCCAATATGTCGACAATCGGGAATACATTGGAACGCAAATGAGAAAGGAAATCGTTTTTAATATTACTCCAGCATCGAAAAGGCTCTTCCTACTTTCGCGTCATGGTGGCCTGGTCTGGGAGCGTTTTTATCATCGGAAGTTGGTGAGTTCGAATCCAAACTTAACACAATATCAAACATGTTTACTCAAGGCGGCTGCGGTATGTTCAATAGACCATAGTCGCATTATCTTCCAAGTGAAATAATACCTCTGGGGTGGCAGGTCAAGTTTTGGGGTCCTCTGCTTGATCCCTGCTTCTCAATGACGAAGACTCACACCCGGTTTCTTCTATCTACAGAGAAACAACTAACTACAGAGACTACGGACTAAATACAGAGAAACAACTGTTTTTGCGTCCTGCAACTAAGTAAAAATTATAGTTATATTCATCGTCTCTGAAACAGTCTGTAGCTTCCCTTCCCCACCCCCTCTCACTCAAAACAGGAGGACGCAAATCTCATTTATATTCATACGCATTTCTATAAGGGGAGAAAAAGCAAACAACATTCAGAGAAACGAGCCGTTCGCATTATTGTGTTTGAAAAACCAATGAATATGTAATGCCCTTTCCAATTATAAATTTGAAATAAAATAAATGAATCTGTATTAGAGTTATGTCATATTTATTGGAAGAGTTATTTTGCCATGAATTTCGATAGGGGTCACCGTACGGTGGAGGTAGGCATGGCTCTACACAAAAATTTAAATTTTGACATCCGTCCTAGCTTTTGGCAAATGAAATTCCCTTCACTTGAGCTTATATTTCTTCATTTATTAATTTTTCTGGTATATTTTTCTCGTGGAAGTTTGAATTTTTATACTATATAAATCAAATCGTTTACAAAAATCGTTGTTTGAATTTGAAATTTTGTTTTCTCGCGTTTGAAACGAACCCCTACCTAATGAATTCTTATTCGAAGAATTTCTCGGTTTTTGTACAATTTGCGATACATTTTATATAATTATGCTCGAATTTACAATTTTTACCTCACGTTTGAAACAAACGCGTACCTTATAAATTCTTATTGGAAAAAAATTTCGATTCCCTCGAATCTTTCAAATTTTTTTAACAAAACTGAAATGAATAAAATTTTTATTTGAAGTTCATGAACCCTGACGTGGTTTTGTTTGATTATTGCACAAAAGTTGTTTTCCCTTTCCTAGACTCACATCGAAACAGGGAAATGCAGCTTAAAGCGGATTTCGAAACCATAAACAATATCCTATTCTGAAGTAGGAATCGAAACCAGGAACTGTTGAGCCAAGAAACAGGGTGCTAAGCATTGAGGTGCCAGCTCGGTGATCACTTACAATATCTGATCCCATCCATACTAGTATATGTTCAACAGCAAAGGTAGAACTACATTCTTTTGAGTAATGGATCACGCGTTCGATCCTACAGCTTTTTCTAAATAAAAGGAAAATGTTGATTTCTCTTTATTTTATGTGTATCTGTCCAAGTGGGAGTTCGGGAATTTTCGAAGTTTCCTCATTTGTGAGAATGAAATATGGTGTACTATCGATGAAAATGCTAAAATATCTTTATGCGATGAATTTAAATGAAACTATGACATCTTAGCCTGAAGTGGGAATCGAACGCATGAACTGTTGAACCGAAGGCCAACGTGCTAACCATTCTGGCACCAGGTTGGTGACCACTGTCATAAATCAATAGTTTATTTTCCCATATAAATATATGTTTAAAAGCCAGGGGTACAACCACATTCTTCCGAGTGATTGGTTACATGTTTTATCTTATAGTTTTTGGTTTCAACAGGAAGGAGGATGTCAGTTTCTATTTATTTTATGGATACCTGTCAAAGTACGTGCTTGGTATTTTTCTAAGTTTCCTCATTTGCTAACCAAATATAGTGCACTATCAATGAAAAGTGCTAAAAATGTCATTATAAGATGAATTTAAAATAAATTGTGATATCTTCCCTCTCTTAAGCTATGCACAGGTATCCTGTACATGGTATTCAAGTATTCTTCAGTATGGATTCGTTATTAGAGCTAATCGTAGGACCACGTTATTCAAAATACAAGAATCCAGATTTAATCCTAATCATTGTAGAGCAATGAAAGATAAATGTTGTGTTTCTGCATAGAGGCGAGTATTTGAAAGTCTTCCGGGTTTTCTGCTTTGTGAAAAACTCTTACAAAAATCAGTAATAGTGTCTTAAGACAGCTTTTAATTGTTAGACTAAAGGCCACGTGATATCAGTACAAAATCAATATTGCAGGGCCGACTGTACAGAACTCTAGATTTCAAGTCAACTGATCATGGAATCAACTCCCTTCTTGGGTATGATAATATTTTTGGTGGTTTAGAATATAATTGTTCTCACAGATCAGCTGTTGATCGACAAGCTAATCAAACATAAAAGGCCACAGCCTGTGAATGCATAAAAACATTCGCCTCACTACGTCTAGGTGGGTGCTTGAGAATTTCCCAAAATATTTCTTTTAACATCTGAATACGGCCCATCTTCAACAAAATACTAACGGAAACAAGTACAACATAGGTTGAGGATTTACAAAAACACCTTGTACAGGGCTGCTAAGCAATCCGTCCTAAAAATGCTTGAGCGATGATCTGAAATTTGAAACAAACATGCAAAAATCTACTTATGCTAAAAAGACTTCTTAACAAGAGTGAAAGAATTATAAAAAGTAATTTATTGCTCAATATGTAAACTTTCCATTTTAGATGGGGGATAAGGCCAAAAGTATGATATTTCTGGATTCACTCTTAAGTTTTCAGTCTTATAGTAACAATTCAAACACAGTTAAAAAGGATTTTGAAATTTTTTTTTAAAGAAAACGTTGATCTGTGTTATCAAAAAGAGCTCACTGATAATGAAAGATCATGTTCAATGAATAATTTATAATTAAATATAAATTATAAATTAAACGTGATATTTTGTAATTAATTTTAATAAATTAATAATTTATAATTAACTTAAAATAATAAAGTAAAATTGTCAATAGTGGAATTTAAATTGATTAAAAATATTAAAAGTTGATTTCAAAAAGGATTTTAATAATAGTTGTAAAAATTTTCATACTTAAATTTTGAGTTAAATTGCAAACAAATTTGGCTGTTACAGAAAAAAGGATTGTTGTTGAGTACTGGTAATTTTTTTTTCCTTTTGAAAGTTGAAATAAAATGCAAACGATTTCTGCTTTTAGCGATGAATATTACACGAGTATCCCATAAATTTTCTATTATTTCTACAGCGAAATAAATGTATATTGTGCTTGGAAATAGAAGTACTCAGTCATATAAAAGATTCGATGTGCTTGATTACCAGAAAATAAGGGAAGCGGTTGTCCTAATTTTCACTCATAATATGTCAGAATTATCTTATATATATAAAATGCGTGTGTGTGGTTTTCCTTAAAATTTTTTTATCTTTTCTTGTACTTTTCAATCCTATATCTATACTTGTATCATTCAATTTTCGCTTATGGTACTTCTAATCTTGCATTATATACGAGGGTTACTCTGAAATTTTTGAGATTCGCGCTGACAAAAATTTACAAAATAAAAATAACGGTTTAATTTTAAAATACAAAGTATTTTAACACAGAAGACGATTTTTTACTGACTTCCTTCAACTTGTTTAGCGTAGAGTAAATTTTAAACAGAAGAGAAAATGGAGTTGACGCGAGAACATTTTCGCGATATGATTTTCTACGATTTTAAAGCAGGATCAAATCAAGAAGATTGCGTTCAACGGTTGCAATTAGCATTTGGTGATGAATCTCCAGCTCGTGCTACTGTATTCAGATGGTTTAGAGAATTTAGAAGAGGTTGCAATTTTCTTCAGTATGAAGAACACACAGGAAGGCCGCCGTCGGTAGTAACCCCGAATAATAAGTCTGCCATACGAAAAATGTTATTGGATGTACCTATCAAATGATGCAGAAGGAACTTAACATTGGATTCGCAGCCATACACAAAATCATTCATGAAGAATTACATGTAAAAAAGTAGTTTGCCGTTGGGTTTCCCATAATCTAACTGAGCACCAAAAAGAGGAGCGTGTCAGAATTAATAAAGAAACTCTTAAATTGCTAAATGATGATGGTTACCGCATCATTTCTAAAATTGTAACAGGTGATGAAACGTACATACCGTTTTTTGACGTACTAACACGTCAAGAAAGCAAAGTATGATTCTTTAAAGATGATCCCACGCCGACAATGGTGAAAAAATAACGCGCACTGAAAAAAGTGATGTATGCCGTTTTCTTCAGAAGTACGGGATTGGTCTAAGCCATCAAGTTGGAAGGCTTAGACCAAAAGAAGACAGTAACAGTAAACTGGTATACCACTAAATGTCTTCCAGAAATTCTAGAAGAACTGAATGTTAGGGGACTAATGCTTCACAATGACAATGCATCTTCACATACAACCGGATTAACAGTTGAGTTTCTTAAACAAAAAAAGAAATTAAAGTGATCGAACATCCGCCGTATTCACCTGATCGCTATGTGCGACTTTTGGTTATTCTTTAATCTAAAAAAGAACTTACGTGGACGTCGTTTTCATTCAGAAGAGGAGATTTATGTGGCTATAAATGCATTTTTTTCATCTATTCCAAGAAATGAATGGCTTCAGGCATTTAATCTGTAGAAAATTTGTCTACAAAATTGTATTGATGCTGGAGGAGACTACTTTGAACACACCAAGAATTTTGTAAGTGTAACTTTAAAAACCTAGTTGTATCTCAAAAATTTCAGAGTGACCTTCCTATGTATATATATAAACACAAATGATATTTATGCGAAATGTTTGGAATATGAGTTACACTCTTCAAAGTGAATATTTTTACGAATGCTCTTATACGCTTCTTGCAAAATAATGCATTTTATACAGGGAATGCATTTTATTTGCTTTTATAGTAGTTTTTTTTAGTAATAGTAGTTTGCTTTTATAGTAGTTTCCCAAAAAGAGTAAAAAAATGTATATTATTACTGTATCTTTTTATAAGTTATATAATTATTTTGATTGAGAGAATGCTTGCAGATAAACATTATGTGTAATATTTTAGATAGAGAGGGTAATATAACGAGAAAATATAGTGAAATATTTAGCTCAGCAGACGATTTTTTATTCGAAAATCTTCAAGCGGTTTCAGTTCACCCTATAACTTTAACCAGTGCTGATTAAGGTGATGAAATTATTTAACGCATCAACATCTGCAGAATCAACAGATGCGTAGGTTCTGTATTTGTTCACACTCCCCCTTCCAGTCCTATCACATTACAGCCCACAAAATTGATGCCACTTTTCACTAACAAAAGATGTAAGAGTTCATAATGAATGCAAGAGCTCTTACTGCAGGCGAGTGTTATCAAGTGTCGAAACGCATATCCTAAAAGTGGATTATCGATATATCGCTCTACACACTCATCAGGATGAGGGGATGTCGGAACAGATTCGATGGCTCCACTTCGTCTGGCCGACCGATCCGGGAGCCATTTCCCCTACCTTTCCTATTTTCTTTCTCTGCACAAAATTCACAGATGGGCTGCCTCCCAAGCATCTGCATCATCCCCTTACTCATAACCGCGAGGTAGTGAATATGCAACCGTTTCACCAACACTTTATAACTTGGCCACAAAAAATAATTTCATCGTCACAAACACTTGTAAATGCGGACTCACCACATGAAATACATGGTGTCAAAGCAAAGCAAATGTTCCCCAGTTTTAATACATAAAAATAAAATATATCTGAAACATTTCTATGTCACAAAATAAATTAAGTTTAATAAATCATAAAACAAATATTCACTTTTAAATTTCCTAAATTATAAAAGGATTAGCTGCATACACGGCCTAACTATGTCTAATTATGGCCCGGCTAGAAACCTTTCTGCCCTCTCCCACATTCTACTCAATTGATAACGTAAAATAAACTTTTTATTCCCTTTGAGAGTCCCTCTGATGTGGAAGGGTCTGCGGCAACTACCTCGTGTGCCCCTGCTTTAGTCAGGCTCTTTCTACATAATGTTGCTTTTTTTTACATGTACCTCCTATGTAAACAATAGGAGGTACATGTAAAAAAAATATGTTTCTGCCGACATAAAAATTCAGAATACATTCAACATTCTACCATTTTGAGCTGAGTTGAAGTGACCAGGTTGACTTCTGCACTGATATACTTTCCTTGAAACATTTTTATCCTCCCAGTTATAGATTGATATCCAAATAATCAGAGATTTTTCTGTTGGTTCAATAATTCATGGGTTCAATTCCCTTTTATATTATTAGTGCCTCGAAATTCTTTTTAAACTGTTGGTTCTGGTCTAATGAGTCATACTATGGAAAAAAATGACGATTGCGAGGCAAACATTCCTAAACATATCAATTCCTCCAGCTGATATTAGAACCAGACTGCACCTTAATGAGCACAAATTCCTCCGATATATAACGATTGAATCGGGCATCAATCCTTCTATGCTCAAGACACAAGATTTACGCTTTTCATCATCAAATTACTACGGTTCCAGAAGTAGTGTACAGACATTTAAAATTGAACTTTCTTCTCAGAAAATTAAAGGCAGAGGCATAAATTCTACCAGATCAGTCTTTTATGTCAGTTTTCAAATCAAAATAAGGTTCTCTGTGCTAAAAACGCCCTTATTTTGAAATCCGATTCTAACTATACGATTTCTCAATAAGTAACGACGACGAATGCATTATAGATGGCTGTAAAAATTCATCGTGGGCAGAACTCCTCATCATAGTCTCTGGAAGAACTTTCCGGAAGATTCAACTACTGCAGCTCTCTTGTACACATTTTATCTCATTTAACTTTTTTATCTGCTGTTGATGCCTTGGGAATCGTGGTAAGGTGTAATAAATTTAAATAATAATTTTAAGTTTGCAAAAACTGAGTGATAATTTAAAATGAATGTAGAAAAGCAGTTTCATACTGAGTCCAAAATAATTTAAATAATAGTTAAATTATTGTTATTACTATTATTATAAATTCTTTTTTATATACTTATTAATTTCATTTATTTATTCTTTTAACACTTTATAAATATAATAATTTATTCTAAATTCTTCACCATACGCTGTCAGTTGTATTGCTGACAGCTATCTTTGCCTAAGGTGCACTGCGAAATTCAGGTAGCCACATCATCATTTTGATCCTGTTTCAGATAACGAGAACGACATCTAAGATGACCTCTTCTGACTGTAGAGTATGTGAGCTGATATAATGACATAACTTCATCTTTATTTATTCATTTTCATTTTAAGAACAAAAAGAACAATTTTATATATATATATATATATATATATATATATATATATATATATCTCTATATATATATAGATGTATATATATATATATATATATATATATATATATATATATATATAACCAAAAAGTACATATAACAATAACCATAACAACCTATAAAACACATTTATGTTTCCTTTTATGAAGATCCTCTTCTTAGAATCTTAGAAATCTCGAATCCACTAAAAATCAAAAGAATAAGTTTTCCTTTCCATTTTCCATCAACGCCCTCTATATGTGAGTTCGAAGTTACACTTTACACACTCTATTCCGTACTAATAGACATACTTTGGAACCTAAAAATTTCTTAATATTAGAACGATTTTCTGTTGCTAGTTATGGTATAGAGTTCGCAACATGTCACAAGAATGATATTTGTTTTTAATAAAGACAATCGGTGAACAGAAAGAACGTTATTTGTATTCATTAGTGGATTCCTTTTTATATTTAAGTCTACTAATTGCAGCCAACCGCTAAATTTTCTCGAGCCACAATCAAATGATGAGATCGATGCCCAGCTGGCATATTTATCTCAAACTGTTAGTATCAATGTAGCACAGCGTACCCAAATAACCCATAAGCATAAGTCTTCTTACCCTGAGGTTTCTGCTGAATCAAGATTCAAGAACTTATATGCTACCGTCTTGTACGAGTCAGCTCAATAAGGTTTTGAGGGATCAGGGGGTTTGATGCCAGCCACTGTTAAACCAAGAGGGATGGATATTAACGTTCTGCCTTCTGCATACATGTTTGTTAAGGTGGCTGCTTGAGAGTTTTGCAGATTTCCTTCCTTGCGACACGTGAATATGGTCTACTCTCTACTAGAAATAATGGAACTAGTAGGGTATTCTCATCTATTGGCGAACATGGGTAATATTTTTCGTCGCCAAGCTAAGCGCGCGATTTTTTACACGGGGATTTTCCCGAAGTTCGAAAAATAAGCATTTTAAAAAATTAAAAAAAGGGAGATAAATAAAAATAATGGACTTATTTGATATGAAGTGAAGCTCACATGCCGAATCATATGATATTTATTTCTACATTTTATTCGTTTGTCACCAGTCCGTCCATATTTGTTTCACATTTTAGTGAAACTAATTATCAAATTTTACAAAAAAGCATGCAAAAGTATTTTTTCAAAAATATACACTTTTTAAAATTTTACAAAAAAGCATGAAAAATATATTTTTTCAAATATATACACTTTTTAATTAAACAAAAAAATGAAACACGAATATAATAGAAAAACGCATGTCAACAATATTATGGAAAATATATATATGAAAAATATAATAATTAACAAAAATATAAGATATGTATAAATTAACACAACGAACTTGGGAAAAAAGAACAGTTTACGATGTTAAAAATGTAAAAAATGTACAAATAAATTTTAAAAAATAAACCAAATAAAAAGGTATAATTAATGAATAAAGTAAATGAAATTGTAAAAACGAAAAATTTACGATGTTTCTACGCTGGCGACAACAAAACCCAACAGAGGGGAATCCCCTACTTGTTCCTACAACAGCAAACAGCAGTCAAATGGCTTCTAAATGAAACGTAAAACAAAGAAACTCGAAGTGAAACTAAAAAAGCTGTTGCCACTGAAAAAAGCACATATATAACGTAAAAATTATGTAAAATCCAGTAACCAAAAAATAAGAAAAGTTATAAAATCTGAATTTGGCAACACTTCAATAAAAACAAAAACTCAAAACAAAGGGCGACAGATTTGGCGAGAAATCACATATATACCGATATCATACCGAAATAATATATGAAGGTAAACTTATATCGAGAATATATTAAAAATATGATTTACAGCAACAGCCTTATACCACACGATGATAAAGACACAAGTGTCATATCCATTCAGCCTAGTGATAGTGCTTAGCACTTACAACGTCCGGGGCTCAATTCTCGAGAATAGCATGGTCAAGTCAACCTTTCATCTTCTCAATGGGTCGATTAACAGAGTACGAAGCGTGCTTGGGAACTAAACACTAGAGATTTTGCGTTATTCTGACTACCAAACCGGGACATATGCTTCGCACCCCAGAACCTTCTGTCAGAAAAACAGATATGGGCATCGTAGGTCTTCGCCCTTATATAGGCTGTCGTACTACGGGCTTAGTTTAGAGAGAGAGAGAGAGAGAGAGTTTTGCTTATATACATTTTTCTTATAATATTGATATTACTTCCCTTTTTTTGCCTAAATTCCTCTGACATCAAACAGTAAAATTATTCTCAAAACTTATCAAAAAAGTATTAAAGAATCTGTTATTTTGTTAAAAAGTATTTCTCTCAGAAAAAATCCAAAAAAATGCGGAAAACATAAATTTAAAATTTGGAAAATTTTCTTTGAAAAATTGCAGATATAAAGCAAATTACAATTTGATACACACCTGATTCTGCAAAATTATTTTAAATATTTAAATGAAATAAAAACATTTTTACAATATTATACACAATTTGATGAATTAAATTGTGAAACTATTAGTAATTTAAGGAAATTAATTTTTAGAAATAGTAATCACTGTAAATTTCTTGAATTTTTTTTTATTTCCAATGGCAGATTATACAGCTACAGCAAAATACGTAAAAGGATAGAATAATAAAAAAAGATACTGCAACAGAGTCTAATAATCTAACATGTCTCTAGCTTCCCAATAGCGCTCAGTTAGAGACGTCTTACGAAATGAAAGGCAGCGAGGAAGATGCGCTGCATCCATGACCTCACCAATGTTTAAAAGAGTGCAGACCGGAGAAGGAACGATACCAAATCTATACAGATGTTTCTGCAGACAGTCGTGTCCGGTGGCAAGGCGGAATTCAGCCACCACTCTACGTCTTGGGCTATTGCGCAGATCTAATCTCTTGAATATAAATAATTTAAATGTCTGGCAATTTTTGCTTATAGTTACTAATTAAAAATAAACTATGTAAAATGAATCTATTGCTCTTATTGGCAATTCGATGGACAATCAATCAAAGGAGCCAATGAAAACTTAATTTATAAAATTAGATTTTTGAAAAAATTGATTAAGAAAAAGTTTCCTGAACTTTGTTAAGGGTAGTTTAAAATTATATAAAAACTTTATACTTAAAATTGCGTATGAAAAAATTGATAAATGAGATAAATTTTATTTATTACTGTCATTTATAATTTATTGATTAATTAGTCAATTAAAGTGATTTTAATTTAATGAAAAGAAATTAAATTGTAAAGTATGATCAACAAATTTATTGAACATGAAATGAGAATAATTTAAGTAATTTACAAATACATATTTTGATTAAGAGCATAAATTAAATTTGAATTTTTATTTTCATATTTGCCCATAAAAATGCTTAGGAATATAGCAAAATTTATTAACTCCATTGATGAACTTCTGAGCCATTAATTAATTGAATAGAAATAAAAATAACTTCAGTAAGTTAAAATTTAAAAAAATGAATTTATATAAATTGAACTGAAATGAAGTGTAATTAAATGCCTTCCAAATTTATATTTATGAATAAAATTCTTGCAATTTTTCTTTAAATTTACTAATGAAAAACTGATGAAGGAGATAAAAAAAAACTTAATCTCGTTCATAATCTAACTATTCAATCATTTATCTGAAGTTAAATTAGTTTAAAATAGTTAATTTTCAAAAAAAAAAAAATAATAATTAAATAAATAAACCAAGTTATTCAGTTGAAATAAAAATAATTTATATCAAGTACTTTTAAAATTTATATTTAGATTAAAATTATTACTATATATTTATATTTGATATGGAAAAAAAAAAAAAAACGATGAATGAGATACGGCGAATTTTTCAATTGTTTCTTTTTCCATTGATATCATTGCTCATTTAGTCAATTGAACTAAATTAAAAACAAATAAAAAATAATACAAAAACTTTATTTTCAGAAAACTTGTTTAAATATTTACTAAAATTTATAAACTTATTTTTATATTTGTTATTATTTATGAATCTATATGAAATTAAAATTTGACTTCAGTACAAGTTCTTCGTACATTTTCAAACCCATATCGTACTTAAATATTCTGAGACATAACTATTAATCATTTACGACTTCGCTTTACCTTAATAATAAATAAATCTAACAACACACGCGCATCTTTTCAAAATAAAATGCTGGGTGGAGAATGCTTAAGGAAACCAGTATGTCTCCTCTTTTTGCGAATTATTTTCGCATCTGTTTAATAGTGATGGCAAGAAAAAGTAATCGCCAACAAGTAAAAGAATAAGGGCACTGTGGCGTCCATTGCATCACCATCTGACCATTCAACGTCCGAACAATTTGGGTGCAAAAATAGTCTCCAGAGCGGAACAATGCGCCAAAAGTGTTGGAATGGTCGTCTCCCTAGTTCTCACTCTCGGTATCATCACGATTTGAACCTAGTTGCCATTCCTGTGTTTCAAATTATGGTGAAAATCGTCTGTAATGTGATCACGAATTCGTAATTAGCAGTGCCGTTTTGGTGATTTCGGCGACAAATTGCTCCGTTGCTTTTCTTCGCCGTTTCCATAAACGTCCCATTGTTTGCGAAGGGGTGCCTCAGAAAAAGAAAGACTTTTTTGGAATATTATTAAAGACTTTTGTCTGTTCTTCCTGTTTTATAATTTTTTTTTGTCTGAGAAAATGTTAATTTAAAAATGAATTTTGAACCAACCTATTTTTTAATGGATTATTATTCATCATTTTTAACATATTCGTAATATTCATTTTTCTATTTTTTCTTGAATGGAGAAATCTTAAGTTACTTGCAAATATCTACTTGTTATGCAAGATTATCTGAATTATAGGAGACAAATATTATTTCTCATTGTAGAAACTTTGGTTTATGAATAAATTGGCATTTAAAGGAAGTGAAAGAGAATAAAAACGATATTTTTGCCATAAGTAATATTTTTTTAAATTTCCTACTCAGACTGAAAAAATTGCTTTTCATGAATAGGAGCTGCTTAAATATTAAACAACCTATTCTTAAAAAATGTTTTACACCTAATGTGATGTCGGAAACACCTTTATCAGTTAAAACCACTTGAATCTCCTCTGAAGTGGAGGCATACAAGTTTTATATGATGTTGAGTAGGATGTTGCACCATTCTGCCCGCCGAAACTGCTCCAACGTCCGTAATCGTTTGGGACTGAAAAGGATAGTGGCATCTCACTCTTTTTTCTTTTTTTTTTTTTCCAAAACGAAGACTTAACAAGAAATCCTCCAATTGAGAGAATTTATTGGTTTAAAATAACAATAAATCGGTTCATAAGCGTACCCTGGCATGGAGAAAAATGTGCCAGCTCGGGTATCTAGTTCTGCATTTGTCAGCGGTTTATAATGATGATGTCTATGTTTAACAACTTCAATGTGCGTAGATAGGTAATGCTTTGTAACTTATAACTTACCTATGATTATAAAAATAATCTAACCTAATGTAGCGTAGCTTTACAAATAAAACAGTGTTAAATATGGGAAAGTTTAGATACAAACTTTTATGTTGATGGCCGAGACTTTTTTAAACTGATATTAAATAGGTGATGTCAAAATCAATAAATGATCCTTCATAATATAGCTTACAAAAATTAATTCTTACTCAAATAAAATTAAAATTTGATTAAACAAAAGCTATTTACTCGAGTTTTTGCAATAGGTTAGGTTAGGCTGTTTCATGCGCTTAGAGGTTCCTTTTTTTGCCAACCAAATCCATTAAACACAACCAATAAATTTGAAATTTTGTATTATGATCAATTGACGAAATCGACACTCTGCTGTCACAATCCTCTCCATATACGCCATCCATATAACATTAGACTTAATTTTTTACTTTTATAAGCCTTCATAGATGAACAATGTTCTACTGGACCAAGTTTTGAATCCAATAACTCTGATCACAAGAACAACGCTTTCTCCAATAGCATGTATAGTGTATAATATTTTGTATAATGTGGCCACAATATTTTGTTTAAAATTTGTAACACATACAACTTTGTAAAATTTTTCAACGTAGTGAATGGTTGCAACTTCCAATGAAAAAAGTTCTTTCACACTTAAGAACACTAGATGTTCTTAAGTGTGAAACTGGAAAAAAAAAAGCAATAAATAGCTACTAATGCTATTTAATGATTCTAGAATTATGTTATGTTCCGTAAAACGTAAATTCCAAAATCGTGCGTGATTTCTACAACAGCATTTGATAACTCTTTATTACTATAGCATGCTAAAATATTATTTAAACAATCGGAAGTATATTTAAAAAATAGACGTTACAAAGCCTTTTTTTTTCATTAGGAGTTCTCAAATCGAATTTCTCGAATTGAAAACGATTTCAATTAATCCATCGATGAATAATCTCTTGATCCACGATTTTGTCCTGTTGCTTCCGCAAAAGAAGGGAAAGATATCGAACACAATGACAAAAAAGATGTTTACGACACATTGTTTTTTAAAACATAACGAATGGCAACTACTAATGTCTTTATCGTTTGCCGTAATTAAATTCGAACTGAACTGAACTGCGGAAATGAAATGTTTTTATGACGACTCAGAGAGAGAATACTAATTAGATGAATGAAATATAAGTCGCGTCACAGGCGGTAAATTCAATTCTTAAAAAGATAAGCCGATTGTGTTAACCTGTTTGTACGGAAATGTAAAAGAAATTTAATCATTTTAACTATTTCCCTCTTTGTATGGTTTTATCAAAAAATTCCTCTCAAAATATTTTAAATACTAAAAATTATAGTTGAACTTAAAAAAATTAAAGATGGATATTTAAAAAAATCCACGAGATATTTGCCTTTTTGCTAGTATTCACAAGATGCATATCAATTCATAAAAATTAAAATAAAATAATAATTCTTTAATCCATATAAAATTTATAATAATTTATTTAATTCGTAGCATTTTTTTATTTGGAATTATGTTTAAAATTGAATAAATTTTAATGAAATCCGTTTGAAAATACTTTCACGAAATGTACAATAATAAATTAAAATTTTTATACGATTCACAGGTTTCTAAAAGTTGGTCCAAAGTCAACCAATTTTGGCTTAAAATTTCTCGAATTAATCAATTGATTTTTTTTAATAATAAATAAATTTCTTTAATTTTTATCATCATTTTTTTATTTCTTTCTTACATTCTTGTTCTCGTAATCTATTTATGTGTACAGTATAATCTTAATAATTTTTCGGCTGAGTTTTTTCATTGATTACGATAGAAGTTTGTTCTTCAGTTTGTCAGCATTATAATATGACCAAGCTAATAAAGTACCTTATCCTAACTGATTATCTTATTTGAAAGTTGAAAGCATAATAATTTTTGGATTAAGTTTTCTAAATATATTAGAATAATCTTTAAGTTTTGTCAACATAATAACATATATCTAATATGATGAATTATATTCTACGTTTATAGATTATCGTGTTTGAAATTTATGTAAATGTAATAATTTTCTAAGTGTATTAAAGACTGAAATAACCTTCAGTTTGCCAATATAATAACATGTATGTATCACTGTAAGGAATCATCTCATCTTTTTCAATAATCTTAACTGAGATTTTAAAGTATAGAGCGTATTTTAACTTTAAAAAGTGTAATTTTCATATATTTCAATATTTACTGATACGACCCTCTATTGCTTTAAGTAGATTGTTAGATGTGAAAAACAAACTGCTATTAAAATAATTGTTTTTAAATAGCAACTCTTTTTAATCTATGTTTTTGTTTGATATTATTCATAGCAAATTTTTCAATTTTCCAAAACAATTATTTTTGAAAAAAAATTAAATATACTTAACTAGGGCTCTAACACATGACAAATGGTAATGCACTAGTATCTAAATAATTAAGAACCGATGTTTGACCCAACTGAAGACAGATAATGCACTTTAACAATTTTGTAGCATAATTTTTCTCTGTTGGAGAGAATTATCAAAGCTTAGGAAAAGAGAGAAAGAGAGAATTATGCCAATAAAATAAGTGTTCATGGTGTCATTTAAAAACGTGTCAAAATTATGGTCCGATTGATTGTGTTAGTATCTTCACTCGGCAGAAATAGATAACAGAAGCACAGCACAATAAGATAATATACTTAATAAAATATTGTCAGTTATTTTCAGGTTCTCATTGGGCAAATAAAGATTTTAGTTCTCAATCTATACACACAAAAATTGTTAAAATAATTCTGGTTATTTATATTAACCCTAAATATTATAGATGTGCAAACGCTTAAAGAAAATAAACTGCTTATTGAATTATTATTTTTTATTGTATGTTGAAATATAAATTATATAAAAGAACTAAAATAAATTATTTTAATAATATATTTTTAAATAGTTTATATATATATACAACAATGAAAACTTATCAGTAAATCAAGGGAATCAACAGTCCATCTAGATTTTCAATTAAAATATTTAAAAACTTTGTCACATATATATATATATATATATATATATATATATATATATATATATATATATATATATATATATATATATATATATATATATATATATGTATATATGTATATATATATATATATTATTATTATTATTATTAAAATGATTCCTAAAGTTTAAAGACTGTTTATTTAAAAATATTTGATTAAAGTGTCAAATTTATTGATTTGTTACTCATAAAATAAAAATACATATCCTTGCAATGTTTGCAAAGTGAAATTGTTATAAAGGTATATAAAAGAGTGGAAATATTTTTTATTATTTGACAAATTGTTTTTAATTAATCTGTTCTTGGTTTAAGGGACTTAAACAATTAATATGTATGAATGTATTTTAGTATTAAAAGAATTAGCATTCGTGTGCTTTACAAATTGATGTTTAACAGCTAGAATTAATTTATATATTCTGTTTTTTTGTTGCCAGATTAATACTTTTAATAGATTTGATTATGTTGAATAGAGCAAGAACGAATAAGTCGTTACCATTCTTTGCTGTAACCTGAGAATAGAATCACAACACATTAACAAAAGTTTTACTAAAAAAGGAAATATTAATTAAATTCTTTTCAACTCTGTACAAATACAAAAAAGAGCTTTATATTTAATATTTTTCTCTTTATTTTTAAAATGAATTCTTGTAAGCAATTACAAACACGAATAGAATAAAAGCAGACGATTATTTAGCACCTTAAATGATAGCCATGAGTCATAAGTGATCTGAAGTGAAGAGAATAATTGTTTCTTCATCACGAATGTTGCAGAATTTTTACGGCTCCCGCGCACTACTGGAAACGGAGAGCCTCATAAATTTTTCTCTTCCTAATACGGTGTCCGAATAACACTTTTTTATGTAATTATAAAGCCGACCTACTTTTTAACAGAAGCATTTCGAACAAAACGAAATTCATTCACACTGTGTTTTAGAAGCCATTTGGAATTTTACTGTAAAAGTTTCGTGTAGCAGTTAGGAAAAATAAAAACAGGCTAATAAGCGATTCACGAAAAACGATTAATAAATACTCATATATTAAATAAACTTTTGAGGAAGTTAAAATATTGATACCTAATTTGGCAATCAGAAGAATGCATCTTATACCAGATTTACTTGCCCCCGAATAAAATAAATATATATTTTTGATTAACGTTCGAAACGTGGAAAACCTGAAATAATTTAACTTTAATTTTAATGGAATCGTAAAGTTCATTATTTAGTTAAAAATAAATTCTCAGTTCATTAGTAAGCAATGAAATACAGATGCATTAAAGCACACATATTAAAAAAGGTTCTTTTTTTTAAAAAAAAAAAAAAAAAAAAAAAAAAAAAAAAAAAAGGCTATGGGTGTTAGCAAAGTAGGAACAATTTTAAATGAATATCTTTATTTTATACTTATTGATGCAAATCATATTCCGTATTAATAAAATCAAAAATTATAAAGGTCAGAATGTGTTGAGGAAAACTTCAGATTTATTTCTCAAAATAAGGATTTACTCTTATCATTTTCAACTGATAAAAGCTAATTCTTAATATTGAAAAGGAATACATTATTACAAAATTAAGCAACAAATAACTTTTTAATGGTAAAAATGTGTGATAAATAACATATAATTATATATACATAATTTTTTGAAGATAAGTACATATATATATATATATATATATATATATATATATATATATATATATATATATATATATATATATATATATATATATATATATATATATATATATATATATATATATATATATATATATATATATATATATGAATTTTTGTAGTACTTTTTGCACAAACCATTGAGTTGTGTTATTATAGTTTATAATAGTTTTTTTTAACTGTCCTAAAAGCTAATTATCTTTTATTTTTAGCCCTGTCATCCCAGTAAGACTTATGGAGGAAAAATAATGTACAAAATCCTTTATTTAGGAATCTGGAAAGAAAACAATTATAGAATTAAACATGGCTATTAATATTGCTGTAACCACATCTAATGGAACATTCGGAAGGAACATGTGTCAAAACACCTCCAGATGTTGTAAGTATATCAGTCATAAGCTTTTAAGATTGTAAAATGTTTTACTCTTGTTATGTGGTACGACTACTCTGAGTGGGAGGTCTCGGTTTCTTAACACCGCTGAGAATTGGTGTTACATCACAGCTCTCTGAATATGCATCTGTCTGGGTATTTGCTTTCCCTGTTTCCTCTTTGTTCATAATACTGCTCTATATCACAAAAAAGTCGTGGAAAATGTATAAATGCTTTCTGATTACTATCAGCTATTAATCTATCAATTAAAATGTATCAAAAGACTGTGCCAGTTATATACAGGGTGTTTCATATTGAATGGGACAAAAAGAATAGCGCTGTGTGACTGTCGTAATGGATTTGTTAGGCCGAAACAAAATTATTCTGCATCTACAATTATACAAGTTTCATTTGGCAACAGGAAAAAACATCGGATGACGAACTCGTCGCTAGAGGCGCAGTTAAACAAAATGGCGTCCATGAAGGAGAAAGCTTACTGTGATTTCGAAAAGGCCAAAACCTCTCCGTTCACCGTCGTGCAAAGACAATTTCGCACGAAATTTCATAAAGAACCACCGCATCCTCACAACATCAACAGGTGGGTGAAACAATTCCAGGATACGGGCTGCTTATGTAATAACAAAACCCCAGGACGAAAAGCAACAGAGCCCGAAGTGGTTGAAAGAAATCGTGAATCGTTTTTACGGAGTCTCTCAAAATCAACGTGACATATAGGTGCAGAACTGAATGTCCATCCCACAACAGTGAGAAGTGTTTTATGAAAGGGTTTTCAATTCAAGACATACAAATATCAGATGGCCCAGGCTTTAAAACCTACTGAAAAATATTGCGCAAGGATTTTTGTGAGAAATTTCAAGAAAAACTCGACATGAATGGATTCGAGAACAGTCTAGTGTTTACCGATGAAGCCAAATTCCATTTATGAGGCAAAGTTAATCGCCATAATTTGCAATTCTGGGGCACGGAAAATGCCCATGTAACATTAGAACATCGGCGTTATTCTCCCAAGGTGAGCGATTTCTGCGCTTTAACAAACAGTTGATCTTTTGGTCCATTTTCACGGAACAATGAATTAATGGAGACATTTACCAAGACATACTCTCTGAGAGTTTTCTCTTCCAATTTGAGGAAGTTGTTCCTACTTTCATTTTGTAGCAAGATGGTGCTCCCCCACATTGGAATGTGATTTGCGTATGTGATTTCCAGAATGAACGTCTACCCCAAAGCTTGATTTGCCTTGCTTGTCCACAGGATTTGACATTGCTTCATTAGCTGATGAGATTCCCAAGTCTAACGCCCTGTAATTTTTTTCTCTGGGGTTTCGATAAAGACAAGGTGTCGGTGCTTCCACTTCATCAGGACTTAGAGGAACTGAAGCAGCGAATAACTGCTGTGTTGAACTCCATCGCAGGGGATCTGCTATCGCGAGTGTCGCAGGAACTTCATTACCGTGTAGACGCTTGTCGTGTCACAAGAGGGTCACATATTGAACACCCGCAAAAACTTGAAGATCTGTAGTTTCGAGATAAATTTAAATTTTCTAAATATTATTAATTACAACGTTCACAATCATGTTTTCTTTTTGTCCCATTCAATTTCCAACACCCTGTATAATATCACAAAACTGTTATAATAGCATCTCTATAAGAACATGCATTGTAACATCTCAAGGCTGATGTAAAGGCGTAAGTTGTAATACCTCAAAAGAGTTTTGTAAAATTTATTTTTTATACTAGAAGATATTGTTAGAATATGTGTTAAGGCAATTCAAGACTGCTGATGTGTCTCTTGGGAAATCTCAAGGCTATCGTAAGGACATCTAGCGTAACATCGTAATGCCATTGCCAGGATATCTGCTGTATCACTCCATGATTGCTGTAAAGATACATTCAAACATTGCAAATAGTCTATAAGAACTGGTGGCTGTTACAGCAGCACGATTCCCAGTTCCTAACCCTGAGAAGGACTCTATCGGTTAAATGGGAGCAGCCGAGTGGGAGTCCGTGATTTATAAGCAAGGATCAAAAAGAAAACCCTCATATCAGGGATTCTTCTTCTCGAAACCTAAAACTAAAAAAGATATACATAAATACATTCATAAAATCTGGAAGGATAGATGATATATATTACCTTTTTTATTTACAACAAGATCTAATAATTATTATAAGATCCTATAATAAGATGCCTTAAGATCCATTAATTTAAAATTTCATTCCATTAGTTAATTTAAAATTAAGTTATGATATTCTCTTCTTTAAGTTATTCGAAAAATCTAAAATAAATGATTTGGAATTTAATATTTTTTATATCTTTTGAGAAAACAATTCTCCATTTAAAAGAAGGGCTCAAGCAGAGCAGAACAAGACCTGCCATCCCCAGAAGTAAATTTCACTTGGAAAACATTACTACCACGACCTATTTAACGTACACCAGCAGCCTTTACTGAACGCGATAGATTTTTGGTAGAGACAGTATTCAGACTCACTGCCTTCCCATATTCAGAACGATGCTCTAACCAAACAGATTACCACAACTATGTGGTACAATTGCTGCACCCGCGTGATTTCCTGTTCTTAGCTCATAGTTGGGCTCTACAAGTTAAATAAAGAGTGGTACAAGTGGTGGAATAATGCTCACCAGAGCATTTGAGAGATTTAGGGTAGGATGCACAAGCCACTATTCATAAACGAGAGATGGATCTCTTGACATCGGGCAGTAAGCAGTCTACCGGTATAAGGTTGCAGTGGAACATATCTACCGGAGGAACTATATATATATATATATATATATATATATATATATATATATATATACATATATATAGTATCAACCCCAACAGACGTCCATTATAGTGTTGGGTGATCTTTCCGCCTTCTGATTCTTAAGAACAAGTTCCTACTGAAAGTAAGTGAACAATGGCTTTAAAAAAAAAAAAATGTGCTTTTTGAAATTTTCTATTTTTCCACTTCTTAGACTGAAAATGCTAAGTGATTTTACACCATGGCTGCTATAATTGGTCAGTAAAGAATCAGCGATTCAATTCCGTTCGATTTTTGATTGCATCGCTCTTTAATTCTTTACCAGTTCTCGCTCAAAGCCTAGTTGAGGTTCCTCTGCACTCTTTAATCCTTATGGCTCACGACTCCATTTCCGGAGACAGCAACAGTCAGCACATCAACTCCTCTTCCTCGTCATTGATTTTGATTCATAACTGTAAAAGTGTTATCATTGTAAGTAATACAGCATGAAATTATACTGTTATATTAAGTCATTTATTTATTTATTTATTTTGCATACTTAATGAAATTTTATTTCTTCGTATATTATTTAATAAAATACTTTTTAGTTGCATTTACCAATTTATAATTTAATTCTTCATTGAAAATAAGGTTTTAAATGTTAAGAAATGAATTTAAATATTTCACTGAGTAGTGAATTAATGAGTTCCGAAAAGAATTAGTTCCTTTAAATGAGTGAACGTATTTTAATCTGGTTCATAAAATGAACAGTTTTGCTCATTTCCAGTTTATTTGAAAGGCAGAAATGAAACCTTGTAGCTTGACAGTGACGAAGGTTGAACCCAGGAATTTTCCTTGTAAATAGCGCTAACCTGATTCCAGGCTATGCTGAGCCACCTGCAAATCACGTATATCGTGGTGAGTTCGTGGAAGATTCCTTGGTTTTCTAGCTTTTCATATCTGAACAGAGCCAATGCGATTAAAAAGTTCTCCCGAAATAAAAATTTCGAAGTGAATATTAGAATGCTTTACTGACCTTAAGCCGATAGACTGTATACCACGCAAAATTATGTTAAAAACATCATTTTTAATGATTTGGTGACTTGGCGAGCTTTTGGTGAGGTTCCTGCGACTTGGCAGTTTATTGGCACGGATTCTTGGCGATCATTTGGCAAAAAATAAGTATTTCTGGAAACACTTTAAGCCGATAGACTATTCACCACGCTGTGTCAAAATCTTCTGTAAAGAGATCTGTAGTAATATCTCATAATTTTTGTCGAGATATTTGCTGTAAAAAGTTAAAGTAGTTCTTGGCTATCCACAGTATATTGTCTTGAGGACAACATTTCACAGATTATGGGAAACACTATTTTCTCAAGAATTAAAAAATATTGAAATCTTAAAGCAATTACATCGTCTGTTTCGGATAACCTTATGACAATATCGTAACTCAATTTTAAATTAACTAATAGAGCAAAAATTAAAATTAATGTATCTTTTGGCATCTTATTAACGTGTCTTATAGATATTGGGTCTTGATGTAAGGTAGTATATTCTTTCTATCCTTTTGGGTTTTATGAATGTATGTGTTTGTGCATTTTATGTATATCTTTTTTAATTTTAGGGATCGAGAATGAGATCCCTTGATATAAGGGTTTGCTTCTTCATCCCTGCTTGTAAATCACGAAAACTTGGCTGCTTCCAATAACGGCAAAGACCATTTCTAGGCTAGGTACTGGGAATCTGTTGCACCTGCATGTTTCTCGGCACCTAACCCTGAGTTGGGCTCTACTAGTTACACAATCATGTGGAGTCTTCGTTGTTTCGAATCAGGGACCAAAGAGAAGACCCACAATAATTGGCCTGCCACTCTCAGAAGTATTATTTCATTTGGAAGACATTGCGATCACGACCTGTTTAACGTGTCCCAACCACCTTCAGTGAATACGACGGATATTCGTCTAATCGGCCGAGATTTGAATTCACTACCTTCTGATAATGAGAACAACGCCCTCACCAACCTGGCCACCGCAGGAGTAGGTGCACGGAAGTATGCTGACGCAACAACAACTTCGTGACTGGATGTTTGTAATGATTCAGAATTTATTTTAAACTGTAGCTTCTGATCGCAATCGGATGCAAAGAGTGGCAGCAGAACGATGCACCAGATCGAATGATTTCCAAAATAGATCCTTGTAGATGTGCATACAAAAAGCAGAAACGCTAACATCCATCTATACTTATTCGACTGTTATTGAAATTGTACATCAGAGTTTCCACTTTTAAGACTGACAGTTGGGTTATTCAAATAGTTTTATACTTTCAAAAAAAGATCTTTTTAAAGACATGATTCTCTAAGCTCAATCAAAAATGTCTGGATAGTAAAAGTCTGTTCATTCTCAGAATAGAAGATCATTTATTTCGACTTTGTATAATTACTGCAATGGACTTATTCCATCGCTATCGAGAACGGCCTACATTATTCCATCTCTTGGGGGATGAATACAATGCTGGCCACCCAAAATGCAACATACTCAAGGGAGCTCGCACATCATGTGAAATCCATAATATGGGCTCAGGGCTATGATATAATCAGCCATCCAGCGCGCATGAAAGTCATGGGAGACAGAAAGCCAAATTTCTGCTTTCTTATAAATTTT
Organism: Latrodectus elegans; assembly: GCA_030067965.1. Lineage (NCBI taxonomy): Eukaryota > Metazoa > Arthropoda > Arachnida > Araneae > Theridiidae > Latrodectus > Latrodectus elegans. The sequence goes on along the minus strand of CM057819.1, from coordinate 8,970,979 downwards.
TAGAAATTCTAACTGTTTGAGAATTTTACCAAGCACTTTGAAAAAAATAAAAACTTAAAGTAACTTTTTAATAAAGGAATATATTTTATATTTATTTCAGAGCAAGTCGGACGATTTGGATTTTCAAGACTTTCCAATAAAATTGCAAAATTACAATAATATTTACAAGAAAGTTATCTATATTTTTTTACTAATATTGAAAACAAACTGCGTAATGTAACTTGTATGAGATAAATAAAATGAAATTTTATATTAAAATCAGTATCTCATTTGTTTTTTACTGTTTTATACAAATCACATATTTATCAGACTCTTTTACTAGGATTAATTGTTTTTGTCATAACTTTTATCATAACTTATTAAATATTACTTTTATGATTAGTAATCTTTATAACTTCTTTTAGACAATTTGCAAGCTTAATAGATATTTTCTTACCCTGAATTATCATAATGATAACTTTTACTGTATATATAATCTTTCTGGAGGTTTTTCTTACAGTAACTTTTATACAAAATTATATGTATAAAAAAAAATTATGACTTTAACGCGTAAATTACAAATTTACTATTTTCTTTGGAGTGAGTCGCTTCATGGTCATTATTTTTCAGTTTACTAGATGTTTTTTTATACAATATCCTTTTTTTTATTTGAAAAAGAAAATTTTCTTTAAAAGTCTTTTGCCACCTTCCAATTGACACTTTCAACAACGCTTTGATGTAAAATTATAGATGTCTTTGGCCTTTTAAGTACATCTTTGGAAACAGACCACATCCATAACAATTCACATTATTTAACAAGAAGATGCTGCTTCCAAGCAACACCTTTTACAAGCTCACTTTATACCATTTTTCCAGCCGCATCTCTAAGACTTTCGATTTTACTAACGAAGAAAAGGAATAAATATATTATTGCCTTACCTTTCAGGTGACCGAAACTATTAAACACAGCAAACGACTTCATAATTTCAAAGCGATGGTTAAGTAAGGAGATCAATATCTGGAACGGGTCCTCTCACCAAAAATTCCACACCATGATTGATGACGTATATTAGATCCTATATTCATATGTAGGCGCTAACCTGGATTGTACCTTTAAGTTAACAGGCTTGGAATCATCTATCACCAAGCACCTAGTCATTTTAACGACGGTCACGTGATGTCGGCCACACTTGAGCTAGCACCCTCCTCTCCACATTAGCGGAAGGACTTTGGACGTCACATTTGAACGTGGACACGTCCCCAACCCACGGAGCTCTAGCAACCCAGTGAGGGAGTGTACGTGGTCATCCTCCCAATCACTGCCGCAGTAAACGATGCTTCACTTTGCTGATCTTAACATGAAGCGACGTGAAACTACTGAGCAGCTAGAACTTACAGACCCTACAGAAAATTCAGAAAATTTAATGCGCTTAAAATTTTCCTGTTTCTCTTTAAGGTTTTTCTGTTGAATTGGGTATAGAATCTACAACCTTATGGATACGAGAGGGACATCCTTTCACATAAGACTATTGCGGACGTCGTGAGACCATAAATGATCAGAAATGATTTTAAGCTATTACACGTGGAGTATCCATATGAGTTGATGAAAAAGTTCACTTTTATGTTAATATAGACATAGTGTTTTATCATACTTATACAATAATTCATATTTTTTTATAAAGTAAATTTTAATACAAAACAAATTATCAATTGAGAGTTAATGACTCAAAATTATGTGGTTACTAAAGGAGATAAAAATGGCCTTTAAACTGGGTTAAGTTTTTTTTATAAAAATTGTATGTTAACGAGACTCAGTCACAGAAATGATAAATTTTTAAACATTTTAATACACTTATCTTAAGTTCATCGCAACCAAATGGAGGGTCCTTGATACGAGCACAGCTATTGAACTACGGTTATATAGTGGTTGTGCTTAGCTATTTCCTTTCACTTGTTCTGGGGTGGGTATTTGGTAGTTTTCGTGGTTACCTCTCTGTGACACCTGAAAATGCCCCACTATGAATAAAAACGTCACCTACCTTAAGCGTACTGAGCTCCAATGGTTCAGCAGCTTCCTGTAAGATTATTAATGTGGGTTTCATTCGCAGTGATGGGGAGGAGGACCACTTTCACCCTCACTGGGCCTCCTGAGCTCCGTGGGTAGGGGACGCGTTCACGTTCATCTAATGTCCAAAGCCCTTTCCTAACTGTGGCGTGGATGTGGAGAGGAAAGTGCCAACTCCAGTGCGACTTCGCCTCTTGGTTCAAAACTTTGATGCGCTTGATGTTAGGCAGATATTCCAAATTAGTTAACCTTTTAAGGTGTAAGACAAGTTTAGCCTACACCGCTATGTATGTATCTGAAATATATCTCTGTACTAGATTCAAGGAAGTATGCTGGTGCAACGTGTATTATATACTTCAAGTTGTGCAAGCGATTAACTTGAAGTATATAATACACGTAGATTAATATAAGCCTCGCTGTCTATTTTTGCTTAGTAAAAATATATAATTTTAATAAATTATATATTTTTACTAAGTTTTTTGGTAATTTTAACAAAAACATGCGAATTGCTGAAATTCTCGTTTTTATTAAAAAGAACAAAAATGGCAATAAAATTCGATTCCTAAAAATATTCATTACAGATAGTTACAGTTTTATTTTTATTCGTCCGTAATATAGATTATTTATTTCTGAATCTTTAAAGCAATATTTTAATGATGTATCAAGTTTCCACATTCACACATGGATTACATAAATTCTTCTCACAAGATTAAATCAAAATAAATTTTGTACGAAAAGATTGGAGTGAAAAAAAGTTATTTATCTTAATCTACAAGGTTACAGTAGTAACCCTAACGATCAACACGTGTTAAGTGGGTGGAATTAAGAAATATCTTGTGATTTATAAAGAATCTGAAGTAAGCATTTTTTTCACTTAGGAGCTCATCATTTTTAGTAAATACCCCAGGGGGAAATACACTTTCACAACTCTGTTTATAATTTGCTTTCTTTCCGAAGATAAAAAAAAAAAGATAGAAAGAAAGAAACTTAAAGGCGTTAACCATAATCGTTAATCTTGCCTAAACTCCTTCGCAAACAGAGAAGGAGAAAAAAAAAATAAAGGAATCAATTTGGTCTACAAAATATCGTTCTATTCTCCCACCTATAATACCCACTCTTTTTTTTTTTTTTTTTTTCTGCGCTGTCATAATAAAAGCAAACGATATAGTCTGCTAAAGAAGTGGAGGTGGCGAGGGGGAGAAATGAAAACACACGCACCACCCGAACGGAAACAATGAACTCGTCTATTGGTTCCCTTCAGCCAATAAGAAAAGAGCATCTGAGGGATCGCGTGCGCTCTCTTACCGCTTCACTGGATTTCGAGAGAAGGGGAAATTCGACCATTCGATTTCGGGTTCATTTTTGCGCGCGCTCCGTTAGAGTGAGAATCGTGAGTGTTCAATGAAAAGCTATTGGATACCGCCGAATTGAAACTTTGTGTTTATAGTGTGCATTTCCCTTTGGAATAACTCACGCTACATTTTTTGGGTTATGATACGTATCCCGGTGGATGAACAGGTAAGCTGTGGAATATTTACCCATTTTTCTTCTATTATTTTTGTTTTGTTTTTATTAAAGAAATAATGCCATTAGAATTTTATTGAAAAGCATTATGAATGATTTCATTTCATAGGTCAATGCAACTATTTGCATTCTCACTAATGAATAAAATGTATTCATCACCAATTAAAACAATGAAAATTCATCTCCAATTAAACACAATGCCAAATTATCACCATTTTATAGTGGTGAAGTAATGATATAAGGAAAAGATACAAAATTATATGTATAATTTCATTATCTTTCCAAAGTTTTTTCCTTGGATATGCAATGATACAAAAGAAAGAAAGAAAAAAATTATTTTTAAAATATGTTTAATTTAATTTCATCTATCTTTTGTTGTATTTAAAATTTAAGAATTATTTGATTTACGTAGAGCGAAGTTAGGGTTTAAAAGGACGCGAGATATTGATAATAACAGTCCCTTCAATATTTATTATAATCTTATGTTGTAAATTGAATGATATTTTTGTTATTATATAAATTGTCTAATATCTCAAAAGTTATTTAATTATGTTTAAACATTTATTTAACTATATTAAAATCATTTTTTTGTGTAATAATGTAATTATTTAGATAAAATATGTACATTTTATGATTAGTAATTTAAAATATTAAGTATCATTAAATGTGAAATATAATTTGTTGATTTCATAAATATGAAACAATTATAATTTTTAATATTATAAAAATATTTCTTTAGAAAAAAGTAAAAAAAAATTAAAAGGATCGTTGTAGCGGACATGTTAACTATAGAATAGTTAAACATATGTTATACATAAGCTTCATTGAGCGAATAATTTTATGGCTATTTTTTAAATAGCATTGTCCTACTCCTATTGCCCAAAAATATCTAATTAATGAAATTTGACATTATAAACTGCTTACAATTAACTATAAGCTTATTTCATATTTTACAATAATCATTATAAATTTCAAATACTAAAAATAAAATGCATTTTTTCAATAATTTTTATTAATATTTTTATATTTATATAATTAAATATGCTTTTTTAAATTATTAGTAATATTTTGTACACAGAGACTAATATAACGATAGGAAACATTAGTACGGTGAAACATGTGACAAATTTATATAATTTTAAACATATATTATTTAAAAAATAAATAAAAAAACTTTTTATTTATGGAGTTTGATATTTTTGCTAAATTCTTTTTTTTAAGTAACACTGCAAGTTTTTAACTGTAAAAATGAGTAGTTCTAAACATTTTTATTGTATTTTTAATACAATAATTTTTATTTAGAATGATGTTAAAATTACGAAATTTTTAGGCAGTAATTTCTTCACTTACTAGAAGCTTGGCAGTAATTATAAAAATATCTTTTAATACTGAGGAACGAAATCATGAAAAATAAATCACTTTTTATATATATAAATGAAACAGATATTTTCTTCAATTCTTAATCCGTTCTTTTAAATTATATTATTATTATACATAGATATTAAGATTATTTTAAGTATTATGAATAATATTAAAATTATTGGGAAATATATAAGATAAATAATGTGCAAAGATTTTTTTTCCTGCTGCGTATTTATAATTTATCGTATCCAGCAACACATTGAATTTTATTGATCACTTTACTAATCACACCAATTTTTCGGAAGCATCTTCGACTCGACAATTTAGAGAAGAAATATTTAACTAATTAAAATACTAAAATTTCATTACAACTAATTTATCATCTCTGTACATATGTTCATAGTTATCTTCTTTCATTAACTTCTATACAGAAAAAAATTAACTATTCTTTTCTTTTGTAGTTTTTATTTTTGTCAGATAAATTTATAAGAGCTTGTTATTTATAATCATCTAAAAATCAGATTTACTATTTCTCTTCAAATCTCATTATATATATGTGTGTGTGTGTGTGCATGGACTGATTGCGGAATATACTAATTGCTTATCGGCAGTAATTCCATCTTCGTTAGAGACTGTCATTTTAGAAACATGATAGAGTGACGAAGTCAAGGTTCGAACGTGTAGAAATTGCTTGTGTGTCACGTAAATTGAGAAAAGGGCGTTAATTTCCTGTGCAACGAAATTGCATAGAGTTTGTAATCCTGACGATTTTAGCTGAGCTGGCAGGTGACTTGTTTTTATTCTGGTCTTAAGTTCAAAGGTTGAGAAGTTCGATTCCTACCTCAGGTGTGGATGTTTGTAGTTGTCTGAATTTCACGTTAAAGTATGAGTCGCAATACAATCTCTCCTCGTCTGTCGATCCCCCCCCCAACAACTGCCACCCATTCTTGATTCAGAAATGTCAGACGAGATTGAAGCCTCCTCCCATCTAACTTCCACAGCAAAAATGCATGAAAGGACAATGGCATTAAATCACTATATGTAATTGGTGAAGCCGCTTAAAACACTGAATCGAATGGGATAGTGTGTGCCTTTTAAACTGTTCACAAAGCTAATTGAGGTCCTGGAAATCTTCAATTAGTTTTTTTATTCATTTTATGAAGTATCATTGATAATTAAAACGATCAATACTTAGTGTTTAATAAAATTAATATTAGCTAATTATTTTCGTCAAAAAATAATAAATTAATAAAAAAGGTTTTGATTCACCACAAGTTTTTGTTAATCAGTTGCCTTGGGATGGATGCAGATGGTAGCGACAGAATTTTTCTTTTGTGGAATGCCTTTCTGTCATATTGAAAACAAAAAATCTTCGTAACGTCAAAAACTCAATTCCGAAATGCTTACGGTTTTAGGCCGCAAAACCAAAATCAACTATTGATCATTTGTTTCAAAATTGAGCGTTATTTAAAAATAAGGATGTAAATCTGTACAGTTTGATGCTTTCCATATTGTTGTGGAATCAGCTGGAAACTAAATGTGGTTAGCACCTTGGTTTCAGTTCCAAGATCGTGGGTTCAGTCCCTACGAAATATTTCACGCATCTTTGCAGATTAAACATCGGGGAAAAATATCTGTAGTGATTTAGAATTATCTTTAAGCCTTAAATTCTCATCGAATGAAATCGTGTACGCCAAAAATGACATAATAAAGTAATAACTACATAAACTACATTCGGACACATTCGGAAGTTAATTTATTAAATTAAATAATCTAAAAAAATAATAACTAAAAGTAATTTTGATGAATATTTATATTTATTACAATTAGCAATATTTTGCTTTTTGGCAATATTTACGCTTCTTTTGACTGAAATTATTTTAACGGTATTTATCCTAGGGCCACTGTAGCTTGACGTTAAAAAGCATCATTTTCATTGTTGTGAAGTCGCGGGTTCGAAACCTGATCTTTCTAAGGACAGAACCAATGCTTTTAAAAAGCTCCATAAAATTCAATGTCCCTATGTTGGGGAGGAATGTCTTTTCAATTGTCGATCTCGTCACATTAACGTGGTTCAAAATGGCAAAGTGTTTGATTGTGTTTAATGGTTTTGGCTCTTCAGAAATATACGTCTTATCGGAAATGTAGCGAAAGAACTTAAATTAAGTTTCATGTTGACCTAATAATAGAACATCGTTCTTAGTAATCCATCACAGATACTGTTGAGCAGCCAGAACTGAGTGTTACTTTTCGGCTTTCTGTATAAACTCCTTCTGAGTGGGTGCTTGGGATTTTTTCGAGTTTTCTCTCTCGCTTCACGTGAATGCATCCCTCTGTTTAAAGTCCTCCTGATGGCTAAAATGCTTTCTAACGGCTTTCCATCGTTACATGTCCACTGCTTGATGCCAAGGCCGCGGTGGCCTGGTTGGTTAGGGCATTGTTCTCATTATTGGAGTTAGTAAGTTTGAATCCCGGCATGAGCGAAGGCCCTATGCGTTTACTAATGGCGGCTAGGGCTCGTTAGAACTGGGCGTGGTTGCAATGTCCTCCAAGTGAAATGATACCACTTGGGTTGGCATTCCACGTATTGGGAAATTCCTCCTTGGTCCCTGCTTCAAAATCGCGAATACTCCACCCGGCTGCTTCTATCTAACTACTACAGTAAGTGTATAAAGTATTCGTAAAAATTATAAACATAAATTTTATTTTAATTGATTATAAAGATATAATAGAACATATTTTCACTAGTTTCATGTGAAATTTAAACAAAAATAATTTTATACATGAATAAATATTTGCAAAACTGAAACAATTCAACATTTTGTGGTGTAAAAAGTATTCGTACATGAGGCATATATTGGCCAATACAACCATAATATTTCAGCTAATACCTTGTAAGATATATTTTAGCTCGAATAGTTGCTTTTAGTCTGCTTGGCATCGATTCCACCAATTTTGCTGTTATTGAGCTAGATATGGCGTCCCATTCTTGATTAAGAGCTGATTCCGAATCATTTTTATTAGAAATATGTCTGGACCTAATATTTTTATCAAGAATGTCCCATAAATTCTCGATGGGGTTGAAGTCCGGTGATTGAGGAGGAAATTTCATGAATTTTGGTGTATTATATAGTATCCAGAGCCTTGTGTTTAGGGCTGTGTACTTGGGGTCGTTATCATGCATGAAAGCGTAATCACAATTCAAGCCCATTTTTGTCACACTAGGTCCTAAATTATTGTTTAAAATGTCAATATATAGTTGATGATTCATAATGCCTTTAATAAAGAATAATTTGCCCACCCCAGAAGCACTCATACACCCCCAAACAAGCGGACTTCCACCCCATGTTTCACTGTTGGCACTAAATTCTTAGGATGCATTTCTGTATTACGCTTTTTTAATACCATTCGTCTCTCGTCTAATCCAAATATGTTTTATTTATTTTCGTCTGTAAAGATAATCTTTTCCAGAAATCTGGACTTTCATTAACGTATTGCTTGGTGAAAGACAATCGTAACTTCCGATTCTTCTCGTTGACAAAAAATTTTCGTCTCGCAACATGGCCATGGTAACATTCATTTCTGCATGCATTTCGAACATACTTACGGAGACTGCTGTTCCCATGTTCTTTAGTTCTGATGTTAATGTAGGAGCACTTATTTTGGGATCCTTCTTTAATGAACATACCAGAAACCGTCTGTCAGATGATGTCAATAGACATGGTCGCCCAGTACGAGAACAGTTTTGAACCGTTAGAGTGGCATTAAACTGTTTTATGATTGACTGCACAGTTGAACGGGCTGTACCAACCAGATCAGAAATCTGGTTGAACGATTTACCATTTTTACGGAGCTTTAAAATAATTTCTCTTTCGGAAACACTTGTCTCTTTAATTTTACGATTAATTACAGAATTTCTAGTTTCTCACTACATTAAAATTTTCCTTGAAGAACCTTTTAAGTAACTTACAAGATGACGTCAATTAACTACATCTTAATGGCTAAACCAATATCAAAATATAACTAAAAAAATTGTATTTCTTTTAGTGTACGAATACTTTTTACACCACAAAATGTTGGATTGTTTCAGTTTTGTAAATATTTATTCATGTATAAATTATTTTTGTGTTAATTTCACATGAAACTAGTTAAAATATGCTCTATTATGTATTTATAATTAATTAAAATGGAATTTATGTGCATAATTTTTATGAACGGATCTCTTTTAAATCAATTGTAATACAGAAATGTGCTGTACGAATACTTTTTACACTCACAGTATAGCCCAACACATGGCTAGGTACCGGGAAGCATGCTGGTGCAACAACTGCTCAATGTCAAAAATTAAGTTAAGTGAATTTTAAATTTTTTTCGCATCTATTGCAAGTGTTACATGACATTTATACGAGACAAATTTAATAGTACATTCAGCTGCCAGTTTGCTGTGTTGAACTTTGTGAGGCTTACTTAAGTGATTAGGCTATATTAAAATCATGATTTTTTTCAATTTTACATTATTATTTTATTACTATTCTTTTTTTGATCAATCATTATTTTGGAATTAGGCGTGGCTCCTTTTTTAGTTGATTTTATTGTTGAAATAATGTTAGGTAATATGTCAGTCAACTTCATTGATCAATCAAAATCGATCTGGGCGGATTATTGCACATTTCGACCATTTTATGTAATGTTGTTTATCTCTCTAAACCGTTTATCTTTAAATCGTTTATCTCTTGTTGACTGTAATTTTCACAGTAAATAAATTTAGAAGATTCATTTGATGAAATTATTTTGCTGGATCAAAAAATACGAGTAAAAGATGCAGAAACTTTATGCATTAAACAAGAAATAAACAATTGGCGATAAAAACTGAAGATATGGCATTAATTTTTTCATTGTTTATACTTTTATATCAATATCAATATTCATTTTATTTCAGATCTCAAACCGTTAAATGTGTAAAATTCCATAGAATAGGATAAAAAAAGCATTAAACAGCACGATTTTTCACCAACAGTAGAAAACTATATGCCAAATACACGGTTGTTATTTTGATAAATCATTTGTGTTTCTTTAGATACATAACACTGCAGTTTAACAGAAACTTTTTATTTTTTTTACAACACAAATTGTTGGAAATGTAGGAATATTTTTAAAGTCAAGGGGGATTCTGACGTTAAAAAGAAATCCACCTAAGAGAATGATATAAAATTTTACTGCAAGTCAGACAAAAATTAGCGTTATCGTTAATAAACTTATGACTTAAAGTATCTGTATGTGTAATTATTTCCGCAAATAAGCTAGCTGTTCCAGAAATATGTGGTAAAATATTTAATTCAAATTATTTTTAATAAATTAAATTAACTTTTTGTGTTTTAATTCAAATTCAATATACATGGGGATCAATATGAAACGTTTTGGCGTCAGCTTGGTAGAATTCGCGCCAACTTTCCTGAATGGAGATGTTTTAAATATGCATTTTCAAAACACAAAAAAGTATTGTAATCTACCCTTTTTCAGTGAATATGTTTGCTATAGATTTTTTACAATTTTCTTTCAAATGAAAGCTAGATGTTGGATAGCACATATATACAAAATTTTGCAGAAATACTTTGTTGGAGTCATTGAAAACTTCTAAATTTTACAGTTTTATCTAAAAATAAATTTAGTTAGAAAAAATTGTAAGCTCTTCTATTAAAGTTGTCGTGCTGTGTTTGAAAACTGTTCTACCGTGTAATTGCTTCAAATGCAAGTGAAAGTAATTTGAAAAAATGTTTGAGTATGGGGAATGAATTAATATATATATATATATATATATATATATATATATATATATATATATATATATATATATATATATATATATATATATATATATATATTGGCTGGACCCCAAGCCGCATGTTTGTAGGACTGCGCATTTCATAGTAGTAGGTTTTAGATTTGCATTTTAACCTCAACTAAAGTGAAATGCATTCAAGAATCCATTTTTTTTTAATCGTAAAAGTTGCTTGATGTTGTCAATTGTAATATTGCCCTTTTGTTTCCCGATACTTCATACCACTGACATTTCCGCCGGAACCGGAAGTCTTCCTCAGAATCATCACGCATCCGTATTTAACAGTTTTCACGAAGGAGCAGAAATGAAAGGAAAAATATGGCGATAGAATGTCACTTTCGATGTTTCCGAAGTGTGGAGGTGGCAAATAACTCAATCAAATAAGTGCCTCGCCGTTTCGCGGAAACGAGCCACATTTGATCAAAAAATATTTCCGATGAATTGATTCGGATTATTTATCTCCCGGAATTGCCATTTTTAAAAGAGAAAAGTGTCATTTGTATATCGTGCTTGTTATTATTCACATGAAAAATTAAGTAATGATATAGTTGAGACAGTCAAACATTTATTATAAACATCCATTACTTTCTCCTCTCTCTTTTTTTTCGTTTCTTTTATAATTTTATGAATTAACTTATCCTCGGGTTGAGTAATGTCGACTCAGATTTTCGTCCCTTCTGTGGTTCAGTAACCAATCATGCTTGGGGACTGAACGATGAGGAATTCACGCTAGGTTGACCACTAACCGGGATATATGTTTCGCACCCCAAGGCCCTCAGTCAGGAAAACAGATATGGGCACTCTAGGCCATGTCGTGCTACATGCTTAGTTTTGTTATGAAATAATTTGTTGAATTAACTTTGACTACAGAGAGTTTTGTCACCGCATTCAAAAAATGGGTTTAGTTTACATTAATTAGTGTAACACATTTCCAATTATCCGCATCTAATGATCAAAGCTGCTAAAAACTGCCAACTACTTTGCCATTTTGGATCACGTTCGAGTGACTAAGTTTATACCTGAGCTGGCACTTTCCTCTAAATAATACGCACACATTAACTGGACGTTAGACCCTACGAGGTTTTTATCGTGCATAGGCTCTCTCAACTCGATGGTCTTGTGCTGTGTCAGGTACTCAACCCACGTATTTTACACCAGACTACTGCAGCATGAATACGTACTATTTTCTTCTAGATCATTTTGAAGAATCTTGACTTTTTAGTATGGTGCTAGTTTTACGGCTAGTTTTTGCTTACGTGGATTCTGAATAAGAAAAAAACACCCACAACCAAAGTGGGAATTAAATCTGTGAATGGTTGAGCTGAAGAGTGGAATGCAAACCTTTCAGATTCTTATTTATCTTAAAGAAGATAAAAGCACAAATGCGACGTTTATATTGCGAATGATTTTTGAGATTATCTTGTACATTTGAAAATCATCTTAATTTTATATGCATGGTTTTATTTAATTGGTACTGGGACGCGAGAAATTCCTATTTCCTTTCTAAATTATTGTTTTTATTCTGAAAGATATGTAAACATCTCTGAGGTTTTAAAAATGCTTCAGTTTTGTGAATATCGGTAAATGTTTTTCAAAACATTTCAAACACATTTGTAAATTGAAAATACTAAGCCAGACGAATGGCGGTTAGATTAGCGCTATTATTTAGTACATTATTTAGGAGAAATTAGTCTCTATCTTTGAAGCAGTAAGTCCCGAGTTCGAATCCTGGTTCGGGTATGGATGTTTCATTCTCTGTGTGTGTTTGTCTTTCTTTATCACTTCACTTTCGGAATGAAGATGACATACCCATTAGGTGCCCCACTGTATGAGATGCTTCTATGAAGATTGCACACCCACTGGCTGCCCCACTATATGAGTTCTGTAATGGGCAAAGAGATCTTCATCCATTGTAAAGCTGAATAGGGTAAATGCCTAAGGGCAGCCTGGCATTGGAAAAAAAAGTTCGAATAATTGATTCTCAGCATCTTCAGCAAGTTCCAAAAAGTCACCAAGTGTTCGATTTTGTCGCCAAGATATCAAAATTTATCTCATCGTTTCATAGCATTTTCCATTCAGGTAAATGTGTAAGCTGAAAAATTAAAATATCTTTTTTTTTGTTTTTTGATTATGCAGCTATTAATAAATTAAAACAGTTGCATAAACAGACCTCTGTTAAAGGTCATTTGTAAAACCGTAAGATCTCTATCGATAATTTGTAGCATTCATATGTTGCCATTGAGGAAACTCTCAAAACCCACTTTGACAAACATGCATGCAAACGCAGAAGCGCCAAATCTAACATCCGTTTTTCAAAAGTGGCTGGGATCGAACCCGGAATATTTCACTGTGAAGACCGTGGTCCGACTAGTAGATCCGGTAAACTGATCTACAACTTAAAGAGTGAATTCCGAATCCCCATTTAAAGAAGAATCGAACCTATATACTGTTAAGCGGAAGACTAGGCCGCTTACTATTCTTCTGTTAATCCAACATTTAATGAATTAGAAAACAAAGTTCTCTCTACGAACATTCGCAGATATTCTTCGGAATATAAATACAGGAATTTCTATTCTTATTAAATTCAAGAAGTTGAATGGAATTACTTTTGCAAATATTGAAAAAAAAATATTTAAATTGATTTTCATCGCAAAAATTAATTTTATTTGAAAATTTTTGAATTTTTTGAATTATATGTTTATTATTTTATAATATTTTTTTTCAAAGTATATCTAATAAAGAATGTTGGAAGTTATTCTTACAACGAATATTCTAATTTTCTGGAAAGTAGACATTATCTAACCACATCGACATTATCTAACTACACAAGTTTTTATTTTAGCGGGGATTAATTGTGTGGAAAAAAAGTGATACTGTAATTTTAGTGCTTTACAGTGTGACTGTACAGTCACATCTTGACTTCGCCGCTCTCACCGGGAGGAGGAAAAAACCCATTTTCGTGGATGCACGTGTTCGGTTCGTGCTTTATGGCTATTCCCGATAAAAACGCTTCTTCCCCTCCCACACCTGTATCGCGTCAACCCCCGCAGACCCCCAGCTGAGATGACATTCTCATTCGAAAGTGGCATCATAAAATGGGGGGACTTCGTACGTGGGAGGCTGGGGTTAAGGACCCACCTCTTTTGCATAGGAGGAATACTCAAATATTTAGATAGGGTGACAGGTGCGGTAAATGGCTTTGTACCTGGGCGTCTTGGCGAGGAACCGGAGGAGAAATCACAAAAGGTGTTTGACATTTTTTCTCTGTCACATTTATTCTAATCTTCATCTCGTTCCAACATTGCATGGAAAAAATAAAAAGGCTGCTGGTAAACTTGCATTAATTATCAGATCATGAAAGTTTTTACATTTTGGAAATCATAATATTTTTGGCGAAAGAATACTTTAGCATTTTTTTTATTTTGTCACCTCGTATTGGACAACATAAAGATCAAAGGTGGTAGTAGAACATTATCCCTTAGAAAGGATCATCCTTTAAAGAGGCGAAGGAGGAAACAGGAAAATTCCCAAGCACCCACCCCAAAAACGTGCATGTTGAAAGCAGAAACGAAACATCCAACTATCGTTATTCAACAGTTTCTGAAATCAAAACCAGAGCCTTATTATCCAAAGAGCAATGTCTTGTCACAAGATTGCTCACAAAATATTGGCTCGATGCCGAGTCACATCTTGGATTTTATATTATAAACTTGTAAATATGATGGCACATGGTGAGAAGGGCATTCTTCTACTGATGGTAGTGGGATTTACGCCCAACCCAGAAAGGGACCCGACTTACTCACTATTGGTAATTGGAGCACGTAAATTAGCATTAGTCACAATGGCTTTCAAGTTAAATGATATCTCAAAGTACCACGTAATGGCTGAAGGTCTTCTGCTTGATCGAAGATTCTGCTTACGAGATACCATAGCACACTTATTGGATGTCCCACAATATTAGAAGCTATCAATCTTATCCCCTTGTAATGCCGAAAGATGAAATTATCCCAGTGACCAGGTATCGCAGAAAAATAAAATTCGTGTACTTCCGAAAATCTATTTTTACGTTAGGTGGAATTAAGTTATTATGATGCATTTTCAAACGCTCAATTTTGCTGACAAAATCAGGTAAACACCACCAACCAGTTCTTCATTTTGTGTCACGATCCATGAGCGACGTCGATATTGTTCATTCTACAAATCGCTTACGAATCGACACCTGTTATCGATATCTGTTGGATCAATTATTGAATCTGCTACTTTTCGAAAATTAGAGCGATGCAGATCCTCGAGCAACACTCTGAAATGTTATATATACATATGCTTGTTTACATTTCCAATATAAACGTTGAAAAGTACTACGTTACTATAAAACGTTGCAAAGTTCTACGTTACTATAAAACGTTGCAAAGAACTACGTTACTATAAAACGTTGCAAAGTACTACGTTATTATAAAACGTTAATAAATACTACAATGTTATAAAATGTTTTAAAATACTACGTTACTTTAAAATTTTTAAAATACTACGTTACTTTAAAATTTTTAAAATACTACATTACTATAAAACGTTATAAAATACTACGTTACTATAAAACGTTCCAAAATACTACGTTATTATAAATCGTTGCTAAGTATTACGTTTTTATAAAATGTTGCAAAGTTCTACGTTACTATAAAACGTTGCAAAGTACTAAGTTATTATAAAACGTTTCGAAATATTACGTTACTATAAAACATTGAAAAGTACTATGTTAATATGAAATGTTTCAAAATACTTCGTTGCTATAAAACGTTTCTAAATACTACGTTACTACAAAACGTTGCTAAGTGCTACATTACAATAAAACGTTCCGAAATATTTCGTTACTATAAAACGTAGCAAAGTACCACGTTACTATAAAACATCCGGAAGTACATCAGCAAAGTGCTAAAAGGTTTTTGTCTTTGTATCCGCATAATGGGATCGATATCTGATCCTCTCCACAACTGTCCTGTTCAGAGAATCTTTCCACATTAAATATTTGAGGGCATCATGTACATATATCAAAATAGTGTAAGTGCTAGAGAAGCGTTTACCAGCTCAGGAGTCGACTTCGAGTTTTAATTGTGATTTCTGTGGTTTTCTGTGTGACGCGTTTTGCTAGTCTAAAATGCATAGCTTAAAAAAAAAAAAAAAAAAAAAAAAACATATGAAGTAAAGAAAATATTTTCAATTTTTTCATATTTCAAAACATTTGTCCTGTGGTAGTTATGTAGGTGAAAGGATGCTCTATAACCTGGAAAGCAACAGATTCGAATCCTGTATCCAAACCGAAGACTGTCTCCTTGAGAAAGCATGCGCAAATTAAATATTTGGTAAGTGCAATTTGTCTCTCTGATGTTGTGAAGAGGAGGTGAAAGCTCCGGTGTCGATTCCGTCACTTGAGTTTTTTTTTTTTTTTTTTTTTTTTTTTAAGAAAAAGTTTATGTCATGTTTGTCTACGTTTATCCCTCGCCAGAAACGGGTAGCCAGTAAAATACTACACTTCTTTGGCACACTTGATTTCACAACTTCTGCTGCGTTTCCATTTCGTAAAAAGAAACATCTGACTAAACCTTATTTAACTCAACACACCCATTTCATAATGCAAATCTTTCTTTAAATGCGCTTTCTTAAAAATTTATCCCTGTTTGCGAAACTGATTATGATTGAAAAAAATATCGTCGAAACTCAAGAACTCCCGGCTTTATTTTGGGTGGGTCCCCTTTACACGCGGTGTTGTTTTATTAGCGCAATTCTGAAATATTTAATTCAAGAGAGTGTTAACTCCACTTTCCCAATCGGCCGCTCTCGCGGAGAGAATGTTTCCTGTCCCTAGACGCCGAGCAATTTTAATAAAGCGAAGCCGCTGAAAAATTTCCTTTTCTCTTCAACTCCTGCAAATGTTAAGACTCGCCCGAATATTGCGCTCGTTATTACCTTTGGAGTGAAGCTGAGTTTTATTTTGCGCGGACCACACAGTGTGATTTTAGCCCGATAAAACGCCGTCCTGGTGGGAAAGCGCCGCATATATTCTTATTTTTTTTAACTATCGTCTGCAGATAAATTAATTCCTTTTTATTTTTCATTATTATTCCTTTTAACTGTGACTGAGTGAGTCATTTTATTAGAAATTTTTATTGATTCAGACGGGAAGGTGGAAATTTATTTTCTTTTTCTTCCTTTTGCAGAGTTACATAGTTTGTTATTTGAAGGTGAAATTCGCTGTATTTTGTTATGGAACGAACTAATTCCGATTCACGTTTTAATTTATTTTTGTTGTAGTGAAAGCTACAGATTTCATTGAAAATAAATACAATATGGAATGCTGGGAATTAATATTCTTAGAAATGGATTTGACGAGCGGATAATATTTAATAATACAGCATGCGTTTTAAATTTAAGAAATTTAGTTAAGTCGAAGTGAAAAGGGTGCTATATTAAAGAATAATTTCACATGGCGTGGCAGAAAGCATAACTGTTAAGACTTCTCCCGAGTACTTATTTTCCCGGAAAACCGATTATGTTTTCGAGGAGACTTTCACACGCGCGATAGAATAGCAGAATTCACAGACTGCATAGAAAGAAACCAGAAGACTCTCAAGCACACACCTGTACGACTATATAAACACTATCACTCCAATGATCTAAATCCTTCCACTTTGACAGTTAAAGAATGATTTTACACTGTGAGTCCAACTGAAGACTGTTTCATAAAATTCACCCTTTGCCTTCTAGATGTATTTCGTGGCAAGTCTTCACATGTCACGAAAAAGAAACAAATTTCCAAGCACTCACTTTTAGGTTCACCGTAGCCCAGTAGTATGACCGTGTTCTTCAGTGTAAAGGGTCGCAGATTCGATCTCAGCAAATGTCAAACAGCGGGAGATGGATGTTAATCTTCTACCATAATAAGCAAGTGTATCATAGTGGGTACTTAGGAGTTTCCCGAGTTTCCTTCCTTGAGATACATGAATACTGTACACTTTCTGTAAAACAGAAATGGATGTAAATAATGCTTCATTAAGCATATCTGAGTATTTTACATCGCCGAAACCATTCTAATACGAGGGCGCATATATCGGAATTATTATAAGCATCTATGTCCTCCATCGAAGAGTTGTAGAAGTTTAGAGAGAAGTGCTAACTCTGCTATCGACCTCATCAATTGAAGTTGACTGTGTTCAGCGGCTTTAGAAATAGCAATAAGTAATTTCCATTATTTTGTAATAATTTTAATACATTATAATTCTCTCTCGGCTGATGAAAAACAGTCTGTTACATAAAGTCTAGCGGAAAAAAAAATATGAATAACTTAAATGTAAATAACTTATTGTATAAATATAAATAACTTATTAATAATTAATTAAAATATAAATAACTTATTGTATAACGATAAGAAATTAGCTCTCGATAAAATTAAACTTATATACATAAATATAATAATAAGATTCATCTAGTAATCATACTAAAATAATAAAATATATGATTAAAGTAAGCTATATTGCGCTGATACCATTAAAACTATTGTTAAGCATAATGATACCACCATCTCATGTTAATGAAATTGATTTTTTGCAATTGCTTAGTTCTTAAGAATAAACTAAATGCTTTGTATTTTTCAATATTTTAAAATTTTTATATGTTGTGTAAAAATTATTAATATAATTAATATTTTAGGTATAAAAATACTTAAAAATTTTCGGAGTTAAATTTCATTTTCATGTAACTCTTTTTGTGCTTTGAATTATAATTTCTAGTTATACGCCGAATTAAGTAAAGTTTCTCCTGTAAACTACGCGAATAATAGATAATATTTATATTCTCTTTATTTAAAAAATTTCCATGTTTTATAACATGTAAAAGTTTGGTTTGGTTTGTTGCTCTACGATGAAAATTTGGGCCCTGTAGCTGTATGCCTGCGGATGAAGAGCAAGTGTTTTCCCTGCATGGTTCCTTCCTTACATATTCTATTGTCGTTTGTAATGGAAACAGAATCAAAACAAGTAATCGCGAAGTAGAATTGTATTACATTAAAGCCACAAACTGGTTAAGTGAAGGTTTCCATAAATTTTATTAATCACAAAATTTAAATAAAAATAAAACATTTCAAAGTTAAAATTTAAAAAAATTTATAATTTTTAAAAAACATAAATTAACATTTTTTAAGCATTGTTTTTCCTTTCCGTTTTGTTCTCTGCGATATTTTCGAGGATTGATGTAAGAAATAAGATAATCAACAAGAATTAAGAAAAGCAAAAACAAATATAAGTACATATAAATAATTGATATTTATTACATACAAATTATTACAAATTAATTAATATTTAGATAGAACTTAAAGCTATTAATACTTTAAATATGCCTAATTAAATTAAAAATGAATGTATAGTGAAAATAATCAAAGGCGCTAAATATAATTTAAGACTATACTTGATTGGAGAATATTCTATTCTTTCTTCCACTTGTATTTCTATTTTAAATTGTAATTATTTTGATGTATAACACACACCCACATACACATATTTATATGTGTGTGTGTATATATATTCATAAATACAAACGTATATTCTTATAACATGCTTTAATCATTTCGCTTGCATGACGGTCATATTTATGATATCATTTTTATTCGTAAGAAAATATGAAAAGGTTTTTTGTTTCGTCCTTATGTTTTTATATGTTTGTGTATCTGTTTATATAAATGTTATGTTGGATTTTGAAATATGTTTCTCTTTTTATATTCATAAATTATATATTTGAAAATGTCTTAATGAAATAAGTTACATGAAAGCTTAAATTCGTTTCTTACATGGTTAAACTTTAATAATTTTCCCATTGTTATTGGCTGGATCATTTATTCATCACGGCCATTAAATCATCGTCTGCGCGGAGTGATGGATGGAATTCCAGGATCGATTGTGAGATGTGCTGAGTTGTGCTCAATAATTTATGAATGAATGGCTTTCCAGTGGTGAGAGTCTTCCGCAAAAAGGAGGAGAGGGCGCGGACCCGTCCGACCTGTTCTTTTATTTTTCCCGAGACATTCTGTATTTCTTTTTCATTGCTTTGTCCGCCTCAGCCACGTGGGGTGTGGCTGTGGGAAAAATGAAAGGACTCTCACCTGAGAGACCGTTAC
The DNA here is from genome assembly GCA_030067965.1 of Latrodectus elegans. Taxonomy (NCBI): domain Eukaryota; kingdom Metazoa; phylum Arthropoda; class Arachnida; order Araneae; family Theridiidae; genus Latrodectus; species Latrodectus elegans. The sequence goes on along the minus strand of CM057819.1, from coordinate 8,951,050 downwards.
CACCGATGTTTGACGAATGGTCCGTGCATTGTCTCTCAGTGATTTTACGATAAAGCTTGATCACCGGCCAATTAAAGCCCTGAAGGATAGCAATGCATTTGATTGCATTGATGAGAAAATTCATACTTTGAAGAATGTAATTGAGGACAAGAAACTGACATTAGCATTCATTACGTTTATATATATATATATATATATATATATATATATATATATATATATATATATATATATATATATATATATATATACACACACACACACACACAAGCCTGGTGGCGTATTGGTAGCGCTTCGCTCTCCAATGCACTGTTCCGAGGTTCGATCCTCGGAATGGGCAAGGTCAACTCATTCTTTCGTCCCTTCAGTGGGTCAATAAACTGAGCACGAAGCATGCTTGGGAACTAAACACTGGGGGCTTACGCGTTTGGCTGATAGCTTAACCAGAACATTCACTTCATATCACAGGACCGTCGGTTCAGGAAAACAGGAATGGGCATTGTAGGCCTCTGCCCGCATTGGGCTGCCGTGCAACAGATTTATATATATGTATATATGTGTGTGTAATACTGCTGGTAAATAAAAAATATGATAGTTAATTGTATGCTTTATAGCAATAGGCAATATTTCGGTAGAAAGATGTCGCATTTCTTATTCGGAAGACTGAAATAGTGACGACACATTCGATTTCTCGAGAAACTATCACATGGACTAATTTTAAATGTCAACTTGTCATGATTATTGCAATACCACTTGGGAGGCAGCTTATTCGACATTTTGTCACCTAAAACTTTTCTGTTTTTTTTTTTTTTTTTTTTTTTTTTTAAAAAGCTGTCGTTTGTGCTCTCCATCTATTTTAACAGGTAGCAAAAGAGGAAGATCTGAAGACTCCCGAACACCTGCTGTTTTATACTTCCTTGCTACAGATGCTTTTGCGAATATCAGAAACGCTGCATCCATCTCCGGTTGTATAATAGCTATCAGATTCTAACCTACTATGTCTCAGTGGTTTGTATGTAGTTTAATTATTTAATTTTATAAATTGTAGAATTAAATGACGATTCTACAACCATTTAACGTCCTATCGTAATAAATGGCTTTAGAATCTGCAACCATCGGAACAAATTTAATCAACAATTGGTATATGCCATGGGAAATAAACACCGTGAAAAGAGTTGCAGCAGGTATAAATATAAAATATGAAATCATACGTGGGAGGTTGTGGCTGTGGATCAGTTAATGTGCTGCTGTGAAAAAAAGACGTCATTCTTGTGTTCCGAAAGTAGTGTGTTAGATGTCTTACTCGGCCGGAGACCGATTTCCCACTTAGGTTAATGTAATTTATGTGTTATAATTAATATATGGACCAGTTCAGGTGTCGACTATGTCATTTAACCGTTCATAAAAAAGAAGATGGAATTGGTGTTAGAATATGCAACAGAAATTGAACGCATTAAGACAAAATTGACTGATAAATTGATTTGAACGTGTACGTCTAAAGTGAAACTGCCATCCCCTATTATGTATATACCTCTAAAATGCTTAACGCATGGATATGTGAACAGGTAGTTAAAAGAACCAGCAATAATGTTCTTACAATCACAAAGTGACAGAATCAAAATATATGCCATTTAATACGACCCAAACAACTCAAAATTCGAGAGAATTATTTTAAGTCTTCTCCTAAAATAGTTATTTTAAGCAACAGTGTAACAGTTTGCTTGAATGTAAGTCATGATTAATATACTTCAAATTGCTGTCAGAGTCATCTTTTGTCGGGCTTTGAAGGTTGTCAAAGTAATTGAATTTCTCCCATTTCCTAAACAAATAGCGTCAAGATGAATGACAGCCCTAGCAGTTGTCCGTCACCAGAATGAGGGGAATGTAGCTGTAAGAGGGAAAACTCTGAGGGATTTTCCTTATCTTGTTTTGCTATTTTAAATATTTCCTACTTTCTGAGGGAAAAACCAGAACGCGGCAGCGAACACGTCAGCAATATGCCAGGAAACAAAAATAAAAGAATTGATATGCTTGCATTAAAATAACTAAAAAACTATCAATTATACGTAATAGCCTTTCACATTTCCATACAATCATATTAAAATAACAAAATCATATCTCCGCTGAGGTCACATATGTTGAATGAAATATATTTTCTAAACTTACTGTAATATATCCTTGAATTTGAGATAATTAATATTGTGTATACAATGAATTTGTTTTTTATTTGTAGAAATAACCATAAGTGATATTCTGAAACGAAAATTCAGTAATTTTTCATGTACTTATTTCTTTTCCATCGCTTCATTTTCAAAATCATTTTAATTTGCTGGTAAATTTTTAACAATGACAAATGTTGAATTGGAATATTATTATAATTTATAAATTCTTCTAAAATTATTACATTTTAACACTTTCTGGCCATGGTCATGGGCAAAAAATAATAATTAATTTATAAATAACATTGAAATATTCATAATTTTGTTTCACATTTGTTCTCTTAGATAGCATCGAAAATTTGTTTAGGTATAATAATCTTGATAAAAACTATTTCCAGATGGTTATTGAATGGTCAAACATCTGGATTACTTTTCAACAGTTTATGAACTCGAATCTCATATCGAATGTTTTTAATGATTCGAAATCCACTTTAAATTGTATGTTATGGTCAAATTTCCTGATGAATTATCACACAGAAGAATATTTTCTGGCAGTAGCTTTATTTTCATTTAGATTGAGCATTGATCTTGCAATTTAAGCAATCAATTAATTCTCGATTACATTGTTACTTCCTTCTTTTAGTTAGTTAATTGGCTTGTATTTCTCGTCGTCTGCATAGATATCGGATACTAAAGTACATCAGCCCAAAAATACTTGACAGAAACAAATAGGCATAGTGCAGAAAATATACCTCTTTTATGAACTCGAAATCGTGTTCTTGGATTATTAAGTGATATGACACCTGATGAAGAACTTTGATTTTGGCTGGAAAAGACATAGCTCAGGTCCGAAAGACAGTTGGTTCAATTCTAGCTGAATACTGCCTCACTGGAACATATAGATATGTTTGAAAACATGCGTACCAACTCATGCGTTTGTCCATAATAACAATTTTTGGGACGGTTAACTATGTAAAGCAGCTTCGTTTTGAAATTCAAAAGTTAGAATCGAACCTATAATAACAAATAGGGATTTCCTCCCAAAAGTTTCTCATAGTAATGACATACATTGGAAATGTATTAGCTTAGTAGAGATTGCTATCCTTCTCGTTTGTGGGAGTTCGATACGAGACCTAATGGAGTAGGGTTATATTGAAAGGGTTGATGCATGCTCAAAGTTTCAGAGAGCCTAATCATTAGTGTGGCCTACCAGCTCGGGTAATGACTTCATCATTTTTATCGTTCAAAATGACTTGATAGATGGTGGTGTTGGCAGCCTCCCTTTGGTGAAGGCATTGTAGAGATAGAGAAAAAGGATTCATTAGGGTCAACGTGAGGTAGGGTTCTCTACTTGATGCAACCGAAGATTTTTGTAATTCGTAAGCATGTTTAGAATTCCGTAGGACAGTCACTATTTCTCCTGCGGTAACATAGTGAAGGCTCATGTGTCCACTTGGTCATTCGACTACGCTCCGGAATGACTAAGTACTGTGCTGTATTAGGGACTTCGATCTACGGAAATAATTAGCTGCAAATTATGGTAACTTGTAACATAATAATCACATCGTAATAATGTAAGTTAACCTAAAAATCGATTTGGAAATAACAAAATTAAATATTATGGAAAAAATTCAACAAATATATAATTTTTACTCAATGTATGATGCATTTAATGAAAAAACAATTACTATATTCTCTACTCGAGTTCTTTTTCTTTCTTCTTTAAAATTGCAATTGGCTTTACAGCACACCAAAAATTATTTGTATTTTAAAATTGCGCTTTTCCTAAAATGCATTCAAATTTTCAAACAAAGAATTATTCTTATTTTAAGGTAATCATTTTATGCGATTCTATTGTGTATGCCAAACGGTACATAATCCCAAAATGAGATACAAAAAAAAAAAAAAAAAAGCTTTGTAATACGTACAAGAAGTTAATGCAACTAATAATCATAAAATTTGTTTTCTTAAAACGAAGGTAAATTCGAATGCGACCTTTCTTCAGGCAGAAATGCTGTTGAAAACAATGGCGTCCTTAAAGACTTCAATGAAAATTAAATATTTTTATAATGCTTGATGTATAAAAGCACAAAAATTTCATCCTGCATTTTCAAGGAATAAATAGGAAGTAGAATGATTTAGAAAGAAATCGTGACAAATTTTAAGCGAAATATTCTTGAATGGTATTCGACAAAATATCTGTTATTATTTTAGGAATATAAATCGATGAAAAGAATAACATAACAGGAGAATTTTTAAAAGACCGCTAATGAATTTTAATGTTTCAAGTTTGTGTTTCATTTTTATTCTTGAGTTTTCTTCTGTTGTTAGAGAAGAATTTGAAAAGAATACATTTTTCTATCCATTGTTCATATTTTAATGTTCTTTCATTTTTTCTGTCTTATTTCATATTTTGTAATGTGAGAGATTAACTAAATCAGAGCAACGTGATCTCACAATCAATTTCTTTCTATGATATTGTGTTTTTGCTTGAATTTATTTTTCCAAATCACTACAAGCCTGATGGAGAAAAGAATCCTTGTCATGTCTTGAATGAAAAAGTTTAAAGCAGAATGGTTGGCCTTCCTTCCAACAGTTCGTGGGTTCAAATCTTATCTTCTATTTAGACATTTGGAGTAGTTTGGAATCCATTTTAAACTGTAGCTAATGTGTAAAAAAATGATCTTTGAACGACAATTCTAACCAAACCGTGTTTGATAGATTATAAGTTCAATACCATATGGGGCTGAGATAACTATTGTGCAGAAATCTCCTCTGTAGTTCTTAAGTACTTTAATAAGTTCTTGGGGACATATCCTAGAGCAGTGTTTCTCTACCGACGGCCCGCGAATATCCAGCTATATGTCCAAAATTCAAAGTGTTATCGGCCGACAACCGATATCAAGATGTTTGATGTATCTGCTGTTTTAACAGCACCTACGTTACAATAAAAAAGTTTACTAGTTTAGAAAATAATATGATAGGTGATGTGAAAAATTTAAAAAAAAAAAAAAAAAAAAAAAAAAAAAAAAACTTGCGACAATGTTCCTAATCGCTTTTCATAAATTGCCGTACACTCAGTACACCAGTTAGCATGCTCCTGTCTGCCTTGTGTATCGCTGAATATCTATCATAATAATTTATAAAATTATTTTAGTTCTTTAATTATTCGTTAAAAAGGTTTTTTGTTTTCATAATTTATTTTTGTAAAAAAATTGTGCCAATGCGTCGAATTATTAAACTTACCGGTCCGCTTGAACATACCGAATTATTTTACCGGTCCTTGGATTAAATCCAGTTGTTAAGAAACACTGATCTATGGAACTCTTTGGGCTCCTTTAGGATATGTCCCTAGGAACACTACTTCATTCCTATTGACTTCAATCCTTAGACACTCCACTAGTAATGATTAAAAAGAATGGAGCCATCTCAGGTGTAGACCTCGTTACTTGATAGATTCAAAAAGGTAATAGTGGCTATAACTAGATTTTTTTGGCGTTTAAAAAGAGTTGTATTCATGGTAAAAACTGTTTTTTTAACTTTTTATTTTTACTTTAATTACAAAATTGCAGTTAGTGCGTTTTTTTCACAATTTGTTCTCATAACACCTCGTGAGTCCGTTCCTTGAATTTCAGAAAAATGTTCTTCATTTTCGAAATGCTTTTTTAAAATATTTGAAGCTTCTCTACCATTGTGTTTGAAATACTATTCACTATCCATTTCCTGTAATTCATTCGTTAGAATCATACAGTACAAACTTTCTCGTTTTATTTATTTTTTCTTTCATTAACAATACAGTCTGTCTATAGTTCGATTTACAATAAATTTATTTTTCTTGCGAAATGCAACGGCCTTGACTGCATTGCGTTAGAATGCAGGTTACAGATTGTCGTTTTCCTTTTTGCTACTTACTTTCATGTTTTTAAAATTGTGCAGTTATTCTGGTTATGATAGAAGTAGTGAGTGAAACATATCATAAACTTCTTTCAAGTCTAAAATTAAAAAAAAAAAAAATTTTTGAATCGCTTAATTTTGTTGAATTCTAAAAAATAAGAAAATAAGAATTAAGTTTATTTGATTATTCATGCAACTGATCAAATATGTAATTTAAAAGTGAAGCATGAGAAAAGTTTTTCACGTGTTGCTACAACACTCAAAAAGATGCGCTTGAAAGTTACGCTGAAACCTAATTCAATAGCTCTTAGACTTACTACTGTGATGGTGTTATATCTTTGAAATGGTGTTACTTCTGAAAATTATTGTAAAGATTTAACACCATCATAGGGTTCTATGATGGTGCTGTATCTTCATAGTGGTGTTACTTCTGAGAATTATTGTAAAGGTTTAACACCATCACAGGGTACTGTGGTGGTGCTATATCTTTACAGCAGTATTACTACAGAGTATTATTGTAAAAATATCAGGTGCTGTCATTGGTTGTTACAGCAGTATAACTCTCTCTATGTAGCCCAAAATCGGACTCTAGCTATCAGTGGGATTTTTTGTCATTTAGAAACAGGTATCAAGCAGATGCCTTAATTCATGCCCTGCCACCCCTAGAAGTATCATTTCAAATGTAGGACGTTGCGACAACGAACTATTCAACGTACCCCAGCTGCCTTTAATAAATACCATGGATCATCAATTAAGTCAGGATTTCAACTCACTACCTTACAATGTGTGAACGATGCCCTAATCAACTAGGCTCCCGCAACCTCGAAACTGCCGCAGGTGAGGAATTATTCAGCGATAGTAAGTGAGGTCCCATCTCCATTAGGTCGCTAGAACCTACTTGGTGAGGACTTCGTTTTTATTTGGGTAGATAGTGAGTTCGAATCCCGGCTTAACCAAAGATCCATCATGTTTGTTAAAATTGCTGAGGTATGTTCAATAGATGGTGATTTCTATGTCCTCCAAGTGAAATAATGCCTCTTGGATGGCAGGTCAAGTTTCATGGGATCTTTTTGCTTGGTCCGTGGCTCTAAATAACGAAGCTGCCACCCAGCGGCTTCTATCTAAGTGGTAAAGCTCAACTCAGGGAACTATGCTGGTGCTACAACAGCTTTTCTAACAATGCAGAGTGCAACAGTTACCTCTTCTTTTAAAAATGATTGGAATCGAACCAGGTACTTTCTGAGGATAGTAAACTGATAGCCAAATTCCGTATGTAGCGTATCAAATCCCGTACATAATTCAAAAAGTTAATCATATATATTTCTCATACTGTACATTTGTCAAATTCGGCTAATAACAATTATGAAAACATAACTGTATTTAAATGTTGTTTTTCATTAATACTGTTTTGGCTAGATTATTGGCATTTTACACTAGATTAGGAGCAGAGATGTACGTGAATTCATACTTTTCAAACTTTAATAGCACCAAATGTATTTAATTTTGTGTAGACTTTCTCAATATAACAATTTTCAGATCAGTCAAGTATCGATACACAGGCTAAAATAAATAGGATAAAATAAAACCTCACTCTGATACTTCTTGAAATCTGTATGTAAAGATGATAGCTAAATATGACTTTTAGTTCAAAAGATCGTGGATTCCATTTCCACCCAGGATATCGATGTTTGTGTTTAGAATCCATTTCAAAATGTTACTCTCGATCTAATGACCTTTTTATGCAAAAACGGACCTTTGAACGATAGCGAAGCTACCGATCAATTCTGTGCTTGTTGCTGCAATTTACTGAAAGTAATTCCGTTAAATTAAAGTAATTATTAGGAGAGGCAAAGAGATTCATATTAACTAGGCAGCTAGTTAAGCATCATTAAATATGCTTTTAAAGATTTAGTAATTTTTATGATTATGTATAAATCAGTTTTATTCACTAATTTTAAAACAACGATGGCATTTTAAGAGGGGATTACGATATTATTTAAAAAAATTTAGAGCTTGAATTAAAAACACCTAATAGTGAAATTACTTAAATATTGTTTATTTAAACTATCTCGACAGATGCCTTTTCAATCGGTTGTCATCGTGTCTAGTTGGAGGAAGTCAAAATTGCATTGCTTTTAAAATCTGGATTAAATATAGAATAATGTTTTCATAGTTACAAATGCTGAACTAGTTGACATTCAAGAAACGGATTACTGTGGATCTATAAAAAAACATTCACATTTCAGTTGCCACCGTCAGACGAAGCGTAGCAGATTATCTAATCTCTGTACTCTGTGACTAAATCTTCCCAGCATGTTGCTTTGTGAGAAAGTCTTTTTCACATATGATGGGTCATATTCACCTGACGCCAAGGTGCAAACCATGAAAATTCCCAAACAAATCTCACTGCAGAAAGCAGAAGCTCAACAATGCTATCTATATACCACTAGTTGTTGTATACATAGTTGGGCTCGAATTGGAGAATTATTCTGAAGAGCGTAGTTCTACTAATCATTTCTGCTTAGTTTACAGTAAATATTTTCATTCACTGTAAACGATATTACAGCTAAGCCTATATTTTGCAAATAAAAAAAAATTTAGGTTTGTGATTATTGGCACAGGTGCCGTATAATCCAGGATTCCGAATTTCTTTGACGATGGAGAAACGTTGCCAAAATGACGTGTCGTGACGTTCGCGATGATGTAAATACTAGGTTTACCAAAATATAATTTTTTGCACAATTCTTATAAGTCACCATGTCTATGACGTAATAAAAATGAGGTTACCAGATACCTAAGAAAATCCGCGAAAAAATCGCCAAGCATCCTGGATAATAAGGCACCTGTGCCCGATCATTGACCGATTGGCTAAGATACTGCATTTTCAAAACGACAAACGGAACTGTTATTTATTTCACAAAATTTAGTGTGGGGATTACCGCTGCTGAGGGATATGACCATGTTCTTTCCACAAGAAGTCCCTAATTCGATCCCAGCAACTGATAAACAACATTTGATGTTGTTATTTTGTTTTTCGTATGAATATCTTTATAGTTGATTTTTCTTCCTTGCATCACATAAGTTTGAATCACAATTTATTCAGTGTGAAAACCGATGGCTTAGTGGTAACGCTTCCTACTCATAAGTCACTGGGCCGAGGCTCGATCTTCCGGCTGGGCAAGGTCGACTCAGCCTATCATCCCTTCTGTGGATCGATAAAACTGAGTATCAATCATGCTTGGGAACTAGAAACAGCGTGTTTCGCGTTAGGATGATCACTTAACCAGGACTAAAGTTTTCACATCAGAGCCTCTGTTCATGTAAACAGATGTGGGCACTGAAAGCCTCCATATGGGCTGCTTTTTCACTGAGTTCACAAAATCCTTCTAGAAAACAATGCTATAAAGATTTACCACCTTTTTCAGTTCTTCATCTATGCACTATTCAATACCAAAATGTTGTTTATTATTTAATGAATCAGAGTTCATTCAGTAAGCATGTTCCTGTCGACATGATTTGAAACGTTTAACAATTTGGAATTTGAGATTCAATTAAGAAAAAATGCACTAGAATTCGTATTTTGGAATTTCATTTTTTTCAAAATACACAAGAATCATGATTTTGAATGTAATCTCCTTTTTTATGACTTTAATATTTGCGTATAATAAAAAAATACTTCGAAAGAATATTTTTGCTATATTTAAAAAAAATATCATGAAAATAAAATATGAAAATATCAATATAAAATATGAAAATATCTTTAAATGAAACATGAAAATAAATGAAATATGAAAATATCAATAAAAGAAATTCTTATGAAATTCATTTAAAGTAGGGGAAAATAACTAACAGATATGGCAGTCAATAATTTTGAATAGACAGAATATAATATTTTTACAACGAACATTGTATATACCTTATCTGAAAAAGATGTAACAGTTCCAAAGCTACTTGTTAGATTCGTGCACCAAATAAATAAAATTATCATCACTCATGCGTGAAAATCAATAAATCTTGCATAAACTCGTAATGAGCTTCAGTTTATAAATACATTTTTATTTACTTATCAACATATTCAAGCTCGTAAGATTCATATAAAGCTTCAAGATTTTTTTCTTTTCTTTTTTGAAAATCATTAATTTTCATGAAGTGTTTCTAACGAAATTTTTAAACAGTTCCCAATAAAGGCGACGTATCACTATGAATTCAACTTTAAACTGTCGACTTACCATTGAAAAGTGAGATGTCTGAAAACTTTTGAAGCAGAAGCGCACTTTCATAAATCAAAATCTGAGACAGATTTATAGTTTCACAACTGACCATAACTCAGCCGTTGGAGGATTACATCTGCTCTCTTATTCAACGGTTACAGTGTATGGATAAGTTATTCCATCCTTTATTTGTTACTCCCCATCAGCACGTTTCGAAATTTTGTTACGTTCCGGCTGAATGTTGGCTTATTTTTTGCATTCCTGCGCTTATATTTTTCTGTTTAAAAAAGGAAAATATTTTAACAATGTGGTCATTTTATATCGCATAACGCTTGCAAGTTCCCATGATGAATCAAAGCTTAGTCATATAGTTGGCGATTTTATCTTTTCTTTTTTACTTGCAATATATTTAAACTGTTTAAAACTCGTTGGTTTTTTAGCAATGATTCATATTATACATTGAAGATGAATCTGTATTATAACTGATCAATTTGTAGAATAAATGTTTGTAGTTGCCGAGCCTAAGATGGTGTTTTGTAATATTGACTAATATTTGCGTTACTAATTATATTTGAGCATTGTTTGTTTCGTACACAAAACTTAATTTGGACTGCTATCTATTTCCCTTCACAATTTATATTTGTGCAAAATGTAATGATTTTCATTAAACCTAACCTAGCGTCTTGTAACAATGATTTCTATTTCCGGAATTAATAAACTGCATAAATATTTGTACAATACTTTATTCTGATCCTAAAAGAGAGAGAACTCTCCGACATGATTTATATAAAATGTAATGCTTTTTCCTAAGCTTAACGTAGCGGCGTCTTGTAAAAATGATATCTATTTCCGGAACAGAAATTACATAAATATTTGCGCTATACTTTAAGCTAACCGTAACAGGGAAATGAATGCATTCGGTATGATTTATATTTATGCAAAATGTAAGGATTTTCCCTAAGCTTAATGTGGCGTCTTGTGACAAAATGACTTATTTTTCCGGATCTGAAAGCAAAATTTGTGCAGCGTTTTGTTACTTTCTATGATAAGCCTAACATGGAGAGACGTCTATTTCACATTTATATTTGTGCTCAACATAATGCTTTTCTTTAAGCCTAACATTGCACCTTTTATAATATCAATTTTTGTTTCTGGAATTACACATTTATACATATGTGGTAAACTTTATGCTAAGTCTAACAAAAGAGAGATTTCTAAATTTAAAAATTTTACGATAAGCTTAATAGGGAATGTCAAGTGCAATGATTTCTGATTTGGCAGGGTCAAGCAATCAAACCTGTTGCATTCCAAGCGGCAGAACAATGCCTTTCCTCACTAAGCTACAGCAACTGTGGCAGTATACGGTGATAATTGTTATTTTAATTAATTACCCTCAAGTAAATAAGATGTCTTTTTAAATAGTAAGATAGGATACAGGTTCGATCGAGCCAAATATATTTACATAATAATGATAAGGTAGAGCCTATGCTCCGGATTAATTGTTTGGATAATTAATTCAGTCATTTAGATAATTAAATTCCAATAATCAACCTGTTTATCATCAACCGCCCGTCATCCTGTCCTCTCTATTCCATCTGAGCCACTGTCGAGCGAAAAACAGCTGAACTTGCATCTTCCTCTCCACGACAACAGTCTCGGGGCTCATTAGGATTTACAAATATTTAATAAGCATCGGTCCTTTGTTGATCTCTAACTGTGGGCAAGAAAAATAAAACGAGATCGATTTCTCTACTCTTATAGCTTTCTCCACGTCCTCTTCCCAAATGCACCCTCAACCAATGGTGTCTGACTGATATTCTGAAAAGGTTTGGGTGCCAAAGCATTGATGCAGACGACTCTCTCACAGTTAAACAGTAATATCACGCATTGCGTATGTGTTATTAGCATGCTTATCCAAGTATATGCTGTAGAGTTTTCCACTATGATTTGGTTTTTTGTCAGTCAATGTCCATTTTTTGCTCACGAGGGCTAATTAGACCAGGATCTACAATTTTCCATTATGAATAAGTTTTGCCACTCATGTGTTAATGTCATCAAATAATTCAGGGCAATAAACATACATTATTCAGTAAGTAGTGGGATATTAAACTGTGAACTAGTGTGATAGATGTGCCAATAAACATATGTTGTATGCTTACCTATCATTTTTTTTATATTTATTAACCGTGATTTTTTTCTTTTAGTGAAAATTTGGTTTATTTCGATATAGAATTGTTGATTACTACTTTGGCTTTCCTTCACAAAATCCTTCCTCATCCAGTTTCTTCTGTATATAGTATTATAGCAATAAAACGTCATAGTATAATTTATAACACCAACAAATAAAAAGGTTAACAGCGCCGGAGACTATAGTGAAGACTTAATGTCTACACCGTATTATTTGCCAGCCAACTTGTCTCGTGGTCAGCGTGTCTGACTACGGATAGGGAGGTCCTGGGTTCGAATCCCAGTTCGAACCCAGGACCATGGACCATGGACCCATGGATGTACTTCTCTCTCTATCTATCCTGTCTTTGTCCTTTCCTTGTGTGAATGGTTGCCTACCCTATAAATGGGACCCTATGGCATGTATATGTACTGAAGAAGTCTGACTCCACACCAAATACGCTTCAGTTGGAAAAGTAGATCCGCACACCCCAGTTTGCCAGCATAGCTGGCACACGAGAACAACAACAACAACCGTATTATTTAATTTCGAAGGACTTTTCATAAATAATAGGTCACGTGCTACAAGGGAAGAAACCCGGGCAAAACTCCTAATCACTCACCACGACATATGTGCATGCAAAATGCTGAAAATGTTGACATTCATTTGTCTTTGCTTAGGCAGCTCCAAATATCGAACCTAGGACCGTCCATTCAAAAGAATGAGGTCAAAGTTTCATCATGAGTAATAAACTCCTTTTTTTTATAAACTATGTGTCTGTGAATATTAAACTATGCCCATTAGAATCGGTATATAGAAAAATAAGAAACACTATAGGCTGATAACACACCACATTATTGGAAAGATAACAAACACTGAAAATATTTAGAGTGAGCCAATTTTAGGAATAGTTTTCAATTTAAGTAAACATTTAAAACTTGCGAACGGAATTCGTGAGTGGAAAAATCCTTCTCCTTCAGCCAATCAAAGGGTGGAGAGCTTTCCTTTCGAAACCTACATACCACCTGTCAATATTTCTTGGACATCTTTATATAGAGCGTATCCCACCATTTATTGTGGCGAGGCGCCCACAATCAGGGTGTCCGATCTTTACCAAGAGTACACACTTTCACCTCCTCGAGTTGCACAAATCGAAAACAATGCCTCTGACACCGGGGTGGGGGGTTTGCGCTCCAAATCGACATTCGACACGAGATTTCGACCTTAATGCTCCGTCCCACTGATAGAAAAGGCCATTCTGCCTAATGACCTGCCAACTGCACTCTTTAACCGCTGGGTGTTTCGCTTAGCGGGTCGTTATTGTTACAAAATGCCATAAAATGCTAAGTCTTTCTTAAAAGCAAAATAGGAAGTAAAGTATGCCTGAAATTTATAATCCAAGTTCTTGTTTATGTTTTCTTCAAGATTTCTCCTTTTATTCTGGCGCGGAAAGGCTTTCTTTTCTCTATTTGTTGATTTTCATTTCTGTCGTTGTGGTGTCGATTAAGAATGTACGCTTTACTCAGATGCATTTATTGTTTATGGGAGCTTGGGAGACTTCCGGGTTTCCAAGTTTTGTGCTTTATAAATTCGTCCTCTCGCATTTAACAAGCTTTGCGGATGGCCTGAAAAAGTTAAATTTGGTGTTTGGCCTTTCTCATTTGAGTAACTTTTGCTTAAGGTGGACTCTTCCTTCTTAGAGAGTTGTATTCTTGGGTTGCAGAGGGCTATCTCTTAAGCAATCACTCAGGCAAATATTAATGCAGACACATTAAAAAAGCAACATGCGTTTCTTATTCATCAAAAGTGATAACAATGTAACCTGTGACATTCCTACACAGAGAATGGTCCTGCCACTTGACCACGGGGAGATTTCTTTCTGTCATTTTTACGAAATTAGCTGCTGTAGATTAGGTGCTACTTCACGTATGTCAATATCTTATTTAAGAATATACATTTTGTGAGATAAGTGCGTGGTAGTTTAGACTTTAAAAATATTCATTTAGCATGATTTTAACGCTGCTCCTTGTATACCAATGAGTGGGGTTAAAAACGTACCAAATGTGCTTTTAAAACCGCGTAGTGGTACGTATGACAATCCAACACCATGCAGTGGAATGTCAAATGTTATGAGACATTTTAAGGTCCACAACGTTATTTTTTTGAGGAAGGACTTTTGATAGATAGTGTACCGCATCCACGTGGCACAAGAAAGAAAACAAGGAAGACTCTCAAATACACACTGCAACAGATGCCATGTAAAAGACAGAAGCCCAATGTATCTCCTGTTGTACAACAGTGGCTGGAATCGAATCCAAGACCTCATGTTTTAAAGAAAATTTTTCTATTACAAGTCCACATTGATCCCATGTCCAAGAAAAATTTATACATCAAACAATATAGTAAGTCATTTTGATTCATTTTCGTCCGTCAAAATGTCCATCGGAAATACAGAACCAATCTTAATTTTGATCCTTATTTAATTCCGGAAGTTTGTATCTCATCTGGAACTCTTTTTTTCGAATTCATCGCTACCATAAGCAAGTGAATACTTGTGATCCCATTACATTTAAACATACATAGGCTCTGTCACTTCGATGGTGTGTCAGGTATAGAGCCTGCTACTTACAAAACTTAAGTGAGATGCTTTTCCCTGCTGGACTCAATAAAACACAGTACTGATTTCTATTTTTACAAATTGTTGGCCAAACTCAACGTAAGCAAACTTCAGTAACTCAAAAAAAGGGAAAAAATTATGTTTAGTAGAAAATTAAATCTTTCTTCCCACTAGATGATTGGGAAACAAGAAGCTTGCTTTGAATGAGCTTGGGACTGAGTTTGTGTCGGGTTTCGAGGCTGCTCGGTTCACGATGGAACGCGGGGGCCTGACCACCTTTCGTGAAGGAGCGTCACGTTCCGACTCATGATTCCGGTGAAGGTCGACCCCAAGGATGCGCAGAACTGCGGTTGTGGATGAAAATTAACGCGTGAAGCTTATCTGCATCGCCATCTACCGTGCAATTGAGACCCAATTGTCTTGTACATGAACAGTGTGAATAAAATGCAACGCTTTCTTGAAAGGCGCGCCATTTGTTGATAATTGGGATGAATTACTGTTTACTCGACAACGAAGAAATTAACCTTTTATTGTAATTAAAAAGATCATATTGACTCATTCTATGCAGACTTTTCTGAGAGTCATATCAATTTAGCCGAATGGTTAGCGCTCTTGCCTTAAGTTCAACAAATAGTGGGTTCCACCTTGGGCATTGCAATCATTGATTCAATCAACATAGATTTTTCTGAGAGCTCCCTCACAATCACATAAATTTAGCGAAACGGTCATCGCCCTTGCCTTGGATTCAACAGATCATGAGTACAAGTCCTACTTCGGCTATGGATGTTCGTTGCGGTTTGGAATCCACTTTATACTCTGGGTGTCCCTTAAGTTGTGTATGACTACTTCTGTAGTTTGTTTTTACTGAATTATTAATTTTTGTGAAAAAAATCTACTTAATTTTCAAATAGAGAATGTCTTTTAATTTGTACTGAATGGTGTAATTATTATTATTTTTGTGTGTGTGAGAGAGAGAGAGAGAGAAAAAAATTATAAACATTTTTAAATATTTAAGTTTTTTTTTTTTAAATTTCAAATATCAATAATTGCTTAAGAGTGAGTTAGTTGAATTTTTTAACGGAAAACAACTTTCTTTCAAACCCCAAATAATGGCTACAAATGAATAAAATATTTAAATTAAATAAGAATTTTAAAGTTTTGACGAGAAATGCCTAGTTGCTATCGCAACAAATGAAAATACATGCCAGAAATTGAACATCCTAACACACAAATAAAGTAAAAGCATGCTATGCATTTCCCATTATTCAAGAATAGCTGTAGTCGAACTCGGCACCTTTCACGCTGAAGAGCATAAATCTACTGTGAAATTCTACAACAAAGAATTTTTGAAAATCTGAATGAGGATCGAAAGTACTATTTTCCTGACACAATCCACCGAACAATCATCGCGGTTCCAAAGGGAAAATATACGGCAAAATTCATTTTTAGAGTAATACTTATAATTCGCTTAAGTGATTGGAACACATAAAGATGATTCAAGGGGACAGATTTTCAAGTAATCTTAACATTTTCATTTTTTACCTCAGAATGTCATCATCAAAATTAGATGAATCATTAATTTTTTACTGAACTAGTATAATAGATCTTATATCACTAGATGTGTCAATTTGTCTAGAATCTCTGTAGAAGCAGCTTCATATGCAAATCCGTATATAACAGGGAGGGCGAACCTTTTTTGATGTCCGTGCCACAAAGTCATAAAAATTTTTTTTTAAATAGGTAACGTGCCACAGTAAAATTTCTTTCGAAATGTTAGCGTGGTGAAACAATACGTAAGTACAATTAAATACACAAATAAAAGCAATTCTTTTTAATATGATTTTTGTTGCTGCCCACAAGATGATAAAGATTGAATATCTGGTTCACATTTAGTTAATTTCAACAGTACGCATGCAGAGTTCGACTCATCCATCATTCTATTCCTATATTTATTCTTTATAAAATTGAATTCTGAAAATAGAGTTTCACATGCCCACGTTTTAATTGAAAATATTGATAAAATTGTCTTTACTAATACTTTTAAACAATTAAACGTGTTAGGCATTGACTTCTATGTAGTTATAATATCATCTTCTGTAATTTTATTTATTTTATCCAATAAATAATTCTATAAAAATACATATATATTAAAAATATTATTATAAAATAAATAATTTATTTTTCGTTCATTTGCAAGAGCATATTTCGTCACATATTAAAGCACTAAAAATATTACCAACACAAGAAAATAATAAATATCATATTAATTTAAGGTAATTTTACTAATCATTTCTATATTTTACACTGATAAAAAAAATAATTTCTCTCTCATAATATTAAAAACTTTTATTGTTCAAAAATAAGAAAAATAAACTATAAGTTTAGTAACATTTAATACACACCTTAAGGTAAAACTTCAATCGTGTTTTACCTTAAAGTTTACAATTTACAAGTTAAAACTTCAATCGTGACGTAAATGTTCTTGCAAACAAATGCAGAATATAAAATTTGAATTAATACGTAAAAATATTTACGTAAAATAACTCTATATCTATTTACAATAAATGGTTATATTTTTTAAAAAGTTACTGAAGTTTTAAAGACGATTGCTGACTAAAAATGACTAAGTCTGATTCGAGCGCTGCGACGGCAACAACATGCAATAACATTAGAAGGTGAAACTGGGTACACAAAAATTTTTATCTAATGCGCATCGTTATATACTTCTTGAGAATTCATGTAATATTTCAATAATGTATAATTAAGTTAACATACTGAGATAGGTATTCAGTACTACAAATTTATATCATAAATTAGGAATTAAGTGTAGATTAATAATTTTTAATTCATTTCTGTTAAAAAAGATAATTTATACAAAATTATTTTGTTTTTATGGTGCCATAAAAGTTTTCAAACGTGTCACTTGTGGTACGCGTGCCGTTGGTTCGCCATCCCTGGTATTTAATTATTGTTGAAGCAGCTAAATGTGAAAGCATGTTTTAACCTGACCCTCACCTGAATGTTGTTCTTATGTGCATAAACCTTTCGCATGTTTTAATGTCACACAGCCAATGTGGTTTGCAATAGTTGCGTTACCTTATATGTTGACCTCGTCACTTGAGTGAGGTTTATACTTTCGAATTAATTAGTTGTGTTTAATGATTGGTAAACAGCAATAAACGACTGCAAATGAGTTCAACAAATAGTATTAAGTTCAGTTGTGATTTTCAAAGCATTATTTGGAGACATGTGACATTCGTCTTTTTCTGCAAAATACTATCATTTTATGGTGTAATAACAATAATTGTTGTGCTACTGTAATCACATCATCACGAAAAAGTGAAGATTCGACATCAAAATTGGTATATTCTTCTCCAAAATTTCATTTTATACCAATAGAGCATTGAAATTTCTTAAATTTATAAAGACTGAATCCTATCGGCATGATAATCTTTCGCTGAGTCAGGAATCGAACTTGCAACCTTTCGGAGACAAGAAATGTCTCCCTTCTCAAAGTGCAAGTATTAATATTTCAGTCAAAAATATCCTATTCAAAATTATTGAATGAATGTTTGCATAGGATAGAAAAACAGCTACCAATGGTAATTGATTTAACTAATTGTGGTTTGTATTTGGTTTTATTTCTTGTCTAAATACAAGGGAGACTTATACAACACATAACCAACAAAAAAAAGAGTTAAAATTAAAAAAGAAAAAAGTATAAATGATCATATTAGTGTCTCTCATTTACGTAATTATTTTTACGAAATAAACAAAGATTCATAATTTTCGTTATTGTAATTTTTTCTAACGAATGGTAAGGAAAAAAAAAAAAAAAAAACTATTGATAGATGATACATCCGGAAGGGAATCGTCATTTTAACTAATCTTACTAATAAAACAGGGAAATTGCTACGCGGAAGTTGATCATTCTCTGGAGGTTAAAATAATCCCAATTCGCGGAAACTGCAGACATGCCAGACACTTATTAACAGAGAAATTCGTCCTATTATGAAAGAAATTAACGACGGAAAGTGACAAGTTTCGCATCCGGAAACCAATGCCAAACGCTTTTTTTCTTTATAAATATGGTAAAAATGTTTCCGGGTGTTGATTCTTTATCCCTTTCAATCGCTCATGTTTCACGGCGAACTGGGTCAAGAGCGAAGGAAGATGCGACACTCTGCAGTGTGCGACAATCGCCGTTGATTTCATATGTCGATTTTTATTGCCACTAGGGTTAATGAATCTGCAAAGGCTCGGTGTCTGACTGTTCAGGGTCGTCCAGTCGCAAGCGATGGTACGAGGTGCAGGTGGTTCTTGTGGACTTTGACCGTGAAACATCCTTCCTTATCTGAAATTTTTGTCACTTGAGAACGATGAAAAATGGTTAGTCGCCTCTCGTTAGAACTTGTAATAAGTAAGTAGAAGCATCAACCGCCATTTTAATTCGTAAATACGATTTCAACTTGCCGCTATATTGGCGAACAAAAGTCTTTATTATCGAATGTAGCCAATTAAATACGATTACAACTTAGTGCTATGTTAGCCATCAAGTGTGTTTTGTTTTCAGCTAGTACTAAAACATAGTGTTTATTCAGATATATATTTTCTCAATCATTTTTTCTTGCACATTCTTAAGACGATTTTAAAATGCTGTTCTGGTAAAGACTATACTTTGTGGAGTAAAAGGCCAATATATTGTCAAACAACAGAAAATGATTATTAAGTTTCTGTTCATCCACATTCATCCAGGAGAGCGCTTGGAAGTTATCCGGGTTTCCTCACCCGAAAAAAACTTTAAAATTGTCTTGAACTGTCCTTAACTGTGCGTGTCGAATTTGTTTAATCTTAATTTTTTTCATGTTAGTGCAGCGGAATTTTTTATAATCTAAGAAATAATTTTTTTCTCCAGTAATTACTCCAAGTTTTCCATAGTATACTATAAGCAAAAGGTAAAATCATAATGAAATTATTTTATGATTAGCTTTTGCTAATTATAAGGATATATTTTTATTTTCTTATATTCTGAAGCAAGCTGTACACTTAATAATATGCCTCATCCAAACGCTTAAATTGTTATGATTCTTCGGGCTAGCCATCCAAATTATGATTAAATCTATATGTATGCCTTACTTCACGTCTCGGCAACCACATATTTCCTCTCATAAAAATTGCTTTACAATACAAATGTTTAATTTTTCCAAATACTTACATAGATGTGCAAGCACTATACTTAATGTTAACGGGATTGGAATACTCCCCGGTCATCATGCAACTGGTCATTTGACGTACCCTCCTCTCGACATCCACGCCACATCAGTGGAAGGACTTTAGAAGTCACAAACATATGAAGCTGCACCAACCCAGAAAGGAGGGTGTGGTTACCCTGCCAATCACTCTCTGCGGCACATGATGCTTCCCTTTGATGCTCTTATGGGGACGTGAAGATACGGGGTTGCTGAGTGTATACCACTTGGTTGCAGTGAACTCATGGAAGTCGTCTCCAAAGAAATATTTAAATCATAGAATAAAAATAAATTTTTAAATTAATAATGGTCTAATTAAATCAATTTAAATTGAAAAAAAGAATTGCTGAAAAGACTGTTTCTGCCGAACATTTCCCTTAAATATAGATACAGTGAGTGTAAAAAGTATTCGTTACAGTACGGCAATTGATTTAAAAGAGATTCGTTCATAAAAATTATAAACATAAATTCCATTTTAATTAATTATAAATATACAATAGAATATATTTTCATTAGTTTCATGTGAAATTTACACAATTTTATACATGAATAAATATTTACAAAACAGAAATAATTCAACATGTTGTGGTGTAAAACGTATTCGTACATGAGGCATATATTGTCCAATACAACCATAATATTTCAGCTAATACCTTGTAAGATATATTTTAGCTCGAATAGTTGCTTTTAGTCTGCTTGGCATCGATTCCACCAATTTTGCTGTTATTGAGCTAGATATGGCGTCCCATTCTTGATTAAGAGCTGATTCCGAATCATTTTTATTAGAAATATGTCTGTACCTAATATTTTTATCAAGAATGTCCCATAAATTCTCGATGGGGTTGAAGCCCGGTGATTGAGGAGGAAATTTCATGAATTTTGGTGTATTATATAGTATCCAGAGCCTTGTGTTTAGGGATGTGTACTTGGGATCGTTATCATGCATGAAAGCGTAATCACAATTCAAGCTCATTTTTGTCACACTAGGTCCTAAATTATTGTTTAAAATGTCAATATATAGTTGATGATTCATAATGCCTTTAATAAAGAATAATTTGCCCACCCCAGAAGCACTCATACACCCCCAAACAAGCGGACTTCCACCCCATGTTTCACTGTTGGCACTAAATTCTTAGGATGCATTTCTGTATTACGCTTTTTTAATACCATTCGTCTCTCGTCTAATCCAAATATGTTTTATTTATTTTCGTCTGTAAAGATAATCTTTTCCAGAAATCTGGACTTTCATTAACGTATTGCTTGGTGAAAGACAATCGCAACTTCCGATTCTTCTCGTTGACAAAAAATTTTCGTCTCGCAACACGGCCATGGTAACATTCATTTCTGCATGCATTTCGAACATACTTACGGAGACTGCTATTCCCATGTTCTTTAGTTCTGATGTTAATGTAGGAGCACTTATTTTGGGATTCTTCTTTAATGAACGCACCAGAAATCGTCTGTCAGATGATGTCAATAGACATGGCCGCCCAGTACGAGAACAGTTTTGAACCGTTAGAGTGGCATTAAACTGTTTTATGATTGACTGCACAGTTGAACGGGGTCTACCCACCAGATCAGAAATCTGGTTGTACGATTTACCATTTTTACGGAGCTTTAAAATCAGTTCTCTTTCGGAAACACTTGTCTCTTTACTTTTATGACTAATTACAGAATTTCCAGTTTCTCACTACATTAAAATTTTTCCTGAAGAACCTTTTAAGTAACTTACAAGATGACGTCAATTAACTACATCTTAATGGCTAAACCAGTATCAAAATATAACTGAAAAAATTTGTATTTCTTTTTGTGTACGAATACTTTTTACACCACAAGATGTTGGATTGTTTCAGTTTTGTAAATATTTATTGATGTATAAAATTATTTTTGTGTAAATTTCACATGAAACTAGTGAAAATAGGTTCTATTATGTATTTATTATTAATTAAAATAGAATTTATAGTTTTAATGAAAGGATCTCTTTTAAATCAATTGTTGTGCTGCTCGAATACTTTTACACTCACTGTATATGATATCTCTTTGATTTCGTGTATCTATTTTTTCGTGTATCGTTTTTAAAAAGATGCAATAAGTTAAGAATGCAGTTATAATATAGTGGAAATTGCAGAAATATTTACTTCCTGCTATCAAATACAATTTGAAATTGTCTCCAGAATAAATATATAAAAACCTTAAACACAACGACCATAACTCGTTGTTCACCAGCTGGAAAGGAACCAGAAAGTTTCCACTCCGAGAAACGCAATCTACCCATCAAGCTTCTTCATTCCTTTTATGAAAATGCGTTCAATTATAATAAGAATTATAATTTTTACTTTCTTAGTTTATAATATTTATATAAGTTAATAATGTGCTCTTTTACTTATGCACTCCCATTGTTTGTTTATTTATGTTATCGATTTCATTAATTATCGTTCTGAAATTGCTAGAAATGAGAATTTTTCTTAAATCGATACCTTTATGTTGTTTGCTAAAAAATAGAATGAATGTCGTTTCCGGTAGCCACCACCCCTATTATTATTGGATTCTCATTGTGATTTTGCGGAATAATAATTCCTATCATTTCCAGTCAATGGACAACCGCTCCACTAGCGATTAACATCAACAGGTGGATGCCAGCGCGGCTCGCCCTCCGTGCGTGTCCGGAGTGATGCGACAGATGTGGCTTTCCTGCGCCGTCAAGCTCGTTGCGCAGGTTCAAGGTCTGCAACGGATGGAGTGATGAACGGTGTCTGGATTTCGGAAATTGACGTACGACTCCATTATCGGAGGCAATTTTGCGAGGAATGCCTTTTAACGCATGTAATCGTTGGCTCTGAAAATTGTGTCAGGACGCCACCATCATTCTGTAATGACGCTGGGGACAAGAATAAACCCAGAGACTATTGTAAAAATTAAAAATATACTAAGTGAGAAAGTATTTTCTAAGATAATTGAGTTTAACACTAGTACATGACAGTGGTAAAGAGCAAAGTTTTTCGTACCTGGAAAGTTGCGAGTTCAATACCGGACACTATCAAATATTGTCAGGCTGAAAAATGTACGTATTGAGATAATACTGCTTATCACATTTAAGCAGCACATGAAAATTCTGGTAGCAAAAGACAAGGTTTTTCTTTGTTTTGAAGTTTGTGAGTTCCATATCGGAACCCATCGAAAATTGTATGGCTGGGAATTATAATAAAATTGAAAAAATACAGTTTCTAAACGAAGCGGCAGTAGAGTCTAATCGCGACGGGCATGATGGCCCTTATGGTCGGGAAGGCTGTGGATTTGATACAGACTCTTACTAATTTTTATCGGGTTAAATGGCTGCGCTTATGTATGTAAACTTTTTTAGATTCACTAATTGTTTTACTCCTCAGCTGAAGTGACACCTGTATTGTTAACGTCGTAGTTTTGAGTTCAACAGTTCGTGAAACCAATTCCCAACTTTTTGCGTTTATTAGATATTGTAATACGTATATTTAACCATGTTCAAAATATATAAATAACCATGTTCAACTTAAACGTCATTTGAAGTAACAAAATGGTTATGTTTATTTAAGGTCAAAAAAAATAGGCAGTACAAAGTGCTCTAAAAATAGTAGTATACTATACTTAGAATTAATTTGCTTTATTCAATGTAGTCAGCAAAGATACTTAAAAATAAATTTATCATTCTCTAATGAACTGGAAATGGATTCTTAAAGTCATCCTGTTCGAATTTCTTTAATCATTAATTGTAGAATTTTTAAATATTTCAGGGTACAAAAAGTTTTGATTCAATAAAGTTTATTCGAATAAAAAAAATGTGCAAATCATTCAAAAAAAATTCCCATCGTTATTTTAAATGTATGTGTGTGTATAGCTTCAATATATTTTCATCTATCCAAATGAGTATATAAATTTTATTTTTAATGCAATAATAAACATTTATTTGTAAAGAATAAAATTTTACTAAGATGTTAAAAATGTAATATTATAATTCTTCTGCTTTTGAAATTTAGCCCAACGATGATCAAATCTTGGAATTTACTTATAGTACGGACATTAAAAACGGTCATACTGACATTAAAAAAATGTCCGTAACTAATAATTTTTAAATTTGTAAATTTACAATGTTTTTTAGGGGGTCACCATGCTTAAGTAACATTCTCATGGAATAGAGGGCCTTAGATTCAATCTTACCATTATTGACCAATGGGAGGCAGATGTTGCATTTCTGTTTCGCATATATGTGTGTGAGTGCTCGGGAGTTTTTTTGGTTCCACCCTTGCGACAAGTAGGTACTGCCCGCTGTCTGCAAAAAGCCCTTCTATGTGTCTCGCAGCAATTTTCCTTTTTTTAAGTCTATACACTGTACCCGTGTCTTAATACAGCTACAGTTATATAATGGTGCTTTTAGTTTTGATTAATTTGACCACTTACGTAATCTTTAACTGTTTGATCCTAAGTATATTCATATTTTTCCAGATGAAAGATTTGAAGATAATCATATAATATGTTTAACACAAAATTCCATTTCAATCAGAATTTTTAATAGTTAAATATTTGTATGTTCCTTTATATTTTAATTCTTTTAATCAAATTTTTCTATATATAAATGATTAAAAAGTTATAGAGATGTGTAGGAATGTAAACTTTTGAAAATTCTGGGAAATTTCGATATTGATTGAAAAACTTTTAAAAGTTTTGCTTTCTTTTAAAAAATAAAAAAATAGTAAATAAATAAAAGAAATGCCACATTTATTCTTTTTCCTACACTGATGAATAATTTTTATTTACACCAAAAAAGAAAATCCGAATATTTTATGTATATATTTTGCTTAATATATATTTTGCAATATATTATTCAGTTACTAATTAATTGTGTTGTAAAAGTTATATTTACGTATAAACAATATTTTACATATTCTTATGAAAAATTGCGCATGCTACCTTATGGGAGTAAGTATTATTAATTTTCAATTTGAGAAATATCGAAGTACTGGTATACAATGCTCGTGGATTTATTTAAATTAGTTCTAAAAATATTTATTTGGTATATATTGAAAACTAATTTGAATATATAGTATCAACTAAATATGTGATAAGTTTAGTAATTTTTCTGGAAATATTTTACTCTCCGCTGTTTAAATGAAGTGCTTGTAACGGAATTATCATTATTTAAGAAAATACATTGCATTATTGTGTACAGTTTATTTATTCATTGCTTTATTTTAAATCCCATAACTTAATATAATTTTTTGTAATCCGTGAAAAAAATTTTCCATCCAAATCTAACATTTTAAATGAATTAAAATTTGAATCGGGAAAATCGAATTCCTTTTTCTTTCTATTAACGACACCAATATTGGATCAGATGTGGATTTTGATATGCTGTGGGTGATCAGTTTACGAACATAACCTAATACAAGATTATGTTCGCTATCCGAATTGTACGTTAACCCATCATCGATTTACCATAAAAAATTTATTTCGAATCGATTCATTCATTGCGGAGACCTTAAAAATTAAATTTAAAAAAGTATGTGTGTGTAATACATTTATACATATTTATCTGTCCTTTTCATTTTTTTGTCGATTGCTCTTTTTCAGAAATAATTAATAGCATTGTCGTTGTAAAGTGATTAATTACAGTGTTGCTGTGGCCTCTGTCTGGAATTCTTTATTCAAGACTACGTATGAAACAGTGAAGGAACTAGAGGGGGAGGGGGTGCTTAAAAGGAAATCAGTTTCGGTTTTGAATGAAATCAAACCGAAAATGATTTTTAACTTTGACTATAAATATTCTATTTAATATAACTTTGAATATAATTTTTTTCCTAAAATAGAGCAATGAAGTTCAATAAGCAAGCAACATAATTCAAGAGAGATTAAAAACGATTTTTGGTCCTTTTGGTTTGGCAGCCCTGCGCCTTCTGCTTCAAGAGCAGAGAAATGTTCATTAGAATTCGTTTTAGTTCATCTATCTATTATTATCCGAAAACGTGTTCATTGTCTTGACAAAAAAATTTTTCGTGACAGAGCATTCGTTGTCCGATCACCACTTGCATTGCTTGCTTTTATTTTCAAAATCATCCCCATTGTACTGTATTGGATTTTCCGCCACTAAATTCACATGATGTGCCATGGCAACAAGTCGAAAAAACTCGGTAAATGAGAATAATGACATTAGAAACGCAATTTTCATCTTTCGTTGTCCAACAATGTCTGGAATCGAACTCAGAAACTTAAATACATCTCTCACTAACACTGCATCCACTGTTGAACAAGGGAAGATGGGTGTTACATTTGTATTTTTTGCATGCACATCTATCTGGATTGGATATTGGGAGTCTTCTAGGACATAGACAGCCCTCTTATTTATAGGAAACTTCAAATCGTGGAATCAAAAACATCCCTTTAAAAAGATTTCATATATGTTGTTGAACAACCTCTCTGCTAACTTTTTTATTTAATAACGTGTATTATATATGTTTTCGTTTTTAATATATATTTTAATCATTATTATTATCCATAAAATGGTTGTTCCTTTTGTTATAGTTGAGATCCTGACTACGCCACTTTATTGCAATTCTCATTGATTTAAAATATCCATGACGTCAAATAACGTTCCATCTACATCACATCATATTGAGACGGCGTCGTACATCCGATTGTCGATGAATTTGGTGGCTGATTTTAACTCGCATTCTTCGAGCGGCAGCAAACAAGATGAAATTCGCCATCGAATGTCTCAAAATTCTGTGGAAGTTCATTTTGTTAATAAACGATTTCTTATTCTAAGACCAAAGCATCGGTTTGAGAAGACGTTTTTCTTTGATTTTGATTCAACCCATTAACACATGGACAAAAGAACACACACACAGCAGAATAAGCAAAATGACAAAGTCAATACAAAACATCCCTTTTATGGTTAGTTTAAATCGGCAAGCTAGATTTAAATTTTTAAATATTTCATTAATTAGTAGAATTTTAAATTAGTATTTGCAATATTTGTAATAAATCTCTTTTGAATTTTAAGACTATTGCCTTGCTTACGCCAACATTATTTTTTTTAATATTAGCAATTAATTTCTGGAAACGATCGTAAATTTAATTTGATGTGTTGTTCCACAGTCACTGTTTAAACGAGGTATTATATTTTAAATAATACAAAAATTTTCTCTTAATTAATAGTACTGAAATAATAAAAGTAATAAAAAAATAAGCTTAAGTTTGTTGAATTTTTTTCTTCTTGATTTAAGAAAAAGTAATTCAAAATGGACTCCATTTCAAAACGCCATTCATAGCTTTTTGTATGTATATTAAGAAAACTTGTCCTCGGACAAGCTGCTTCTCTTTGCTCCCAAATTGTATTCCTTTAATGTAATAAAATTTCATTTCTATTTCTAACGGCGAAATATATTTTTCCCTATTGTTACAAATTATCATTCTTCTTCCATAAAAACAAATCACTGCTCCAACTTCATTCAGATCAATCAAATCTCATTTCTGAGTATATGCCAATAACGGAAAAAATTATTTTGGGGTCATTTCAGAATAGCTCCAAAATCACTAGATTCGGCTCTAATTGGAAATATTTACAGAGTAGCGATAACCCTTCATCTCAAAAATAAATCTCCAATTTCTGCGTTGGAATTCCAAGGGATGCGTTGAACTCAGCGGGTCCAGTTAGGTGCTTTTTTATCGTGTCTCTGGAGCATGACTGGGGCTTTTCTTAACCTATATTCCTTGCAATTATGCCTGACAAGAGGGGATTAAGGCGCAGCGAAAGGGAAAAGAGCTTGGCGACGTATTGGCTCATAAATTTTGATTGTTTCCGAATTAATCCATCCTGATTTCTGTAGTAGATTGTTATTACTGCGGACTGATTCGATTATCAATGAGTTTGTGTTGATTATCTGGCAGAACAGTTGCCCAGAAAAGAATACAATGTTTATCTTTAGAAAGGAATTAGAATATAATTCACATCGGTATCAGAACTTGAGTGACATACTATTATGTTGTCTGTAGATGTTTATACAGTGATGTAAATGTTTTATGTAGAAGATTTGACACATAATCCTTTTACTGTTTTGAATTTTGTAAAGAAGTTATTGCAGCGACAGATCTCTGCATAGGAATTTCGGCATTAATGATTTAAATTGAAATGGTCATAAAAAGGAAAAAAAAAAAAAACTGAGAAATTTAAATCGTCCTTGACCATTTAATTTAAATTACCTTTGCTATAGATGTTTTGTCTTTTTTCTCAATTCTATTTTTATGTGTTCAATTTTGTAAGCAATATCGCTAAAGATTTTAAAATTTGAAAAATAATTATTTAGAATAACAGGTAATTTTCATGATTTTGTATACTTTTACATACGGAAAATAATTATAATTAAAAAATACATCTTTATTACTCGTAAAAATCATAAATGGATTTTTTTCTTATCGCCGACGATAGTCAGGCATTCAATGGTGAACTTACCTGCCTCTCGAAGAATGTGATTGGATGGCAGGCAGCAAATTTGTCGATAATTGGATATATGACGCCGTCTTCATACGATAAAGGAACAACTACTTTATTGTTAAAATACAAAATTAAATATTATGTATATATATGTATGTGTATATATATATATATATATATATATATATATATATATATATATATATATATATATATATATATATATATATATATATATATTATAATTTACAATTCTTGCTGTAAGAAGTGAAATTATAATTTTCTACTGACTCTTTTCATGTGACCTCAAAGTCATATGTTGAGAATCCTCGAAGATTTTTGTTTGTTTGTTTGATGCTTCCGCCACTTAAACTGTGCTAAATTTGAATCTAATAGGTTACAAGTAGTTTTAAATTGATATTTATTTTATTTATGTATACTGTAAGGAAATAACATCCGTCAAATGCTGGTAAATTCAGTCTTCCTCCAGAAACTAAAATTTGATTATTGTTTTGAATAGTTATCTATGGAGAATGTTAATAACCTTAAATTACTTTTATTTTATTCCTCACGGTATGTTGTTTTAATAATTCCCCCCAATGCTTTTTGGCGCTTCTATCAAGATATTGGAATTATAATGTAAAATTTTCCATTTTATTTTATGCAAATTAATAACTTAAATTATATAATTAAATAAAAATGTAAAACGTATATGAATTAATTTAATCAATAATAATTTTCTTTTTCAGGTATCTATAGAAGAAAATAATAATTTTGTTAATGTAAACACAGTTGAATTTACTTCAACTTTATATACGTCATTTTCTGGAGGAGAAAACACTTCATCGCCAACCTGCACCAAGGCAAAATCAACAAATTCAAATTCCTCACCCAGCCAGATACCATGGAACCAGATTGAAAGATATTTTCACATGGAGAACGACACATCCGCTCAGGGCGCCAAACAAGGCTCAACAGACACTGGGTATGGTGTTATAAATCGCCTCTCGAAAGCCGCCAAAGGTGTACAAACTGATGAGGTGCGAAAACGCTGTTGGCGGCATAGACGCCATTCCTTGGCAGAAAAAGTGCCTGAAGAAAATGACGATCTATTGCCTACTCGTCCAGAGTATGTGTGTGAACCCAGCCCTAAATCTGCACTCCTAAATGCGTTGCCAAGTGTTAATTTTCCTAGGTGGAACAAGACGAACAAAGTAAGCATAAAATTAATTGATAAAAACAAAGTTTATTTCAGTCTCATGGTACAATATATCAAAAAAGATTTATAATTAGGTTATGAATGTTTTTATTTACTATAAAGGAGCTTCCGACTCAAATAATATATTAATTTTAATGTAAAATTAAATATTAAGTTTGATCATTCAACCCTATGACACATTTATAATTACACACATTTTTTAAGTAATAGAAATTTATCAACATTTTAAACTGAAAAAATGCATGTAACTTTCTATTCTATTATAAGCATCCAAGCTGGATATCGCTTAATTTCCTCTATTTGGCAGAAAATTCAAAAAGGAGACTACAATTTTGACGTCTATTTCCTTAGTTCCCAATATAACTTTTCCTTGTTTGCTCATGATGTTGCAACTATATGTCTATAGAGGGCGCACTGTATGAATATCTTTGTTTACAAACAGAACACGATTCTGCAAGGAGCGATGTAGATGTTCTTTGTTCCATGTCTTGTTCTGTTTAAGTATATCCTTTGTTTAATAAAGAAATTAAAAACCTGCTCAAGGTAAGCTTATTTAGAATTTGATTTGTTATTAAGATGATTTGATAAACATGATTGGTAATAAGTGAGTTATTAGAAAAATGCTACACGTGACAACCAGCATCGGTGAGATGATATCTGTGGTTATATCGACCGATAGCGAAGAGGTTAGCATCACTAACTTCGGAGCAGTAGGATCCAAATTCGAATCCAGATTCGGGCATGGATGTTCCTTTCGCTCTCTGTGTCTTTCTTTATCTCTTCAGTTTCGGAGCATAGATGACACACCCACTGGGTGCCCCACTGTATGAGATACCATCACCTTCGCCCATTATATATCGCTGAATAGGTATATCCCAAGTGCAGCTGGGCATTAGAAAAAATATTTGTGATTATTTCAGAAATATTCAAACCCAGCCACCGTTACCAAAAACAAATTTCAATTGGGTCGGTATTCGAAATTCCAACTTTTCGACAACGAGAACGAACTTCTTAACCACCCAGGCCACCACTTCATCATACACACTCACAAATTGACTATTCAAAAAGGGCTTATGTATGTATTTTTTCCAAAACGACAAATGACTTTGAGATCAATAGCAGAAACCACACGACAAGATTTCCACACATAGAAGCTAGTCTGTACTGGCCCAAAGAAAGGAGCCACCAGAGTTCGTACAAAACTGCACTGCTTGTTGGCCGTACATAAGAAGTCTTTTTCAGTACGTGTACTAACCGGATGGCTGATAATGGAAGCCTCGTAGTTAGATTTCTACATATCATTAACGACACAGAATGCCAGAGGTTGTCCAGCTAGAGAAAACAGAACTGATGCTTTGCAGTACCTGAGTTGGTTATAAAATACAGTAAAAGTCAAACTGAAGGTGTTCCTAATTTCACAATCCTAATTTCAGATTGGCTAGAAGTTAACAGTCCTACGTCCTGTATCGTTAGTGATGTGTGAACGTCCTACATCTCGACGTCTGCTGTTGATGTCACTGTCATTCATCCTCATGAGGCTAGCACTCACAATGTTATCTCGCGGATAGTTGACTAGTTTTGCAGTTTCGGATATCGTTCGGAATTTTTTCTCTTTCAAATTCGTTTAAATCCGCAGCCTTTCTCATAACACAGACACACATATAATCAAGGGAATGGTACTTCGTACTTTACAAAATATATACTAGGTCATAATTCTCGTTATCGGTAGGTAGTAGTTTGAATCACGACTGAACCAAAGATTTGCCATGGTCACTTAAGATAGCTGAGTTGGTGATCTTCACGACCTCTAAGTGAGATAATATCTCTGGGGCTGGCAGGTCAAGCATTGGGGGGGGGGATCTTCTCATGGACCCATTCTTCTTCTTAGTCATTTGACCAAAATTGTCCCCTAGTGGATCCCTGCGATTTGATAAAACCCAGTTGAAGGCTTGATATAGGGAATTATTCTGGTGCAACCAAAACAAGGTTTATATCGTTCCATTTATATCACATCAAGATCACATCTAAGCAATGGTCATTTATATATATTCTTGCAAATTCTGTAAATATTGTGTATATTTTTATCCTGATGTGTTAATTTTTATTCTTATACTGTATTTTAGAATGTAAAAGCCACAATTAATTTGTAAATAGTAAGTGCTCTCCAGATCATCTATTGACTTCACTTTACTTCGGAAATACATTGGTTCTATGGGTAATAATGGGATAACGCCAAATTTGCACTTTCTCTGGCAACTTAGTTTTGATGCCAAATTTGGCGATATATTGCCAAATTTGTTACTAAGTTGGCAACATTTGGCGATTTTTGGAATATTTCTGGAAAGATACAGAATGTTCTGGAGAAATCAGGAAGCTCTTCGTATGCTATAAATAGAGACTTCCAATGGATTTGGGTGGTCAGTTGGTATCAGTTTCTTATAGCGCATGGACCTTGCTGTGAGAGAGGGAGCTAGTTTCTTGTGTATTAAAACAGTGTGAACTGTTTTGTACGCTGTCCAAATGGCGTTGTGAATTGAGTAGTACTAAAAATTACTATATTTTTGAGGCATTCTGTTATTATTTAATTTCGTTAAATTGTGTGTTTCTTGATCCTGAGTACGCAACAATATATATGTGTGTGTGTATGTTCAGTTTTTTGCAACGCCTTCCAGTGAAAAATAATGAACTTCATTTTGAAGATTGCATTAGCATTCCGTACCTGATTCACTGAACATCGAGTTGCGATTTCCATTGTGCATTCGTCACATTCCCTTTCCAATGACTTTTATCCCAAGCTGTACAGGAGCAATGTTTGTGCTGAGCGTGGTCTCTCCTACTTGTTTTCACTTACACTTCGCTCGCTCCTCCAAACAATGCATCATTACAGATGCGTGCCTTCTGCTACAAGAGAGAAAAGTAATTAAAGCTGACCTTCTCATTAGGGATACTCTTCCCCCCCCCATTCTCGCAGACGAGTGGACATCTCGGACGAAAGCAAGCGATTGACCCCGGCGGCATCCCTTTATGAGAGGCGTCCGCATGCTGTCACGGAAAAGAGGGATGCGCGGTTGGCGTGTTTTAATTTCGTTGAAACGGATTAAGCCTTTTCTCGTGATGTTGAGATCGATGCCATTGGCCGCTCTGAAGAGTTATGAATGTCCATCCTTTCTTTTCTGGCGTAGCCGCGGCCCCAGAAATTGCTGGGGATCAGGGTGAAAGACAGGAAGACAAATCTATATTGGGGATGTAAAAATATATCTATTTACAGATGTTTTAACGTCAGATATATATAACAGAAATAAAAAGAAGCTACGTGTTTGATTTGGTATCCTTAACGGATACCCTCACTTCTGAACTGTGTGTGTGTGTGTGTTGTAAGAGATTTCACTTCCACGGTGGACGGATGGTTTAACACAATTTTTTTTTTTTGTTTTTTTTTTTTTCCTTTATAATTCTGCAGGAATTTTTTTAGTTATTTCTGCAGGAATTTTTTTAGTTAGTGAAAAATACGTTAAGACCATTCTTATTCAATTAACAACCCCGTAGCGTACCCTCTATAAATATGAATAAATATTTCTGTCTTTAATTTTTCAAAAGCCCTTGGACTATCAAATTTTTTTTTTTTTTTTTTTTTTTTTTTTTACTAGGGGATAAGAAAGTGCTTTATGTTAGAAAATCTAGTATTTCTTAACGGGTAATATTTGGTCCAGTAGATTTTATTATCCTTTATGTAATGCATATAAAGGATTTTATTTATTTATTTTTTTTTAATACATGTAAGATTAAGGAACTATATAAAAAGTCCTAAATTTTACGGATTATCGCAATGAACTATACAATTTATGAATTAATTGTTTGAAAAATCATATATATATATATATATATATATATATATATATATATATATATATATATATATATATATATATATATGTATATATGTATATATGTATATGTATGTATATATGTATATATATATGTATATATGTATATGTATATATATAGGTATATATGTATATGTATATATATAGGTATATATGTATATGTATATATATAGGTATATATGTATATGTATATATATATGTATATGTATATATATATGTATATGTATATATATATTTTTATATATATAAATATATATATATATATATAAACATATATATATACATATACATATATATATATATATATATATATATATATATGTGTGTGTGTGTGTGTGTGTGTGTTCAGTGAATAAATTATTCTCAGGTAATATCGAAAGCAGTCAATTTGACTGACATTTTATTTTTAGAAATAAAGATCAAAAACCTTAATCCAAGTATTTAATCGCACATTTTATTTTAAAAAATAATAAAACATTTTGCATTATCTCTATATATTTTAACATTTTACCTTTCTTGTCAAATTATATATTGTTTTTGTCAACATTAAAAATAAATGCATTCTTCCATCAAGAAAAGATCGTTACTTAGCTGGAAATTAAGCACTTTAAGTCTTGTATCTTTATTTTGAAAAATTCTTAAGGGTGAAACGATCTGAAATCAGTTAGGATGAATGCTTCAGCTTTATATCTAATGATTTGTAAACGCGATTTCTTGAAACTATCTGCGCTATAAGTGAATCCAATTTATCACTCTCATAGCTTATTAATATCTGTTGGATCACTTCCACTTGTATATGATTTTGATATTTACATTGTATAAAATTTAAACAAAAATTTCTAAACGTTTCTCTGGCTCCATTAAGAAAGTTTGTATGAATTTTTCAATGTTCAGAAAAAGAAAATATTATTGTTAAAGTGTGTTATTATTCGCATACTTAGCTGGAAATCTATATTTAGAATAACCAAGGATAATACATTTTTAATAGCATCCTGTATAAGGTATTTTTTTTACGTTCTGATGAATTATTTTAAATAACCTGTTGTAGAGAGAGTTTGTTAAAAAGAAATAAAAAAGAATTGAGTGTGTGCAATAATAATTTAAGATTTATTAAAATTTACTATTTTGTGATCGCGTGCAGTAAAATCTAAACGATGCAAAGACTCTTTTGCCCGACACAAGGTTTTACATTTAGGAATGAATATTTTATTAATGGAAGGTTGTATTCGCATATCGTAAGGGAAATAATCCGAAAGCCTTTTAAATGTTATATATGGGACCTAGGTACGTTATGTATGATGTATGAAAATATAATAATATACTATTATTATATAATGATATAATTATTATTTTTCTTATATAAATATATATTATTATATTATAAAATTATATATATATATATGAAAGGGGTAAATGCAGGATATCACTCGAAGTAAAGGGTCCGAGGTACGATTATGTTCACTAAAGAACAGTGAGATATGACTCTTGTTTCTATTTCCAGCATTTAATTAATAATTTGTCTGTGCATAGTACATAACAAAAAAGCTTAAAGCTATTTCTGTTGTATCGTTATGCATACATAACGGTGCAAGCGAGCTCCAGTTCTTATGCTGAACGGGTGTGGAATACTCTTATCATCAGGCGCTTCGCCATTTTGAACCATGGTCAGGTAATTAATGAGATGACATCTGAGCTGGCACCATTGTCTCCACATTCTCGGCACATCGGTGAAAGAACTTCGAATGCACAGATAAACGAATAAAACATCCCCAAACTAAAAAAACTAGCAATCCAGTGTCCCAGTCGCAGCACGTGGCAAGAGATGCTTCATTTCGTTGATGTTAAGGGAAATGGCGGGAAACTACTCAGTTGATGGGGCGCTTAGAGTGCAATTTATTCTAAAGCATTTACCTCCCTCAGCATCTGGCATTCTGGGAAATTGCTTTCTTGTTACGAGAGGGAAAACACCCAAGCTGTGGGCATGATAGCGCTCTTTGGAGCATTAGGTCCCGGGTTCGATCGTAGCCGCTCTTCAGAAATGAAGAAGGACGTACCTACCGAATCCCTCTTTCATTGCTGAAAGAAGGATGTTGGGATTCGGTAGGTACGTCCTTTCGAGTTGGCGCTTGGGAGTTTTCCGTGTTTTATCCCTACCGATACGCTAATGCACCTCGCTGTTTCTGAAAAGTGTATGCTAAAATGCCTTACATCTGTCTTCGGTAATAAGGTTGTTCATTACGTAGTGGCAAAATAAAATTATCAAATAGGATTGAACATGCGTGAAAGTTCACCAACTCATAAATAAATTAGTTCAAATGAATTTTCATGTTCACATTGCACAATGATGACGTACATATTTTTATTAATTTTTTTCATTTTTAGGAAATGCTTAATATTTCAAACGTATTTATGTTTAAAAAGCTCATTATTAGCGATTTTTTCCCTGCTGAAAGAAATCTATGTCAGCCTTTTTTGTTGAAAAGCTACGAAATATTTGTGCAGCTGTTAAAATGGATCCTAGGTCATTCAAATAGGACGAATTCTTTCAGGAAAGGGTGGTCCTCTCGTAACAGTTCATTCATGCTCCACGGAAGAGAAGTCTGTTTGAAAAGTTGTACAAAACTGTTTACTAAAACTCAGAAAATGATGCACAAAGTATTAAGTGCTTTTGGAAGGTGTATTCTTTAGATCTTCTATAATTTTGGACTCCTGAATAAAGGACTTAACATCTGAAGGATTTTTTAAAGCATTTACTTTGTTTTGCTTTCTGAAAGAACTTTTTGTAATTTTATAAGTGGGAAAGGGGTAGACACTGAAATCTCGCAAGCTCTGATCTCGTCACTTGTGCGTGAAGTTAGTGATGAGGGCAAAGTCAGATCTTCTGATTTTTTCTTGATACCATATGTAGATTGCGGAGGGAACATTATATTCTAAAAATTGTAACGTGCGTGAGCCTCTCAGTACGATTGTGTATTTAAAGTTTCAAAGAGTGGATATTTGTGTTGGTAAAGGTATCGGTTAAATTAACTTATTATATGCGAAATATGACCATAGAACGACAAATAAATTCAAATATCTTGTCATAATTGTGTTTGACTGGGTCAGGTATAGAACTCACCACTTAATGGATAAAATCTAAAATTTTCTATTAATAAGAAGAGTTATTTGGGGTAAAAATCGATTTGGGTTTTCCTTCTGCAAAATCTATTACAGACAATCACGCAAAAAACCAAATACAGCAACAAATCCCATATACGATTACTTCTCAGAAGTTTAAATTTACAAAACTTTTGAGTTTTAAAATTATAATTGTATTTCTGTCTACTGCTAGCTATACGTAAACACTTGCTTATATCTATCAGTGGTAAGTTAAAATAACTTTTACACACATTTGCATAGGTAATGCCCATTTCATTAAGTGTGTGTTCCTGCCTCAACAAATTATCTCAAATTGCATGGTTTACGAAGATGAGAATAGTTTTCAATAGCACATGAAGAAAAAGAGTTGGGAATGTATGCGTTAATCTCATTTGCGTTTGCGATAATTGTTGCGCTCACTCAAGTGCAGTGTGGAGAATCACGAGCGAACGCAAGCCCTACACATTGTGAATAATAATAACTTTCCCAGTAGTTGTCACCCATTGTTTTGAGACTTCCCCTCTGCATGAGCCGGCACCATTATGCAAAACTCATGGGTGCCGATGAACAGTCGTTTTCGAATTGTTTTTCATCTTCTTATTCGAGAGGCATCGGTTCAAGTACCGAAAGGAATGAGCAGTTTTTGATTGGTTTGTTCGACGATCGATGATTCCATGTGAGCTCTCATTCGACGAGTATCCTTACAATTTTGAACGAATTCACACTGAACAGCATTCGTTCTAGATGTCAGAACCAATCTTACAAACTGTCAAATGGAAGGTCGAGTTCTGACCATTCAGCCACTTTCTTAGCTTGATCTATGGTTGTTAAGTTTCATTTTCTGCTGCTTGTTTATTTAATAGTTTCCAAACACGACGCATCACTTTATCGTTTTGATCCCGACTCATGTGAAGAGGTGAGTCAGCTTACATCAACCTGAATATCAGAGCCACACCAGTACAAAAAAAGTATTTGAACACGTGGAAATTTGTGTGAACAAAGACCTATTCTGCACAACGGTTTTCTTCGAGACTATTAAATTCGCTACTTTCCAAAATTCAGAACCATTTTCCTCATTAAAATTACTTGCTCAATTTTTTCTTGGGATCATTCTGATCTATAGATAAGACCACACACTTTGGAATGAAAAGTCTTAGGTTTGACAGCAGACACTTTTTGACAATAGTATTATTAGTATTATACTTAGGTATTGTATTTTTGATTTCTGCATGCAGATATGTTAGGCGAATGCTATACAAGTTTAATCCTTTGTAACACGTAATTATGGCTCATTATATACGGAAAAATCCTAAACAAAAGAAATATAGTACGCTGTAATTGTTAAAAAGTTTTATATGATATTTATTGGCTTCTGCCTAATTAGTGGTAATCAAAATACTCATCTGTTTTTGTTCAAGAATAGCTGTATTTGAGCTCAGAACCTAGTATTCTTAAAAGCAGGGATATATATTATATTATATTATATTATATATTTGTGTAGGATATAAGCCAGATGAGATAACCTAATAGGGAAAAGGGTTACTATTTTTCTTTCACGGCCGCAGTATTTGACAAAGGCGAAAACTAGTATATCGAGCGCATTCTCCACTGGTGTGAAATGAAGTTTGAAGAATAGGATGACAGCTCAGGTATTGACTCCTCTTCTGAATGTGATTCAGAATAACGAAGTGGTTGTCTGTGTTTATTGGCTTTGAGTGTTAGAGTATATATTTGCGTATTTTATAAATCTAACCTAAATATTTTAGCTGTACTTTTCTAAACCGTATTTATATAGTGTAAACAGTTTCTATCAGACGAAGAAGAGGGGTGGAGGACACTCTCTGCCACTACGTCGGAGTTGCTCCTTCTGATAACCCGGAAATCCCTTCTTTCAGAAGAAAGGGGAGATCTGACGTTTACCATACGACAGGATGCTGCTCTCAATTGCTGATTTTTTTATATCATATTTCCCCATTTTTTTCTAAAGAAAAAGATTATTGAAGTCTTTGTTAATAACTATCTGTCTGTTGCCTATTATTTCATTGCTTATTCAGATGGCTCCCGTTGTAAAATATATATCAACCAAATCCATAACAGTTGTGTTACAGGAAATGATTGAATTTATTAAAAAGTAAAAATCACTCATAATTTATATGATGTCCTCATACGGAAAAAAAAGAAAAATCCTTTTTCATTTTTTTTAACTGAATCATAATTGTCCTTTTATTTAAATAAAGCTAATGGCAACTTTATCAGACGAAAATTTCTCTAAAATAAATTTTTCAGAAATTAATAGTTGTTCAAATTGATTTTTTACTACATGCAACTTCTGGTTGCCTATATATACCGCGACCTCTACCGCTAAGAACACAGCCCACCCTTTCCATATATTATACCAAGTCGTTCAGTCGACACCAGGCGTGTCACTTCCTTATTACGCATGCAAACATCATTGGGGGGGGGACGCTGATCCCTAACGAAATTTAATGCCTTCAGACTATATCCCTACAGTGACTATCAGGGAGATGATGTATTGAACTCTCTGCCTTTTGTAATAGTTGAAGGTGTCTATCGTCATAGAACAACCATAGAACGCTTGACCAATAGATACATGCAACATGCTTAAAATCAAACTTGAGCTGAGATTCATTGATTTTCATCTGTTTCATTTTCAACCTATAAAACATAATAGTGGTTGATTCTTTCGTTCCAATTGAGATCATGTTTAGCCACTTTATTACATTTCTTACTCCTATAAAATATCAATGGCGTAATAGAACAATGATGTCCCATCATATTGAGATGGCGTCCTACATCCTACTGGTCAATGAATTTGCTGCCTGCTTACAAATTGCATTTTTCGAGCGGCAGCAAACAAAACGAAGTTCACCATAGAATATCTGAGTGTCGTCGAGATGAGTAAAAATCCATTCTTGGTATCTACCAGTAATAAAAAATATTTCTTCTGTTTGTGAAAGTTTTCAAAATCATGATAATTTTCAAAATCTATTCATTTTTTTAATAAAATGTTCTAAATAATTAGTATTCAAATTTTCAGCGATATTGCTTCCAGAAAGATAACAATTTCCTTGTTATCTTTTCTTATTTGTGTCTTTGACCGATTCAAGTTTTCTTGCCTGGCTCTCCGGCACTCTCTCATCTCTTGTGTTGTTTCACGTTCTCTTGAAATCCGTTAAACTTCTGTAATTTTTTATTTTTGATTTAATGAACATTTTTGCGTAAAACATAGATTGTTACGATTATCCGAAACCATGATTCCAAAAGTCGTTACGGATCACTGTGAGCCAAGCGCCCTTAACAAAAGTCGAATCGATTTGGACATGACACCCATACATTTGGTTCATACCCATACATGACACCCATACATTTGGTTCATACCCATACATGACACCCATACATTTGGTTCATACCCATACATGACACCCATTTGGACATACCACCGAGTAACGATTCCATGACTTCAACGCATTGGAATCACAATTAAAAATAGTGTCAAAAGTTCATTTTTTTAATAAAATGATTTCTTATATGAAGAACAAAACATCGGTTTGAGAAACCGTTTTGCTTTAATTCAAGACATTAACACATTGACAATAGTATAGGGGAAGAAAAGCAAAATGAATAGGACGAGAGATGAAACATCTACTTTATGGTTGATTTAATTAAAAAATGTTTCTTCTGTTGGAAATTCTGATATTAAACACACATAAATGTTCACTTTATGATCTAAAGTCTTTGGAAAAGAAAATATTGGTTGGTTACGTTTATACTTTTCTGCTAGCCCATTTGTCAGTGGATTTTGCAGGTTTCCTGCTTTGCTATACGTGAACTCTACTCACAAGCTCGACACCCCGTACTAAGTCAAAAATTGTTGTTAGGCATTTTAAGATCCACTGCGTCAATTGCTTTCGAAAAGGACTTTCATGGATTATGGCCCGTATTCTCGCGTCACAAGGGAAGAAACCAAGAAAACTCCCTAGTACTAACCCAACACATTTGCAAGCAGAATCAGATTTTCCATCT
Source organism: Latrodectus elegans (assembly GCA_030067965.1). Taxonomy (NCBI): domain Eukaryota; kingdom Metazoa; phylum Arthropoda; class Arachnida; order Araneae; family Theridiidae; genus Latrodectus; species Latrodectus elegans. The sequence continues at coordinate 8,910,007 of CM057819.1, read as the reverse complement.
TTCATTGTCTAACATTGATTGGGATCAAACTTGGGAGCCTTCACTCTGAAGAATGTCTTCCTACTTCTAGGCCAGGCTGGACAAGATTTTGATCTGCTAATTATGACAAACTTTGCAACATCATATAGTTATTAAGTTTTTTACTTTGCAGTGTCAGCCATTTTATAGAAACTGGCTTTCTCCCATAATTCATTATGAACTACAAGCGAAGACCCTCTTAATTCACTCGAATAACAACCGTTAAAACGCCGATTTGGAACTTCTTACTACAAAATTATAACAGGTCTCTATTGTAATAACTTGGTCATGATTGCAGAAAGTATAAGATCCATATATATATATATATATTCTAATTGGTTGATGAAAATTAAACAAAATGGTGGATTTGGAGTGCCGTTTGTCTGTTTGCTATTCGTGCAGCAGAAGCGACATCTGGGCAAATACGACGAATCAAAATATAGGAAAATGATAGTAAGACATGGAAAAAAGAAATCAGAAATAAAAATGAGGGGGAGAGAGGGGGTGTGCTCAAAAAAAACATAATCGACTCCTTTCTCGCCCTTGCAGCTGCTATCGGATATCTTTTCAGCTGCTCACTTCGGTCGGTGGCGCGTGCCAGCTGTTTTCGAGGGTGGCTGCACAGTTAGCTGTGTCTCTCCTCTTTTTTTACTTCTTACAAAGACGCGTGCTCCAGAAAGAACCCTTGAAACAAACCCCAACCGGAACACAAAAGTTTTAGATCTGAATAAATTTCGCTTAGTTCATTCAATTTTTAGATATCACATAAAAAAAAGTATTTTTTATTTTATTTTATTTTACAGATTATCATAATATCATTAATATTGTTTTTTCTATGGATGGAAATTTCCTGCCAAATTTCCTATAACCTTTAAAAAATTATTCCATTTTCCTTTGATATAAGGAATTTTATCTTGAGACCAAAAAGAGAGATAGTCTGTGAGAAAAGCTTTGTGTGCAGAAGGTAGTGAATTCGATACCGGAAGTTGGTGAACTGCTTCACTGTTCGTTTATCTTTCTCAGTGCAAACGTGCAATGGAGTACACACGAACTATCTGTGAGAGAGGTATCAAAAATTCAGAAATTAGTACACTGGTAACTGCCACTGTAACGAAGATAAAGTCCTCTTGTGTTTTATATGGCGTCTGGTACTGTAGTGATGTAAGGTGTCTCCAGAAGGGGAATTATAGTGAACTGAAATCCCTGGATCGTGAAGGTCACAAAAACAAATCCATCTACTGGAATACCCCTCATTTAATTAATTAGAAAAAAGCTGTTTATAAATCACATTATAATCTCCGCTAATCTAAAAGTTTTCCAATCAATTCTGACTCCTTGATGTTATGTACATGACACGAATGTGAATCTTTTATAAATAGGGTTACTTCTTCTCCACCATTCTTATTTATGCTTTTTTTAATCTTTATTTCTCTATAATACTTTATGTGCATTTTCAAACTAATCTCTTCTATGTTCATTTTATGGGAGTCTGGGCTGGGACATTTTTTGGGTAGCCTTTGGGCTTTATTATCAGGAATAATGACCGATAAATGTTAAGCTATTTAATTATATTCAAAGAACAATATAAAGCTATTTACAGTATTCGCAAATTAATATCAAAGCACATTGTAACATCTAGTTATAATTCGAAAGTTCAATATATAAATTCGCGTCTTCACGTCATTTTTCATCCATTAGATCGTCGTTCTCCTTGTC